>JAPMUY010008834.1:425000-630000 GCA_026901105.3 Galaxias olidus
TGGTGGGCTCCTCCCTGGTCCACCTGGTGTGTCAGAGGGCCCAGCCTCCCTGTGGTCTTCTCCCGCAGGTCAAGGCCTTTATCCAGGCCCTGGAGGATACCCTGGAACAGGGCTGTGGAACAGACGAACAAGGCATGCTGACAGAGGTACATTTCACAAGACGTGATCACATGAAACGTTCTGTTGTATTAAGAGTGTAATGAACAGCAAGCATGTGGGTCAAGGGGAAGATGATAATGATGAACATGCGCAATCGAACCTCATTACCTGCAGCAACTCCTTTCAATACGGATTACATTGAGTTGACGCATTTGAAGAAGATTGCAGTCCTCTAAAATGATTTGAGTGTCCCATTACAGCTACTCTATGCGTTGAAAGCGGTTGGGAACACAGGGCAGCCTGCTGCAGCCCTCGCCCCGCTGTTGAACCGCTGTGCCCAGGGTCACACCACTGCCCTGGAGCTCAGGCTGGCTGCCATCCAGGCCTTCAGACGCATGCCCTGCACCCTCGATGTGAGTTCAGCTCAGAATATATCAGCTAAGTGATATGCTGTAGTCCTGACAGAGTTTTGTGATTATGGCATCCACAATTATTATTATTAGTTAATTAATTCATTTGCATCATTGGATATCTAGGGGCTATATGTCCTGACTTTGGAGTGAGCTGCACCAGAACCCACCTGTCTTTGTTTCTCTGTTGCTTTCTCTTCCATTTGTACTTTCTCAATAAAGAATAGAATGCTGAAAGAAACTAGACACATATAAATGCACAATTCTAGAAAATAAATGTTTTGTTATTGAATATTCCTCTGTTTTATGTGATGCAATAATAATTCTGCATAGGTAATTAGCTCTTTCAACTGCAGTTTCTTCAGAACTGTGTAGGTGCAACTTAGAAGACAGAAAGACAGAAATCTGAGCTCGTTTCACTCAGAGAAACAGATCTGTTTTGGTCCTTGAACTTTGTCGATGTCAAAATGAAGAGGTGTACTTTTCCTTTGTCAAGTTAGAATGCTGACAGGTTGTATTGAGGCATAAATGATAAAGGGCATACAATGCCAAATAGCATGAGGCGATAATTGGACCATGATGAGGGGACAGGGACGGTGTCGGGTGATTGACGGCCTATTTCCTCCCCAGAGAGGCCTGATGCTGCAGCTGTATCGCTCACCACAGGAGGAGTCCGAGGTCCGGATTGCTGCATACCAACAGCTCATGCGTTGCCCTGACCCAGACTTTCTTTGGCTGGTGAAGATGACTCTGAGCAACGAAACCTCCAGCCAAGGTCTGAATGGCATGTCCTTAAAGCCATCACATGCTCATTTAAAATAAGTTCTATAAAATAAAAATAATAGAACTTATAAAAATTAAAAATAAGAATCATGGAGGGTTTAGCCATGCAAAAGAACATCATTCAATTATTTAGGAAACACTCAATACAGTCGGATGGATACACACACAAATATAATATAATTAATATATTTACATTTTCTTCTCAGTGGGATCCTTTGTTTGGAGTCATCTGACTAACATTCTGAGGACGGAAGATCCCATGAAGCTAGCCCTGATGGAGGCGCTACCTGAAGACATCATCAGCAAAGACTTTGAGGCAGAGCCTTGGAAATACTCCTTCTATTCAGACTACACAGTAGACTCCGGTAATCAGGGGGATGGTGGTGGTGGTGGTGGGGGGGGGTACTATTGAGTCATCCATGCTAGTAGTGTCTCCAGCATTGATCTGTTTAGGGAACGGGCACCTGTCTTGGTAACATAGTGTCCACATATTCCTATTTGTATTGGTTGAAGTGGTTAAGTAATGCTTTTGTGTGTGTGTGTGTGTGTGTGTGTGTGTGTGTGTGTGTGTGTGTGTGTGTGGTTTAAGGCTCAGGGCTAGCAAACATGGAGGGATCCCTTGTATTCTCCACCAAGTCCTTTGTACCAAGTTCTGCCATGGCCAACTTGACAGTTTATGTCCATGGTAGGGCATTCAATCTTCTAGAGGTGAGTTTGGAGACCAACTAGTTCCCTCTCTGCATGTATTATTAGAAGTATTGATTAATTTAAGTCGTATTGATTACAATGTCTTTTAGAATATGTCCACAACATTACAAAGCTAATAAGTTATTCTGTAAACTGAGCGCTCTCTGTAGGTGGACCTTCGCGTTGAGGGCATGGAACCTCTCCTTAAGGACATGTTTGGTCGCCAATCTACCTCATCTAATGTGGAGCCAAGCAGCCCAGATAGACTGGAGAAGAGGAGGGAGAGGGGGAGAGAGGAAGATGGAGAGAGCGTGGGTGGCCGAGATGGCTGTTCACCCAGCATGCAAAGTTACTTGAGCCAAGCAAAGAACATGGTGAGAACCTGCAATAACAGACCCTGTTGTATCACTACAGTAGACAGACATTTTAGACATTACTGGATAATGGATTTATAAGGGGACTCCCTGGCGTCATGTGGTGCTGATCTCTCTCTAAAATGTCTGCATGTGTTTCCCAGTTTTCAGGAAGGAGGGGGGATGGGAAGGCGCACAGGCCGAGGTGCTGGGTCAGCGTCAAGGTGTTTGGCAACGAGCTGAGCCTGTTGACCTGTGATGACATCTACGCTCAGGCGAACCAGCTGTCTCTTACTATGGCCGGAGTGGCAGTCAAACTACTGAAGGTAACAGGGATCCAGTCTATAGTGATAAGAAAGGTGCTATTATTTTTGTGATCTACAATGAAGTCCATATTCCACTATCAACTGTGGTGACTGTGTGCCTAAGGGTCAAGAGGTGGAGCTGAGCCACCGGGCAGTGCTGATGACAGAGGAGCTCGTGCTACCCTCTTTGTCTGGCCTTCCCTTTCGAGTGGCTGTCAACATGACCTCCCTCCTATCCATCAACCTAAAGGGTGGCGCCAACTACAGGAGCTTCTCCCATTTCTCCTTGGCTGGCTACATCAAGCCCAAGTGAGCTTTTCTTCATACCTACAAAACGGCACCTAGACAGATTGTTTGAAACCCCTTTGAGGATTCAACTCCTGTACAGTGTGAATATGTAAAGAACGTAACTGATATTTTTATGCATTCTTTTCAAGAGTTTGCACAAATAAATAGTAATAATAATGATTTTTTTATATCCAGATAACTAAATTGTGCCTGTGTGTTTATCTCTTGTGCCCTAGTGCCTATGTAGGCCTGTCTGCCAGGATCGGGGTGGACAGTGACCTTGGCCGGGCTGGTGTGGAGTGGACTTCAGAGGTCAGGACCTCTAGCAGCCTGGATGGCAGCATCCATCTCCAGGAGGGTCGTGACCTCAGGGTGACTCTCAGCACACCTGAGGACCTTATGGATGTTGTCTACCTGGGGTGAGCATTTGCCAACGTTTGTTCCAATTCGATAAACATTTCACTAGAAAATTGACCAGGCATTTTATTTGACAATCATCTCAACATAGTTATCACTATATTGCTAAGCCTCAAGCTTTTCCAAAGACGCACAGTTTGTCCCTTTGTGACAAAAGTGGACAAGAATGTAACATGAGAGCCAATGCACATGTCTCTATTTTCTTTTTCTCCAACATGACAAATATAAATACTAGTGTTCCAAGTGGATGTGAATGGCCTTAGATCTTTTGATATGTCATTGTACCCCATGAGTGGGTTGTTGAACTAATGCTGTAAAAGTAGGTCAGATTAAGCAGACCAATCTATTCTATCGGCTCAAGTCTCTACAATGTGCATGTGCCAGCTTACATAGAACAAGCTTTGGAATCCCTGAACTTCCCTGTCATCACGAGAAGGCTCTGAGTGATCCACTGCTGAGGAGGAGGATGGGTTATGTCTATATGTCCATGTATTTGAATAAGCTAAAGTAAAGACCTTACTGTACAAGCTGAACACGAAACGTATACATATTCCATTATCCATTATACACAGGAATGATGTGTTTGTGTGACAGCTCCAGGGTGTTCCATTTGAGTGGTGACCACAGGGACGAGGTAAAAGGCCCAAAGAGCCGCATGGAGAAGACCACCTGCACACCAAAGGCCTGTAAGTCCGGAGCATTGTAAAACTCTGCACTGGTTGAGCTGGTTTTGTCAGAAAGAACATCTACTATCCGTTGTAAGAGGATAACGATAGGGACTCATTTTGTGTAACACCTCCCAGGGTCGAAGGTGGTGGGATGGCAGCTGTGCTCCAATGTATCCTATCCTTTATCTCCGGGTGGGATTAGTCTTCCCCCTCCCGGGCCGGTCCACCTCTCCCTTAGGCTACTGAAGCTGGACAGAGGACTGAACCATTATCTGCTGGAGGCGGCATACACTTTGCTGTTACAGGTACTGACGATGGAAACATTATCTCCGCAGGTTTTACACGTTGTTGTTCCAGCAGTGTGTTGCTATCTAGAACAATCTACTGTAACACACAGATTAGACAAAGAAAGTTACAGGTTCAATAAATGCTAGTTCTGTTGAGTGTATCTTCTTGTCCTGTTGTTTATGGGTCTACTCCCCTGCGGTGTGCATTCCAGAAAGGCGGGTGGCTCCCCCAAGAGGCCTCCCTGCACCTCCTCCTGGCCACCCCCCAGTCTTCTATTCCCAGGGACATGTCTCTGGACCTGGCTCTGAACCCCCACCGGCTGCTCTTCAAGATTAGCCACCCCCTCAAGACCATCCACATACATGGTCGGCTACAGCATGTCAACATTTCCCATAGAATTGCACTGACATACCTATTAGATTGTTTTTCCACTAATGTTCCCACAATGAAAACCACTTGACATCTGTTGTCTGTTGACATCTACTGCTGAGATGTTTTGGGCAAAATTAAATAGTGGATGTTATAACACCGCATCTTTTGAATTTTGGTTATGTTTTTTTGCAGGGCAACTTGGACATGAAAGAAACATTCAAACTGGAAGGCTGGAGCTTCTTATAGACAATGTTTATCTCTACTACGTTATGGTAGGCATGTTTGCCACACTACAGCACACTTACTGTACATAATATATACGTATATTTTCCGTTTCTTGATCTGTGAAGTAATTTTGCCAGTCTGCTTAGAATCTACAATTCACTATTTGGTTGGTTCAGGGTTTGATTGATACGCAGAACCACCAATCAGAGCAGAGACAGCGGTACCACCTGGAGGCCAAAATGGCTGCCGATGGACGACCCATGGTACTTGCGGTAAACATCACACGTGGGCTGGGCAGAAAGACCAGCTTGTCTGCCACCTTGAAGAATGTATTCAAAGAGACAGCTTCGTTCTCTGGTATTATGAAAAGAGTATTAACACTGATTAAAAATGTTCAGAACTATACAAATCACAGTATTCAGCTGATGATTTTTGGAATACATTTTTTTATTAATTTAAAATGACTATCTAATACCATGATGCAACCGTTTCAGAATATATATCTAATGTACTGCATAAAACATGCACTGATTCATGAGACATATGAAATGATTCAGAAGGAATCAACTCTCGGAAATCATTAACACTCAAATAAATATTTTTTATAAGCCAGACCCTAAAGTATGAAAGGACTTTTTTCACATCCAGTTGCCTTTGAACGAAGCCTTGAAGACAGGCACAGACAGTACTCTGTGGAGGCGGAGCTACTGCTAGCAGGTGTGATTGACAGCAGGCTCCTAGGGCTGATGAAGCAGCAGGGCTCACTGTGGAGCTGCACCGTGAGGCTCAAGTATGGCCTAGGAGGTAAATTCAGTCTTTGTGGACACAGGCCCTTTCCGACCGCATGAACTTTCTCAGGAACGAGGGACTATACCCGGTACTCTGTGTGTTCTGACCGCAGGGACCAGGGTCTAAATTAAGTTCCGGGGACTAAATGGACTGAACAAAAAGGTACCTGTTAAGGAGGTAGTACTTTCCAAAGTACAGGAACCTTCAGTGTAGGGCTTGCGGTGCTGAACATTTATTATTGGTCGAGTACTAACAGTAAATTTCTACCAATATTTCAACTGCCATTTTTTAAAGTGCGACTGCAATCAAATCGTCAACATGGAAAACACAACATAATAATACTAGATATAGATCAATGTTTTATTGTTTTATTGTTTATTTATTAAGGACGGTTTTCTGTACACTCTGGATTACTGAATGCGACACCGCCACCTTGTGGGCCTGTTAAACTTACGAGGAAGTATGTAGGCAAACTGCTGTGCTGTGAGCGCACAATGCGCGTTCATGTTCGCTGACGTGCCCACGCAGAAGAATAAACCAGGCGTTAGAAGCTTGTTTGGCAGAGAGCGGGTGACTTTACTTTCACTCTGAATGGGGGTCGAGCCACTTTCTTGTTCAAATAGATGATCTCGTCTACTGAAACGCAATCATTAGTGTACTTTGTTGACCTTTGACCTTCAGAGAATGCACGCCACCAGCATCAGGAGTGCTACATGTCTCAGAATCTTAGGCGTGAGCGGAAGCCCAACTTGACGTACAACATGGGGGCCGCCCATGAATTTCACTGTTCCCACACAGCATTAATTAACCACAAGGTAACATATTCCTCAGTAGGCACAAACTTCTACACACAAAGTTATTTTGTTATTACTTGGTTTTGACGTTAGCCCTTGTTTTACAATTCACTACCACTTAAGAAAATGTTACTTTTATCTTCTTATTAAAATATAAATTGACAACAAAAAGATAAACTCTTACTGCCAGAATCAATTCAAACTCCCTTATTTACAGCTTTAGCCCCCCCCCCCCCCCCTTCTCTCTCTGCTGTAAATGCAGATTCAGTTGAGACACGAAGAGAGCCCAAGTCACATCAGGTCCAGTCTGGATGTGAGCTATGGTCAACACTGGGATGAGATCAACAACAAGCGCCGACTGCTCCTCAGTCAGTTGTTTAAGAACCAGTCCCGACACAACCACACTAGCTACGCTCTGGAGGTAAATGATCAATTAGATGTTTGTTTGTCAATATAACTTTTTGTTCATGTAGTGGTGGAAACAGTTACATGTGAAAGTAGAATAATGTGATGAAAGAGAACTAAAAAGAGATGACCAAAGCCCTGTGTAGCGCACGTTCATCCCACATGTACCCCCATTGTTGCCTCCAGTTTAGCTTACAAGTCCCTGAGAAACATCTGAACTACAAGTCCCAGCTCCTGCACTCTCACCTGAGAGAGGCAGGGTCGGAGAGCAGCACTCACCTCAAAGTGAATCACAACGACGAGATGCCACTCGTGGCTGGACTGCACTGGAAGGACACCTCAAAAGCTTTCCTTCGAAAATGGGAAGGTAGGATAAGGATGACCCTAACCACAGGGTTCAAACGTTGTGTTACATTTTGTCCTTACCTACTTATTCACCGTGTCTACATGTAACACGTCAATGCATGGATCATTCACAGAAAGCCTCCCTCCTGTTTCCTCCGCCCTGCCAGGTACGTTCAACATGGACACTCCTTGGCTCTACATCCACACCGCCCACAAGCTGAGGCAGCCCCAGCGCCGCACTCTCCAGCTCACCTCGGAGCTGACAGCCAGAAAGTGGCTGACCGTACGCAACCTGGTCCTGGAGGGACTCCTCAGGGACCGGGGCCAGAGGAAGGAGGCCCGCCTGCACCTTCACACCCCTACCATCACCTACCTTAAGGTACGGGAGAGATGGAAATTAATGACGTATGGGACCATGCAGTCTATTTCATGGCTGGCTGTGCCTTTACAGATTGAACAACGTTGCATGTTTAATATATTGAGAATGTAGAAAAAAATGGTTATCTAATTTAATTGCATCCTATGCAGCCAATAAATCTGTAAGTCTAGTTGATGCTAGCTACGCTAGACTAGAACATGATTTAGATTTTGTTAGAACAGGGCTAATTCAGAATGGAACCTATCAGAGAGATTTAATGTCAACTAAAAGGTGATGGTGCCAGGACCATTTCTCATTTCCAACAACCCAACTTGGTGCCCAATATGGCACATATATTAATCCCTCAAAAACATAAAAAGTAACTATCCTCCTATTGTCTATGTGTCTATATATTGGTTCTAATTCAAGGTGGGAGGCTGGACCATGCATGGTAAGAGGGGCGTGAAGGCTTCTTGCACCCTGAGCTCGGCCTGGGGTCCGGCCCTGAGAGGAGACCTGGCTCTGGAGAGCAGCAAACACAGTCGTAGCCTCCAGCTGGCTTCCAGCGTGGGCAAGCACAACCTCAGCCTCAGTGCAGCCGTGAGCTCCTTGGAGAAGGTATGTGATAACGGGCTGGGTCAGCAGGAGCTCCCTCTCTGTCTTAATACAATAATTAGAATACCTAGACCATTATAGTTAAAAGTGATTTCCAACTTAGTGGATCCATTATTGGTTGATGTGTTCCCAGACTAAGGGTTTTCATTTGAATATAACCTCTGACAGAATTTAAAAAGGAAGCAGGTGTTGATAAAGGTGGTCTTATCGGAGCCTAAGACCCCACCTATGGAGCTGGTGCTGGAGGGAGCAGTGGAGGAGCTGAGGCGACAGAGGAGGATGTATCAGAAGAGAGCCATGCTACGTCTCAAGTAGGTGTCTGCAGTCTGCAGCAGTGACTTTTTACTCGCTGGTGATCAAGTCGATGGTGATGGTATTATTTCTTGTGATGATGATGATGATGATGACGACAACGATGATGACGGTGCGTTCTCACAGACAGCCGTTCCAGAGGTTCCTCCAGAGCCTGCTCCTCCAGGAGACCTTCACGGTGGACCTCCTCAAAGGCCTCTACATCCTGGAGTCCAAAGCCAGCCTCTTCGGCAGCACAGACATAGTGCACACCCTCACCTTGGGTTACCGCCCGCCAAGCCCGTTTGTGAGTCAACAAGCACTTCTCATTTTCAGTGATGGACCAATGTTCTACATGATTACATTTGGACGTGTAGTGTGGTTTCCGCTTGTTTTCTTTTGAGCTCCGATATGGATCTTTTGTATCTGTTCTGCTGCAGGTCTGCTCGGCCCTGATCCACCCTTTCAGCTCTGGCACCATCCCCCCAGACTCTGAAGTGTGTGTCACTGTCACCAGCAAGAAGGTATACAGATATCCACTTTCACATGTTAGGTTACTGGGTAGTGGAACCGAGATACATGTCTTTGCTTTATGCAGGGCCAGAGAGAGCTCCAGGGGAGGCTCCGGGTGGGAACCAAGGACAAACTCACCTTCCACGGTCAAGTCCAGATGTTGCCGCCATCCGGAGACTCCATGCAACATTGGGTCCATGCCAGGGCCAACTTCACCAACCTTCTGCAGCAGGTACGCCATCTCTCAATGAGCTCAGCCTTCAACAGGTGGAAAGCCTTCCTTTTGTTTTTCAAGACTGGCTGGAGGACGGGAACACCCCGCCGCAATGGATAGACCGACTGATGGCTTTCTGAGGGGAGCAGCTGTGTCTCCAATCCTTTGGTTGGGTGACCAATGCCCTGCTCTGGTTTCAGCTGCCGCTGCCCTCCTCAGCCGTGCTGGAGGGAGACGTGTCCTGGAACCCGAGTGACAACAGTGTGTTGGAGTACCTTGCCCGGGGGAAAGTGGGGATAGAACGCCAGGAGTGCCAAGTACTTTGAAATCAAATCTGATCCATGACATCTGTTCAATGACAAAGATGCATGTCAAATCACCGTAGTACAGTGTGTTTGAGCTGCTGTTTGTTTTGCCGGTCCTTTCAGTTTTCAGTGCGTCTGAACGGGTCGGAGGACAGCGTAGTCCTTTATTCCTCCCTAAGTCATCCTTTCAAATCCAAGCTCCCTAAAACCCTGGAGGTGATTTTTCTCTTAAGTCCATCACTGTTTCAGAGTTAAAGTTATCTGCTTATGTTGTCCTACGGGTAGCACAGCATTTGAATGCATATCAGGCAAGATATGCATCTAATCAAGAGAGATTATGTTGTTGTTTTTTCATTGTCTAGTTTTTTTCTTGCTGTACAGGCCCAGGCCGCTGCCCACATGGGGCCCTCCGGGGGACAGGGCTCAGTGTGTGTGAAGTCGGATGGAAAGGATCGAGGTCTTCTGAAGGCCCAACTTTCCTATCGCCTGAAGAGAGGAACCAGGACAATGGGACTGAAGATGAACTTGACCCAGAGTTTACTGACCACAGCAAGCAGCCTGGGCCTGGACCTTACTGCCAACATCTCTACAGAAAGGTGGCAATGCACTGCAGTCTCACTACACTGTTTTAAACTGGTGACACCTGCACCCATCAGTCACTCAGATCATTTCTATTCGGTGAAGTGGTTGTGATATTGTTCCTGTTTACCTTCCACCAAACCAAGCTGAACTTGAGCAAAGTAAACAGTCCTGCTCTACTGATTGCTCATCCACAACAAGACTCCACTCATTGCTAGAAATCTCTGTTACTTTACTAGCACTGTTAACAGACACTATTAGTGCTGGCAAAATTCTGTAGCATTATTACTGATATAGCAGGGCCTATGCTCTTTTTTTCTACTCCCCAATAAGTTGAACCCCCGTAAGTTATGATCTCCTCGTCGTTTCTGAAGTCTTATTCACTTTAATAATTAATAATAATTAATTTTATTTAGTTTTTAGTGCAATGGCAGCCAAGCTTTTAGTTCTATGGCAGCCAATTTGCGCCAGACTTGCTCACCCAACATACTACAACAGACTTACACAGACCGACTCCAGTTGAATTGGTCGGGGCACTGGTAAGAGAATGCAGCATGTTTTTTGACAAACACACGGAGAACATGCAAACTCGAGACAGAAAGGCCCTTGGCTGAGGTGGGGTTTGAACCCAGGACCTTCTTGCTGTGAGGCAACAGTGCTACCCACTGAGCCACCATGCTGCCGAAGTAACTCTAATAACCACAGTCTCTTTTTCTCACACTGTCCCTCCCGGCTGCCTTCCAGCCTCTACCTGCAGGGCTCCTACACCCAAGATGGAGAGGCTGTACTGGCCCGGCTGAGGGGCTGGCTGGAGCACACCCCCAGGCTCCAGATGGCTGTCTCTGGGGACCTGAGGCACTCCCTGACCAGCCTGTGGGCTCTCTCTCCGGCCCTGGGGTTGGACGGGGTCCTGGTACACTCACACACGCTCACTGAAGGTACTTCTCAAACTGCTTATTCAATGAAAACATCAAATGTCTAGTATTAAGCATTCTATTATTGTATTAGAAATGATGGACATGTTGCAGTTGTAGAAGTATATGTATTACCTAAACATAAAAGAAATGTGGGAATGTGTGTGTGTGTGTGTGTGTGTGTGTGTGTGTGTGTGTGTGTGTTGCAGGTCAGCTGAGAGTGCGTGTGCAGGGGGCTGTGTATAGTGTGGAGTTGAGACACCAGGAAGACCCTGAGGCTTTGCGGGGAGAACCAGGACTAGAAGATACATTAGGAGACGAACACAGAGGCACACTCATTTGGCTGTGTGCCCGGGTAGGGGAGGAGTCTCTGTGTCTAAATGCCAGTCACAGCCTGGGGGGCGGGGGGAGAGGCGGAGTCAACGGCCAGCTCTCTCACTCCAGTCCCTGGCTCCATGCTACAGGTGATCTTTCTATTGCATCCACCTCTCCTTCTCTCCCCCTTCATCTTTACCCCTATTCCACTTTCTTCTATTAAGCCACTATAGGCAACCTTTTTGTATTAACGTATTATCAATACCTTGCTACAGTTTGCACATTGTAATGTCTATGGGAGAATGAAAAAATCGCCGTTCAGATCAATCCTCTTGAAGTCTCAACATTTAACAACAATTTTGTCTGCCACCGGGTACGATCTCCCGCGAAACTGTCACAAATTGCTTTATGGCACAAAAACGTGCGTCACTAAATCAGGAAGAGATTACCATACTTGGAGTATAGTCATTGATCATGCTAGCGACATGCGGTGACCACGAGCATTCTGCATGTCTTTGCGACAATTAGGTAAAATAATTACACTAAGCAAACGGTAGGGGTTCCCAAAACCAGAAAGTACCTGCAGCCGCTTTAATAAATAAAGATTCCGATATTTGACGCTCATGCTTCTCCATCTCACAGTCATTTGAATCTCTTTTACACCTGACCACACATTCACACAGTGATCATGCATGTTTGATGATTGTGAGACGTTGTAATGAAGGATAATATTGTGTTGCAGTTGACAGCTATATTGTTTGCTGAATCAGAGGATTGATTCAATCTTTTCTAATAATTAATTATATTACTTAATTGATTATGTTTTCCAAACTAGTGGGCATTCCAGGTAATAGCAGTGTGGCGTTGCGATGGGCCCAGGAAGAGGGCAGACTCTCAGGGCTTGCTCATCTAAAGACTGGGGTCCAGAGCCTGGAGGCGGAGTTTGATGGGGTCAGGACTGGCCAGGCTAGCCCAAAATGGCGGTTTGCCTCCGTGCTGCAGTACCAGAGCGAGGCCCTCGCTCAGAGAGGCCTACCCACTTCTGTACAGGCCTCAGCACACTTCAAGGTGCATTACAACGCTCTCTAACCGTAGTTTTTTTTAAAGGCTATGCTCCATTATGGAGAAAAAATCACTTTAAACAACTTGGTGGCATACCATTATGGGACATCCGCCTAGGAAGGCTGTTAAAATAAATGTTTAAAAAAGGGCTCAAAGTTTAAAGGACCCATAATGTCACATTTGGAATATTTCTTTGTCTAGCATTGTTTCATGGGCGTCAACTCCCGTATACCACTGAAAACGCATGTGAGTTGGAAGGGAAGAAAGAGACACCCTAGAATAATTAATACAAAATATAAAATACTTTTTACTTCTAAAGATTTTTAAATGTGCTTCATAGACAGATTAGACACTAAGGAGTCACACAAAAATGTATGATTGTCTACAATATGGGACCTTTAATGTCCATCCTTGTCTCCTCAGGGACAGCCTGACGGGATGCATGCCAGTCTAGACCTTCATGTGGAGGAGCAGAAGGAGCTGATCCTCCTTGTCGACACGGGAGTGACTAATAGCACTGCTAGTCTCGCGTTGTCTCTATGGCAACAGCTGGCACTGCTGAAAGGATCGATACCCTCCTCCTTCAAGGTGACAAACAGACTCTTTCTAAAAACGCGGTTGTCAGTAAAGTCATAGAAACTAAAACTGTAAACTGTAACTGTAGTAATCTGGTCAGGAGAGAGCGCCAAATACATACATTCTTCTGCTCTGTTTTCTCTACTGTGCAAGGGAAAATCTAGACCATGTCCTTTTAGCCAAAAACAGCAAAATCCATTAATTTGTTCATTGTGTGATTTCATAAGAGCACTCCAGAGGATCAGAGATATAGTCAGGACATTTGGACATTTTGTGTTCCAGCTCCAATGCGCCGGTACTTTGTGAAAATTCCAATGCCTTTTTCTTTTTCTATATGGTTTCCTTGGATAAACAAACTGAGCTCACATGGGGTTATGTTTTCACAGATGAACTGCACGGGAGACTCGTCCACTGACCGCCTCTCGGCCGAGTGTTCCGGTAGTGTGGACAGCCGCCCTCTGGAGGTAGGAGCCTTTTCCTCCCACAGGACACACAGCCAGCAGGCTCTGCTTCGAGCCCCGAGTCAACCCAAGCCACCCTTCCCACCAACTGCTGCTCTCACTGGGTCTGCCCACCAACTTCTGCCTCAGGCTTCTGCTCAGGCCAGGGCCCCCCAGATGGGTTCTGGGGCTGAGGTTGGAGGTGGGCCCCTGTAAGGTGGACCCGAATGGGGGGCTGAGGTTGGAGGTGGGTCCCTGTAAGGTGGACCCGAATGGCGGGCTGAGGTTGGAGGTGGGCCCCTGTAAGGTGGACCCGAATGGGGGGCTGAGGTTGGAGGTGGGCCCCTGTAAGGTGGACCCGAATGGGGGGCTGAGGTTGGAGGTGGGCCCCTGTAAGGTGGACCCGAATGGGGGGCTGAGGTTGGAGGTGGGCCCCTGTAAGGTGGACCCGAATGGGGGGCTGAGGTTGGAGGTGGGCCTCTGTAAGGTGGACCTGAATGGCGGGCTGAGGTCGGAGGTGGGCCCCTGTAAGGTGGACCTGAATGGGGGGCTTGGGTTGGGGGTGGGTCCCTGTAAGGTGGACCTGAATGGGGGGCTTGGGTTGGGGGTGGGCCCCTGTAAGGTGGACTTGAATGGGGGGCTGCGGTTGGAGCAGGCTGGGCTGTATGCGTTGCACGGCCTGGTTGAGGCGCCCCTAGTGGCTCACACAAAGCTGAGTTGAGAGGTCGGTTAGGGTTGTGCGTTGGTGTCACATGCGGGTTTGTCTGGCTGCACGGCAACGGCACAGCAAAAGGAATACAGCAGGACTTCTCTGAATATCCTTGGGAGAGCTGGAAAGGACAGGCTGAGGGGTTACATCGGTCTGGAGAACCAAGGAAGCTCCCTCCACTGTCCGCTGACCGTCTCTCTGAAGGAGAGGAAGTTGGAGGTGGGCTGGACCCTCCAGCACCAGAGGGCCTCCCTTGCAGACTGCGTCCCAGAGAAGGTGGACCTTCACTGGTTAACTGAGCTCCAGGATGCTTTCCTCTCTGGAGCCGCCCGGCTCTACCTGGAAGGCAGTCACTCTGCCCAGCTTCGCCGTGGCCTGAGTACCTCACTTCTCTGCCAGGGCCATCCTGCAGCACAACCTGCTCTAGCTCACCCCTATGTGGCTACGAGAAGGGGCGATCATTAGTATGACAGCAGGGCTTGGTCGGGTCCGGGTGGAGCTGGAGCGTGACCTGTGCTCCGTGGTGACCATGGGAACCTTGCGGAGAGGTGGAGGGAAGATGAGACGGAGCTGGAGCATCTCACTTCATCACATCCGTGTTCCACTGGAGGTTAGGCAAGAAACAAGGCCTCTGCCCAACTGAATGTTCCGCAAGCGCATGATTCCTAGCGCAAGGAAAGGAGACATCTTGAACTCTTAGATGACCCTCTGTTTGTCTTGTCTGAGTACATCATCAATCATTTGATGCCTGTTCATCTACTGTATTGGAACTAATACAGCAAATGAAATGTGTACCCGTTTCAAGCCTCTTCTCTAGAAACAGGTGTTGTTATCTGATACAAACTGATACATGTTAGGGAGGTAACAAGACAAGAAATTAACACCGCCCTAATATGGTCATACTGGGATTTGATATAATTAGCTGACTAAAGTGTTCATTGACTTGATGTAGCTGTGTTGGATCTACTGTATGTTTCAGCTGATGTTGGTTATGAAGCTCTTCTATGATGTGCCTAATTGCTTTTCCTTGGACAGTTAAACGTTTGTGTAAACGTCTTGTGGTTTTTCTTCCTCTCCTGCCTAGACCTTCCACCTCCCTCCTCAGTTCTTCATCAATGGTTCCCTGCTGCACTACGGCTGTTCCACACAGCTGAACACCTATCTCCATGCTTCAGGTGAGGAGTTAGGCGCCATGAGTCTGGCTGTGTCCTGCCACCCTCACCTCAGCCTCCGGGTCTCTGGCCGACATTCCCTGGAGGGGCTCCGGGTTTGGGGCGTCCCTGATCATGGTGCCCTGCTGCTGGCTGGCTCCGTTGGGGAAGTGCATTGGGTGGAGCTGGGGCTGAAGCTGGGGAAGTGTCACCTGAAGGCTAAGGCAAGGGAGAGGAACACTTTGAAGGCTGAGTCGTCATATGCCGTAAACATCACCCACTACTGCTCTGCTTTACAGGTAAAGACAAATATGTGTAGTATTTACGTTTTAAATAATGTATCTACAGTTCTTACCAATCATGAGCTTCTTACTTTTAGGAATTGAATTAGCCAAATCGGGAACTTGAGTTCTGAAGCATATTCCTGTCAAAAATTGTCAAAGGTCCTGACCAGACACCACAGTCAAATAGGCTTTTTTGCCAACTTTTCTCATATCACTGTGTTAGCTAGTCCATATATAATATCTACAAGAGACTCATGCATGTGATATAAACTGTCATCTATATGCAAGGTGTGTTGTTATTCTGTTAACTGATCGAAATTATTGAAATGAGACAATTCAATGTGAAATCATCGCTTTTGACTGTGGTGTCTGGTCTTAAGCTAGCTGGAAAATTTCCCAATCACCAAAGATACACTGTCTAACCCTTTAAAACAGAAGTCACCGCCAGCCAACCGAGATTTAAACCTGGCATCATTAAGTGCTGGTGACACTGCATTGAACTGTACTGGCACTTCTGTGTCCACATGGTTTGCTTTCATGATCACATTCCCATGAAAAGTGTGTTAAGCCTGCCGACAGAAGGTTTGTGTGTGTGTGTGTGTGTGTATGTGTGTATGTGTGTGTGTGTGTGTGTGTGTGCGTGTGTGTCTGTGTGTGTCTGTGTGTGTGTGTGTGTGTGTGTGTGTGTGTGTGTGTGTGTGTGCGCGCGCGCGTGTGTGTGTGTGTGCGCGCGCGCGTGTGTGTGTGAGTGAATTGTCATGGCTTTGTGGATGCAGCTGGAGTGAAGAATTTGTTTTGTTTAGGGGAAAGAGGGAAGAGTCAAGGGAGTTAGTTAAAGGCACTTTCACAGGTTGCAAAACATTTAATTGTACATTTGAAACATATGTTATCATGTCAGCCAATCGACCTCAGTGAGCTCTGTAAAAACTGGGTTTCTGTGGTGTCTGTAGCGATGTGTGTGTTTATTAAAGAGCTGGCCTTCTGTATCGATGCCATGTTTATTTGTGCTATATGCATGATGATGAAGTGCCTTCATTTTCCAAGCAAATCTTATAATCTTAAATAATGCACATGCACGTGGTTCCAATGAAAAAGTTAAACAGTGAAGTCCTGTTGTTATCCTCTAGGGAACAGTGGTCCCTTCATCAGTGATTTTCCAGGGCATCCTCTCCATGCTTCCCTACAAGCTAACCTTGTTCTCAGCATTCAGGCTGGGGGATGCCCAGGACCTGGCCTTGGAGCTGGGCCACATCTGTAAGCCTCCACGCATCTCTGGCACCCTCACCCACTCCTTCCTTGTGCTCCAGAGCTGGGGCCTGCCTGTGAACACCAGCATTGAGGCCTCGCTGGCTGGGGGCCCTGGGGAGAACGGGGCCCTGCTTATCAAAGCTGGCCCCTGTCAAGTCAGACTTAAAGGAGACGTTGGAGCCGATGGCAGGACTCGATGGTTTTGGGCATCAGAATCACATTGTCCATTCTCAAGGGTAGCTACTGCCTTGTATGTGTATGCCTGTGATATAAATTATGACTTTTCCAGTGTTAGATTTCTTATTTATATAAATCTTTCCTTTTTAGTCTTGTATAAATAGAGTACAAAAATATTATGTTCAGAAAATACATTGAGTTTTGACTGGATCTAAAGCTATCAAAGAAACTCAGAATCCTTTCACTGTTACCAGTCAGGTTGACGTATTGTTCTCTTGTTGGTCATGTAACACAACGACACTCACCTCATGGAGAGGCATTTCTCTATCAGCTGTAAAGGACTGTTTCTTTAGCATTTAGAGGATAAGTGTTGGTCTTTCATCTTCCACTTTTGTCATCTTCGCCGGTTTTACCGGTCTCTTTGCCTTTGCTGAGCTCACCAGTGTGTTACTGCTGTTTAACAAGGTACCAGATTCGGTTTGTAACATACCTAGCCTTAAGGTTGTTTCACATACTTGTGTACATTTGTCAGCTTTGTGATGGCTGGCTTTACTGACTTTATGTTAAATGTCTGAGTCTGAACTTTAGCCTAAGAGTCCCTGAGACATGAATCCAATGTTCTGGACTATAATTTCACAACAAAAATACAAAGGGTGAGCACTGCATGTCCTAATCTATAATCTATGTCCAAGAAAATACATAACTTGTACTCCCTCGTTTCCTTCCCTCTCAGGCTCTTGGGCTGCCTTCACAAGCCCACCTGAATGTTTCAGTGGTTCACAACGCCCATGGAGAATGGGAGACTCTGGTGGATTCTAGTCTTGAGGGGGAGAGGGGCTCCTTAAGACTCAGTGCCCAAGGTCCAGCTGCCAGCTCTGGGCTACGGCTGGAGGTTGAGCTGGACCACGACCTCACCACACTGGAGGCTTGGCCACAACACAGCCGCCTTCTGCTGGCAGGATCGGCAGCATCGCAGGGCTACCAATCAGAGGCAGAGCTGCAGTTGGGGAGTTGCATCGCCAAGGCCACAGGGAGTGTAGCCGTAGAGAACCACCTACAGGGGGCAGTAGTGTACCTCAGCAACTGCACCACACTACAGGTAACAGTGCATGGACGTTTAGACTATTGGTGGTCATAGCACTACTTCCACTTGTCATGCTAGGCCATTGAGATCAGCATGGATTAGGGTAACACTTTTGAGCTCTAAAGATGTGCTCTGTCTAACTCCATTACGTTCATCGTTTCTGCCAGGAGTTGGGCTGTCCAAGTATGATGGAAGCCTCTGGGTGGCTGGTCGTCACAAAGCGTCTGGTAGACTCCCAGCTGGCCCTGGCAATGGACGACGAGGAACTGCATGCTGTTCTTATGGTGAACAATACAGAGGTATTAATACACCATGACTTTCTTTGTTTGTATTTCATTCTTGAAATAAAATTCATGCCATTCACCAATGTACTTTTTACACACGTTGACTACATAATATAACTTGTGCTTTGATTAAAATAAATTATTCAGAAGCATTTAAAGGGCATTAGCAAGGATCATAGTAGTAGACTAGGTAAAATTGTTAAAAATGCCAACTGGGTAATTGGTCTTAACCTGGAAGATCTTGGAGTCATCTTCACTGACTCAAACTATTCAAACTATTTTATTTAGTAGAAAACACAACTTGCATGAAGTCCTGGTCCATCAGAAGAGTTTTTTTTTATAGCAATCGATTTGTATTGCCTGCTTGTATAACAGAGATTTGGGAAATATTTTTGAAATCTGCAATTAGATTTCTAAATTCAAATAAAAATGTGTGATGATACATTTCTAGACGTGCTTTTGTGAGATTATAATTCCTATATGAATCTGTATTTCATGCTGTATATCCTCCTTTATATTTTATTATTTTTTAATACTCGTTTCTTTTATTGTGTGTATTTTATTACTTTATTTCTAATTCTTAGTTTTTTTATATTGCTTGATGGCAAAACGATGATCTACAGTTTCCCCCGGTTTCAAAAAATTATTTTCCATTCCATTCCAAAAGACTTTGTTTGTCATTGAATCCAGGTTAAACAGGAGATGTCTGCCCAGCTCCATCACTCTGTGTCCAGGATGAAGAGGGCTGGCCTCCCTGCGCACGCTACCATGTCAATGCACTCCGACATCCATGGCAACGGCTCGTACCACCAACTCCTACGCTGTAGGGTGGGAAAACAGCAGGTGGGTCATACCACTCTTGCTTGGGGTAAAAGTACTTGTAAAATAAAATGGCTTTCTAAAATGTGTGCTCGAAGGCTGCAATTGTGTGTAATGTATGCTTTAAGCCAAAGTCCGCTAAATGTTTCAGCATTGTGTGATGTTGAACTTTCTGCCAGCTGTCTCATGAGGTCAAAGTAGAGAAGACTCCAGCGGCTGTGAGATTACAGAGTCACTTCAATCACACAGTGAGCCTTCTGAGGAGTTGGGGTGTTGCTGATAATAACAGTGTTCAGGTGAGGAAAGGCATCGGCTAATCAGGCCCTGGCCCGTGATATAATCAGGCACTTATGTCTCGTCTTAAGTATTGTAAATGAATGTGAATTAATTCATGGTCTGAAATATTTTAATTTAAACACCAGATATTCTTGTAGTCATTTGATATGAATTGCTGACTTTTTCTTTGAGAATCACTCAGAATCATGATGACTTTCTTACTTTACCATTATGTTTATTTGATTTGGGTCTAGGTAGAGGCTGTTTCCAGAGAGAGGACGACTCTGACGTTGCACTCCCAGTTTGGATCTCAGCGGGCAGGCCTGAGGCTCCACGTTGCGGCTCTGCCCAGGAACACAGAGCTCCGTGGGGCCTTCTGGCACAGCTCGCCCTGGCTACAGCACAGAGGACTGCCTCTGCACTCTGAGGTCAACCCTCACGTTCATGTGCAAGGACATAAAAAAAATTCAAAGAAACTTTTATTCTAAAAACCTCAGAATTGAAGTCAAATGTAATGTAGAATCTGTGGCATTAACTCTGTAAGGTTGGTTCCTCTCCCAGGCTGTGTGCCTCGTCCAGGGGATCCTGTCTCAGCTGCGGTCCAGGGCTCAGCTCTCCTTCGATGGACACAAGCTGCTGGTCTCCGGTGTGAATGTGAGCCTGGCTGACGGTCGTCTGGCCTTCATGCTCTCCTTCAGGCCCCCCGCCACACAACGCTCTGGAGGGCCGGTCAGTCTGGACACAGCGTGGACCGCTCAGCTCACTGGTCAGATATCAACCAGCATTATTGTCTTCCACCGATGACAGTTTCATGGAACTGTTTCTATAAAATTAATGTAAAAAGTCATGTAATGATTGTTCTTCTTTTCTTTTGATTTCTGTCTTTATGGTTCTGTTGTGTTTATTTATTCTGTGACCTCATAAACCTTGTAGCCGTAATGGAGACGGATCAGGTCTAATCCCCGGCTTCTCCCACAGGCCCTCTGAGGAGTGCGTCAGTGGATGTGCGCTGCGGGGGCAGGAAGTTGCGCCTGGTAGGGGAGGTGAGGGGCTGGGGGACTGGAGGCTCCAGGGAGGCCAAGGTCACTCTGCAGCACAGTGTGCTGGGCCTCAGCAGCCCCGTCCTACAGGTGGGCCTCCCACACAAACACTGTGTGCATACTCTACACTACAGTGGAAACGTCCATGCATAATGTGTGTGTGTGTGTGTGTGTGTGTGTGTGTGTGTGTGTGTGTGTGTGTGTGTGTGTGTGTGTGTCTGTGTCTGTGTGTGTGTGTGTGTGTGTGTGTGTGTGTGTATTTAGGTAGAGGCCTGGGGCAGACTGACTGACTCCCAGCTCAGGTGTTCTATGGCGCTGAACCCTGAACTCAGCGCCTCTATGGCCCTCATTGTTCAGGGACACCGTCTCCCCAACAGGTATAAACACGCTGCACACACACACAACCACACAGCCACGTAAACACATTCTCTGTCTCTCTCTAACACACACAGACATCAACCCCACTCGCTCAATTACTTTAGCGTCCTATGGCTGTCTGTAATGTGCCAACTTGGTCGATGGTCGTTCCTCTGTCCAGTAAGGAGTTAATGGTGAAGGTGGTCCAGAACATTCCCCGGCTGCTGCTCTACCTGCCGGCTCAGCTCAGCGCCAGGTCTCAGGTGGGTGTGGCTGTGGGACCGTGGAGAACAACCCACCATTTTCTCTTTAGAGAGATCTGGAAGGATATGGACAAAATTACATTTTCTTCTGTCCCCTTTCTCCTTTCTCTCCTCCAGTTGAACGTGTCTGCCTCCAGTGCGGGGGGTGTGCTGGAGCTGTCCTCAGACAGGAGGAGGCTGTGGGCTCTGGGGGAGCTGGCCGTGACTGATGGGGGCTTCAGACAGGCTCTGGAGCTCAACCACACATACCCACAGGTACTGGAAACTGGCCTTCATCCAATGGCCTGGCCTTTTGTCTGAGGATTAAAGCAATAGTTCACCCATTTTTGATCTCTTGATATGTTTTTCTTCAGATACCAATGTTGTATTTTTAACATTGTATCGTCATTTAGCATTTTGCAATCAAACAGCAGAATGTCAGAAGAGTTGAGAAAATAACTCTCTGTTGCGTTATCGGGGGACCTTCCTGAATATTGTGTTGTTTTCAGCCAAGAGGAGAGAGTTTGCTGGTTTAAGTTTGATTTGCGCAATGATCTATGGGCATTGCCGTGTAGAATGAATTAACCATTTAAATGCCGTTGGTCGAAAAAATATGTGAACCTCACTTGCATTAATGCTATGCCCCGAACTTAATTTAGCCTAAACAACATATATTGTTAAAGAAAATCGGTGAAGTATCCCTTTTAGTCTCATTTACTTGCTTTGCTTGCAATTGCTGACCAATATACAGCTAGAACTATTATACATCTGTTTTGCTTTAATACTGAATTCACAGGCAGCTTTATTCGTTTCCTTATCTGCCAGAAGCACTTGTTATTATTATTATTATTATTATTATTATTATTATTATTATGATAAATGTCATAGCATAGGCTTGATTGGTATATCGTTGCAACATTGTGTCCAACATAACTGCCATGGCAACGGATTGACATGACTGAATGACTGGATGGAGGATGGCTGGATGGTAGAATAGGTGTATGAACTTTATGATTGGGTAACACATTCTCACACCATGTCATGTCTAATGCCTAGCTCTGCTCTGTCTTGTGTCCCAGCTGAAGCCCTTGCCCAGAAGCCTAGCTGTGAGGACGGTGTACCAGAGTGGACCCTGGAGCTACGAGTTGCAGCAGGAGGTGGTGTCTGGGGCCCAGGAGGTCAGACTGGCTGGGCTGTACTCCATCCCTCCACACCTGGATCTGGGCAACCACACACTGAAAGGTAATATGTTACCAAACGACTAAACAAATGTATTCATATATTGAAATGTACTCATATCTTTAAATGTACTCATGCAAACTGGACTTGGATAAAGTATAAGATAATGATAAGTCGATCTTTCTAAACTTACAGCCCAGGTTTTTTATTTTTGTTTTTCTTTAATCAGTTACTAAGATAAATGTGTGTGTCTTTTGTTGTCCTCAGTTCAGATTGCTTCTGTTCCCCGGGGGAGTGGTTTAGAGGTGACACTAGAGCGCTCTTTGCAGAGCAGACTGGACAGTGTTCTCCTGGGCTGGACCAGACACAAACGACTGGAGCAGGTCAAAATGCAGTGGTTTACTGTTAGCAGCAGTTGTTTTGATCATTTAGTTTTTATTTAGTAAGGGCATTCATTTGTATGCCCTAGAACATAAAGTTTGATGACTCATATTTTTAAGTTATTTCAGAAAATATAAGAATGTTAATGGTGGTAGACTCATCTACATCTGTGATTAGCCAAGCTAGTTTGAATGCTGAGTGAATGTAACTTGTGCTGTGTGGTTCAGGTCAAAGCCCTGAGCTGGTGGACAGTCTCCAGGGACCAGAGTGAGACTGGGGTGCTGCTGGTTCAGCCTTTCAGCGCCACACTCTCCCAGCTGTCCCTCCGCACCCTGACGCACAGCTCCCCGACACAGAGGACCCATCAGGCACTAAGCTCACGCAAACCTCACACAGGAGAATCCACGCTCACACAGCTCTACTTTATGTTAAACTTTCTCTGGTTTAATGTAAGGCCAATCCTCTTTGTGTTCCCAGACCCACGTTTCCTGGGACAGCGGAGGACCTGTGAACATTTCGGTCTCCCTGAGCAAGCAGTGGCAAGATAGATCCAGCAGGGGGCAGGCCTGTGCCTTCTTCACCTCCACACAGGTGACCTAACCCAAATTGCACTGGAAATTGAAGCTTATCAAAGAATATTTGATTTGGTTTTGAATGATTTTGCTCTCAATTCGTGATGTTGTATCTGTATCTGTGTATATGTGCATTCCCTGTGTGTAGAAAGGGGCTCCCTCCAAATTAGATTTTGAAGGTTGTGTCTCGGTGGCCCAGGAGGGAAACTCATACTCCCAGAATGCTGAGCTGAAGTGGGGCGACAGCAGTGTCAGGCAGGGCATGAAATACCAGGTAAGTGCTTTTCTTTAGCTATGCCAGGGGTTCATCTTTAGACAAAGACACAATGATCGAAATAGTATTGACAGGGCTTAAGTTAACACATTTCAAAAGTTAATGTAAAAGACAAATTGCAAGTCGGTTGTGAAGAAAGAGTAAGATGAATCTTGTGATTATTCAGAAACATGAATGCACATTTCTACTGTAACCATATAAAGTTAATACAAAATGCATCAAACTCCCCTTGCGTCTGGTCTAGAGAAGTTTGGAAGGCATGCACACCTTCCAGCTGGATGGCGGGATGGACAACGTGTCCCCAGCCCCCTGCCCCTCCCATAGCCTGCTAGCCCAGGTGCACACCAACCTGAGGGACCGCCTGGAGCACACCCTGCTGCTGGACCTCTGCCCCCCACACCCGGTCAGGCTCCGCCCCTCCAGTTTGTAACATTACATATCAGCCACACCCGGTCAGGCTCCAACCCTCCAGTTTGTAACATTACATATCAGCCACACCCGGTCAGGCTCCGCCCCTCCAGTTTGTATCATTACATATCAGCCACACCCGGTCAGGCTCCGCCCCTCCAGTTTGTAACATTACATATCAGCCACACCCGGTCAGGCTCCGCCCCTCCAGTTTGTAACATTACATATCAGCCACATGTTATGCACCTATGTGCAGTCCTGTCTTTGTTTGCAGGAGTTGTCAAAAAGTTAATTGTGAACTTTCAAATTAAAAACAAACTATGTGACTTGATAATCATACACTTTCCAATGTGGCAAAATGCCATATACCGTATTTATAAAGTTTTCTGCACCATCACCTAGGTGTCATAAAACAGTGACTTCCGTACCCACTGCTCATGACTTTCTTGTCTGTTTCTCTCTCAGTCTCTGTCCTGGGCCGGCTACCACCGACTACACCATGGCGGAGCGGAGCTGTTGTATAGCCAGAGCCTCGTGGCGCTGAGTGGACAGCCGACCTACTGCAGCCTCACCCTGGCTCTGACCAACTCCTCCAGCCTTCACCACACCAACATCACGCTCAGCGCCAAGGTGGCTGCTCTTACCCTCAGAGGGGTCTGAACATACAGACAGAACACTAGAAGCCTCTCGTGTTCTATCTCTACGGGTTTGAGTCCCTCACACACTGTGCATAGATTTAGTCAGTCGCTCCACAGACTCACAGCCGCAGAATCACACTCATCCAAGCGTCTTTCTTGACCTCTTAGTTTGAATGACATGGTGGAAGATGTCCGTTTCTTCTCCATACTTCCTCCACTCCTCTTGTCCTTGCTCATCTTAAACCTGTGTGGATGGAAGTAGTTGTAAAAATGGATATAAAAAAGCTATTGATACCAACACAAAGCTATTTCAAACTTAAAATGCAAGCCTCAATATGAACACATTTTGTCAGAAATAGTTTAAAACAGACAGCTGGGAAGTCTTAGGTTAGAATGAATGCTAAGTTTGACGTTGCTTTACATGTATTCGAAGTCTTTCTAACGTTCTTGCTATAGCCTGGTATGTGTACAGTGGTCTTATGATGTGTGGGGCTGACAGACATACTTTGTCCGGCAGCAGTGTTACAGAGGACTGTGTGTCTGTTCATTTGTCTGTGCTGTAGTCCAGGCTGGGGAACTGGAGTGTGGAGGTGGCAGGCAGTGCCCTCTCTTCCCCCCTGGGGACAGGCCTCCACGTCCAGGCTCAAATGGACCACAGTGAGCATGTCTGGCTCAAGGGGGCGCTAGAGGGACCCTGTCTGCGGACCACTGCAGGATATGGAAATGGTAACGTAAGGAGGATTATTAAACAAGAACATTACCGTGAAATCATTTTTATATTTTATTGAAACATGTATTTTCCGTTGTGAACATGTTGTGGATAGACTGGCGACCTGTCCAGGGTGTACCCCGCCTCTCGCCCTGTGTCCGCTGGGATAGGCTCCAGCCCCCTCCGTGACCCTGTACAGGATAAGCGGTAAAGTTAATGGATGGATGGATGGATGAACATGTTGTGTTTTTGTGTTTGAAGTCAAAGGCACAGACGAGCAGCTTAGCCTTGCTGTGTGTGTGGAGGCACAAAGGAGACTGACCCTGGAGGTGCTGGAGCAAGAAGGTGTGGCTGAACCCACCACTCTGGCTATCGTCTCTGTTGGCTCAGCCAATCACAGCCTGACAATTCAAGCTCAAGGATGTGCAGAGAACCTATGGGAAGTGGAGGTGGGAAAGTCTCGTCCAATAGAAGCAAGCGGCAGTTAGTTTCTCACACATGAAGTTCCCTTAACACGTGTGATTCTGTTGTGGTTCCGTCCCTGCAGGCTCGAGCGCAGCGTCTGAACTCTCAGCTCATAAATAAGCTGCTGGAGAGAGTTAAGACATTACAGATGATCCTCACCCAGTTCAGGCGCCAGGTAATCACATCCACTGTCTGGCCATCCTCTGAAACCTAACGGCTATTTAAACTTTTCCCATCGGAATCTATGAAATAACGTCTGTCAAGGCAAGCTTCTAATTCAGGCTCCATGCTGGTTTACGGTTTAGACCCAGCCAACAATCCTTAACAATCCTTCTCCACATTGAGATTTCCTTTGGTCGGCAGTGGACCCATTAGAATGTGTTCCTTCTCTGACCTGCTCCTCAGTCCAGAGACAGCGACATTCTCCAGGAGCTCAGCGCCGGACCACTGAAGCTGACCCAGCGACTGGAGGCCATGCTGGGCCAGAGGGACAGGGGGCTGTGGGCCCTGTGGAGGTACGGCTCCGTGCGTCACGGCCTGACTGACAGCCTGCCACGCGTGCTCAGTCTGCTGCGACACGCCTCGCTTATGGCCCGGCAGGAACTGAAGAGTGAGTGGAGGCCAAGACATCCCAGCTTGTTTAGCATTAGCCTTATCATCGATAGCATTCATAATCTCTCTTTTCCTGCCTTTTAAATGTATTCCAAACTCTTCATGACACTATTGCATGATACATCATCCAATCGTGCAATTACTTAATATAGTTATTGAAGTCTATTTCTGATGTGTGTGTGTGTGTGTGTGTGTGTGTGTTTGTGTGTGTGTGTGTGTGTGTGTGTGTGTGTGTGCATTTATAAGAAAGCGTGTGTGTGTCACAGACACGCAGACAGACACTGGGACAGCACTGGTCAGACTACATAACCCTCTCACAGGCCTTCCCTTTGTCCACCCATCAGGGCCGCTGGCCACGTTAGCAGGGGCCTACCATGACGTGAGCGGCCAGAGGCTGGAGGCCGCGTGGGGGGAGGCCGTGGCCCTGTGGAGCCGCCGGCTGGTGGAGCTCCTGCCCCTTCTACTGGAGAACCCCCAGCTGAGGCCCCTGGCTCAGACCACCGTGACCACCCTCACCACTGCCCTGGACCTGGTGAGTCTGAGGGACCGGGGAGAGAGAGAGAGAGAGAGAGAGGGGGAGAGGGAGAGAGAGACATGTTGACCTAAAACAATATGTTTTTATTTCATATTTAGACCTGTTTCAGTGGTGTTAGCTCACCTAAACCAGTAAGATAATTTTACAAAGGATAGCAGCTTGTTATATATCTGCACTGTGAGTAAATGGTAGTTGATAAGATTGTAGAGGTTGATGGTGTGTGTGTGTGTGTGTGTGTGTGTGTATGTGTGTGTGTGTGTGTGTGTGTGTGTGTGTGTGTGTACCAGGTAGGCCAGCAGACGTTCCATTGGGCTGATGCCAGGTTAGCTGCAGGCCTGTCTGGAGTCAGGAGAAGACTGGCCTCCGTCTACAAACTTTCTCCCAGGTAGTGCAGGTGCACGGATATTGGTTATCATACTGTACATCCTATCATCTCACATGGGCTTTATAATCATTATTTACATTGATGAAAAAAAGGATTTCCGACTAAACAGATGATTATTTTCTGCTATTTCAGTGATACTCTTTTTGGTGCTACGTTTGTATGTCCATCCTTCAGTAAAAGGTTTGTGTGTGTTGCACCAGTGAGTGCTCAGTGCTTTTGGAGGTGGCCCTGCCCTTGTCGCAGAGCCCCTGGTCCAGAGTGGGGGAGGTGGGAGTGGTAGCGGTCCTCCTGGAGCAGTGGCTCATACGGCCCCTCCAGAGCCTGGCCTCCTTCCAGCTCAGCGCCGAGCTCTACAGCCTCAAGAGACGCATCATGGACAGCCCTTTCACGCGTGAGTTTGGCGGCCATTTCGGGACGGGTTTCATGAATAGAGCTGGGGACACAGTGTTGATGTTTAAAAGTCTGTACGATTTCATATTCATTACTATTGAAAGCTGGACATTAGCACGGAATCAGTTGCATGGGCTTATGTGACCAACTTTCTGGGGTACTTCTGCGGTGATCTAATGTGACCAGTTAAAGAAACACTACACTAGCAGTCTATGTTTAACAGTTCAGCAGTAAGAAGGCTTACCCATTAGATTCAGTTTCACTGTCCACCTAGTCACCGGAGAGATTCCCTTTCACTGTCTACTGCTCTACATGCTCCTGTTATGACCATAGACCTGCCCACCAGTCATTTTGCTAGTTATGAAACAAAGCATTCGTTGGTTCATACCTTATCTCCCAAACCATAAATAGGTAGAAAATACCAACTCTTAATTTCTCCTTCCTCCCTTTTCCCCTTAAGACCAAGCTTTAGTAGTGGGGGACCAGTTTGTGGTGACTTTTGACGGACACCTCTACCAGCTACCAGCCATGTGTCTGCTCCTGCTGGCACAGGATGTCAGCCAGGGCACCTTTACCCTGCTGCTCAACGCAGATTCTACGTCACACCGCTCCCTGGTGGTTGGGCTGAACAACAGCACTGTCATTATCCACCATAACGGACAGGTAGGCGTTCAGGCAGCCAGGGTGTTCTGCAGCGAGTCCACGAGGGTCTGTGCACGCTGGTCACCATCCTAAAACAGTCCCATGTTTGCTGGCTTGATATCATTACATATTAAATCAAATCAAGTTTATTTACAGAGCACGTTTAAAACAAGCAGAGCTGGCCAAAGTGCTGTACAGTACATTCACAGGCAGTATATCAAACATAAGAGAAAACAGTTGTGACACATACATACAGATACAGTACATAGACTATGTACAAGCTAAGTGCATAGAAAACCAGTACTATGATTCGAACGCTAATGAAAAGACATATGTTTTGAGCTGAGATTTGAAGGAATCAACAGAAGGAGTGAATCTAACAGGAGAGGGAAGGCTATTCCATAATTTAGGGGCTGTAACTGAAAATGTGCAATCACCCCTGAGTTTCAGTTTGGAGCGTGGGAGTGTGGAGCATGGGATGAGTGTGGGAGTCAGTGTGGGAATTCAGAAGACCTAGGAGGCCCGGTGGTATTGTGTGGTCTCAGGATATCTGTGATGTAGGAAGGTGCAAGTTGACTCAGTGCATTGAAAACAGATCTTGAAGTCAATTCTATAGCGAACTGGAAGTCAGTGAAGAGTGGTGTGCCCAAACTGTTTTATTTTTCTACGTTAATCCTACTTGAATCCTAATGATTCAAACCAAAAGGTAGCGGTTCTCAATGGCCATGAAAAGTTGTCCTCCAAGGGAACCTCTAGCTGACTGTCTCTGGCATGTTGTTTCAGGTTGAGGCTAACTGCCACGTGCTTGGCTCACACACATCCTTCAGTGAAGATGGCGTGGTCATCAAGAGGGATTCCAACCGTGTGGTGGTGTCCAATCAGAACGGAGTTTCAGTTGAATGCGACCCCCATCTTGACCTATGCAGTCTAACGATCGATGGCTGGTTACATGGTAGGATATTTAAATATACAGTGCATTCAGAATGGATAGGAATACTACAATATAAAATGTGGAAAAGCAAAGGGGCCGGAGTACTTTCAGAATGCACTGTGTTTCAAAGTGCAAAAGATTATTTAGAAACTCTTCTTGCTAATGAATACAACAATGAACAAAAAAAGCCATCAGAAGATGTCTATATAGCCATAATATAATATATTTATATTTGTTTTTCATTGCAAGAATAAAAAACACCTACAGCTGCAATAATTTTTTAAAATCTTATTTTATATCTGTGTGCCTGTGTAAATAAAAACCACGAGTGGAACTATCTTACTATTATTCCAAAATCATAAATGCTAAACTCTCCCTGCATATGCCTCATGCCAATAAAACCCCATACTGCATGTGCTGTATCCATGCAGGAACGTCGACTGGTCTCCTGGGGATTAATGACAATGAAGCAGGAAATGACATTCTTTTTCCTGATGGCTCTCAGCCGAGGAACATGAATGACTTGGTGCATAGTTGGCAGGTAGGACAAGCAGCTGAAGCTTGAATGTCCACTTTTGTATCAAGAAAGAAAATATTGATGCATTGTGTAAAAGCTGTAGCTTTAGAACTGTAGAAAAGCTATGGAACATGCAATATGCTAAATATGTTTTCAGTAACTTGGTGTGTGTTCCCCCAGATGAAGCCGGGGTGTGTCCGTTCTCCTCATACAGCAGAGCCCTGTCCTAAAATGGTGGCCCCAGACTCGGTGAGCTGTGACTCTCTGTTCTCGGCCTCGGACTCTCCACTGGGTTCCTGTTTCAGAGTGGTGAGTGGGAAACAATAGTTTTCCTTTCCAATATGACTTGGATGTATTTTTCATACCTTAGATGAGTAACGAGTTAAAGGTATAGTTCGATTTTGGTCTTTCTTGGAGATTTTCCGACTTCTCCAGCTAACTTTTACATATACCTTGGTGGTGTCTCCCTATAGCATTTAGCATTAAGCAATCATATCAAACATAAAATACAGATATCTTTTCTCTTTTTCCCTTTCTGAGTCTACGCTATACGTTTCAAGGAAGGTTTTGATATCCCCGACATGACTTTGAGATGGTCAGCCCCTAACATCTACAACTTTCTCTTCCCACCTCTGTCGTCAGGTGGAGCCTGGCCAGTTCCTCTCGCTGTGTGAGAGCAGTGGCTGTGGCCCAGGCCCATCCAGAGCCTTGTGTGGACTAGCCGCTGCCTACGTCCAGATGTGCCAGAGAAACTACGTTCCCCTGGAGCTCCCAGACCAATGCTGTGAGTTTTACAGTTTGCTGCCGTAACCTTTTTAATGAGTTGATGACAGGGCGAGTAGTAGTAGCAGTAGCAGTAGCAATAGCAGTAGTAGTAGTAGTAGTAGTAGTAGTAGTAGTAGCAGTTGTAGCAGCAGTAGTAGTAGTAGTTGTAGTAGCAGTAGTAGTAGTAGTAGTAGTAGCAGCAGCAGCAGTAGTAGTAGTAGCAGCAGCAGCAGTAGTAGTAGTAGTAGTAGTAGTAGTTGTTGTAGTAGTAGTAGCAGCAGTAGTAGCAGTTGTAGTGGTAGTAGTAGTAGCGGGACCCTGATTTGAATTTGACATGTTTGAAGTGTCAAAACACTGTATGAATCATAATGTATTTTCTTCTTTTTTTTTTACAGTGCGAGTGTAAAAACGGGAAGAATCCATTATTTGTTATTGAATAAATAGTAATTGGCTGTATACATGTGCACCACAACGGATCGTGCTTTTATGTGCATGTTTTGTAAGTTTAGATGCATGGAGGATAAATGTGGCAGTAATCTAAAACAATTTAGTGAATGTGCACATCTTTAATAGGATTTTCTAAAATGTTATAATATGAAAGGTAAAAAACAAATCTTTCTGTTGATTCTGCTGTATTATCTATGGTTAATGTCTGATAGCTCATTGATGCATTTTGCATGTCACTTGTTGCAGTCATAATAACTTAATTCTCAAATGAATCAAATTCATGTCAAGTACTTTGATTTATTGTCGTCTATGTTGTATCATATCTCTAGAAGATGGGTATGTAGTTGTCGATTTTCGCTTCCCCTGGGTGATTCATTCTGCAATCCAGACAATGTTATGATTCTCTTGCTCCTTCAGCCTCACATAGGAGTAGAACACTGCAAAATGGAACTGCTGCAGAAAGGACTGTCTGTTCAACTTCACCTGATGGAGGAGTGCAAAAACAAAGAGGGAGATGACCAGAGAGTGAGAATAAGATAATAGCATTGTGAGAGACAGGCTGAGGATACATTAAATAGCTACATAAGAAGACAGCGAAAAGGGAAAGTCCAACAGAGAGAGGGTCACTTCCTGTCCCGAAATATTACATACCAAAACAAAGAAGGTCATTGTTTCATAACATAATGATCAGGCCAATATAGTTCACAAAACTTAGCTGGGATTACCTCATACTCAAAGAATCTGTCCTCCAGTGTTTTTATTTTGGAACTGACCCCCTGGTCATCGAATATGACTTTATAGTTCTGCAGGGAAGGTCGTTTGTCAGTTCGGTATAAAACTAAAATGCAGTTGTATGCGTTGTCACAGCAAATCTAGCTTGATATTAGCCTAACACAAAAATAACTGGTCTTTCTCCTCTTTATATCTGTTTTAAAGACTCTGTTTATCGTGAAGTTAGTTCAGCATACCACAGTATTATCCCCAAGGACCAACAAACCCTAGTAGGCTGCCACTATAGTTTATTCACCTATCACCCTACGTAACGAGGTCCCAATATGGTGTCTTAGCCTGGTGGGAGCAAAGCAATTCCAGGAATTTACATTCTCCTTGTTACTAAAGTGAAACAAAATCTGTGGCAGTAACAGGTCAACTTAAGCCTAAAAAATAAGTTTAAAAACAATAAACGTGTGTACTGGCGGAAAAGGTACAGTACCAACATTTCATCCGACAAAGATGTTCTAAACGATTTACGGTAGGTGGGGACCCTTTAGGGATGGAGGGACTCACAGGGTAGAAGTCAGCCACAGCTTTAACCTGCTGACTGTCCTCTGCCTTAGCAAGCAGCCTGAGTCCTTCTGGGTACAGTCTCCCACATGTTGGGAACAGGGCGCTCCTCTCCACCCCCCTCAACTCTGCGGCAAAGGAGTTCACCGTGATGATGAAAGGCCTGCGGTCTGCTTCAAACTAAGAGGCCATGTGTACGTTTAAACAGATGCACGCGAACATTATAGATTACAGTAATTTCGCAGATCTATTGCATAGATATTGCCTAGAGTTGCCAATGAAACATTACGTTATTAAAATTTTATAATTATGGGCCAACGCCCTTGACACTGTGAAAACAGACTCTATTTACTCAGGTTTAAAACGTTCTTGTCATGTTATTATAAAACACATTTATAGTATATTTACAGGGGTTACCCACTGAGACTGAGACTTTTTTCAAGCGGTGCCCTGTTTAAAAGTGATACCAAAACATGCTGAAACAACAGTTTAAAACTTCAGGCTCATTCAAATCAATTTAAGCAAGGGAATTGTGTTTGAGTTGAGACACCGGAAGTAATAACTGTGCATAACCTCGAGGATAGGACACATTATGTGCATGGTGGGTCCACCAATCTCCTTGCAGAATCTGTGGAATGACTCTAAATATGCCTGGTTCAAATAAAAAAGACAGATCAGTTCCCATCTAATGAAGATGTGAAGTTTTGAATGCTCTGATTTACTTACTTAAATTATTATGAAGGTTAAAAACATAACTTAACTAACATCTTCTACATCTTCAAACCAACATTTCGATACTATTACATTGTGGTTTTGAGGTTGGGTTTACGTTATGACCGAGTTATTGTATTTAAATAGATCCGTCCAATGCCTTTATGCATGCACTGACAGCCTGTCACTCACAAACAGAACCGCACGGCACCGCACATCACAGCACAGCACAGCACAGCACAGCACGGCACCGCACATCACAGCACATCACAGCACAGCACAGCACAGCACATCACAGGGCAGTGCAGCGCAGTGCAGCGCAGCGCAGCGCAGAACAGCACAGCACAGCACAGCACAGCACAGCACATCACAGCACATCACAGGGCAGTGCAGCGCAGCGCAGCACAGCACAGCACAGCACAGCACAGCACAGCACAGCACCACACCGTTTGGGTTCTGTTTTGATGGTTCTAACGTGTAGTTTTCAGTTACCTTGTAGAGTCTGTTCCTCAAGATCTCAGCCTCAATCTGATCCAGGTTGGTGTTGGATACAGCATCCTGGAAATATGCAGCTGGCAGAACACATACAGGATTTAATGGGAGCTCATTTATGTAACAGGTAAATTAACATATCTGTTTTTTATCGGTATTATAGAGATCAGTGAACATTATTACGTGCAGAGAGCAGTGCTTTTTGAACACAGGTGATTATGAGTTGCTATTGTAGTGCCGCAGGGCATGATTTCAAGTTCAAGTTCAAGTTTATATGTCACGTGAAGCATTCACGAGGTACTGTCAGTGAAATGCTTACTTACGAGTGAGCCCTGCTGGAAAAATAATAACATAATGATAAAGAAAATGTCAGCTCTATTCAAGAATTGATTGTCTTTGGCCAGATGTTGTCTTTTATCCAGTGGTGTGTCCACCAGGACAGCAGAATAGAGCTCTGTAGGGGTGCGGGCGATGCTTATTGCTGCCATCTGGTGGAAAGCCCCTAGGGAGTGGCACCGGGGCAGGAGTTCAGCTACGTCCCTCTGCTTCAAGGCCCCCGTGATAAGTAGCACTGTGTTGTCAATCATGTAACTGTGACTATAGCAAAGGCGACGGGCAAAATTGCAGAAAGTGAGAGCCCAGTTCCAATTCTGTAGCTTTTTCCGTTCCATTTACTAAATGTTTCTTGATTAATGCCTTTTATTTGACTCATTGTTTATAGTGATTTACTGCTTACTGTGCTTTTTAATTGGACCGAAGCTCTGACACTGAAGTACAAAAAAAAAAATTATACACATTTTGACATAATTCTGATTTAGGGTCTGAGAAAAGAAGGCTTTAATGGTGGAGACGCTGCGCACTGACCTCAGCATGGAAAATAAAACCATATGCTGTGATGGCTGAACGTGTGTATGTACTGTTCTGCACCATGCTGTAACATATTTTTATGTACTAAACTGCAGCCTCTTTATGCAGCAGTTAACCTCCGACCTACAATAGTACCACCACGCTGGGTTAGATGCATTGTGTTCACATGGCATAGATCCTGCTCCAACTGTTGTTTCTCACTGTTCAATTAGCAGCGTGAAAATGTGAAACAGGATTTAGTCTTATGCTCTATGGCAGTTCTGGTTGACAGTAAATGGTCTGTGGCGTGTTTGAACCTGTGTGATAAACTTAAAACTCCATTTGAGCAACTTCCAATTTTGAGACTTTGACGTTGAAACAATTCCTGTGAAGTCATATTTAGGAAAGCTTATATTGATAAACATACGTGATGTAGTCAAGGAAAGAGGGGGCAGTGAGTTGGAACGCAGACAACAGAACTGGGCCAGGAGGTTCTCCTTCAGTTTATGATCTACCAGGCAAACAGTCAAGTCCTCTTCACTGGGTGTGGTTAGGAAGCGGCCACAGTCTCTAGTCTGCAGCTGCTGCTTCTTATCTACAGGAATGGGATGCGCGCAAAATCACAGTTACTACCTTAATCACTGCCATTTTGCATTTAGCTCTGCAATGATTTGTCTATCTAGTAGTAGACAACAGTAGATGCCATCTTTGGGAGGGCATTTTTATTATTTGAGTGGGTCAGAACAAAACCGTTGCTTTTCCTAAAAAGGGTATGTAAACAAGGTCATAGTTTAATTTTGAGAGAGGGGGGGGGGGGGGGCATGTGCATATAACATAAATGATCAAACTCAAATGAACTCAAACTCATATTTGATTCACAGATCTTTAGACATCTGACTGACCTAAATGATTTCAACTGGAAACTTGTGAATTTAATGAATATGAGATGCATTCCAAGTCAATACGTTTTAAACCATGGAAATTCCTTTTGCCCAAGAAACGTCTGAGTGACTCTGATGAATGACTAATCGAATCTTAGGCTATAATCGAAACCTAACGAATGTGTTACTTGGAGAAACTGCTTGTAAACTAAGGCCACATAAACAAGCGCTTTACAAGCTGACTACAGTAAAGTATGTGTGTAAATGTTGAACTGCATGTATGTAGAGATGTGGTAAACCAACAGTCATGCCCGCTGTGTGGTTTCTTACCCTCCAGGGTGTGGCACTGGGCCAGGTTTTGATAGTCTGAGCCTGTCAAGATCCCAGCCTTCATTCCTCGCACCAGGCCCTCCAGATAGCCATGGTCCACGTTAAAGCTCAGCTCTGGACACGTTGACATGGTCCCAAACCAAACACGCAGAAACAAACAGCCTGGTACTATGGCTACTGGTTCTGTATCTCTTTCTCTCAGTCGGCCCTGTGGCCCATGTGATTCTTTTGTCACTTTCAACTTCTCTATTAGCCCTCACTTGACAAGACTGACACTGTGTGGTTCTTTCCCCTTTTTAATCAATGTCAAAGAATTCCACCAATCTTCACTATTTATAAAGTAAAGGAAGCATTGAATTTAGGAAAATTACAAGGTGTATTACACATATAAAAAAAACTGTTATACTTATTTCTTTAACACATCCAGTTAGAACACAGGAGTATATATAATGTTAAATAAAAACTGATCTCGTCTTGTGACATTCCTCCATTTACATGGAATCTGTAAGAGTAAGAATATAATTAAGAGTAAACCATGCTAATTCATTGTCTTTTACACACCACTTTTACCACATAATAACATCAAATTCTTTTGACCACTGCGTCATTCTCCTCGCTACACTGGAGATTCACACAAACTCACGTAAAATGAACAAAAGGGTTGTCACAAACAAACTTGTCACAAACACTTTGTTGTAATCTCTTGACATGAGTTATTCAAGTGTCTTATGCATTCAGAGCCCGTAGGGGACAAGAATCAGGACAGAAAGGCTGTGTTTTAAAAAGAGAACCTGCTGACTTATTGCAAGTAGGGCACAACACTTCTGTTTGAATGAAAGTCTAGCACAACGTTAAAGAGGCCTGTAATGCTGCCGTGTGGGTCTACTTGACTGTCAGCTTTTTAGTTTAATCCCAGCGGACGCCTCTGCATTACAATTACAGATTTTCCACTTTCCACATGTTCCACGCATGTGTTTGATAAAGTGTGTGAGTCGTCCAACCACGACATAGATTGAAACAAGATAGCCAGCATGTACAAAGGCCCTCCCTGCAACCTTAAGTACATAATCTATGACCTTTTGTGTCCCTGAATTATACCCTACCCTACTACTTCCTGCCATTATGAGAACATGGATTATTAAGAGTAATAGTTGGGGGCCAAGAGGTAAGAGGAATTCTATGATAGGCCAGCCCTTCTAACAATAGCCTTAAACAGAGTTGACTTTTCCTATTTAAGGAATGTTAAAAACTAGCTTGCTGACAGATGTTCCAGGAGGGATTTGAACTCTCATGATATACTTTATAGGGGACCAAGAGGGGTGTAGGGATCTCCCACACCCAGTGCTGACCTGTGGTTACTTTGCTTTACTGTTCAAACCACATACACGGCAGACACAATTATTAAAAAAGGTGGCAACAAAATCCCTAGAACTTCACAAAGGAGTGTTACCCAACAGACAGGTCTCTGCACCACAAAACTTGGAAACCTTGAATACACAGGACTATACATCTTCTTACCACCACCTCCTCTGTTATTTGGATGCATATAATAAATATTCAAATGAAACATCCACTATTTGTAGTGTACAGCTCCTCTATAAGAAGACATATCCACCATTGGCTGCACTGCTAGATGCGCTCTGCATACTGAACATCTGTTACCTGCTGTCTGGCTTGTAAAGTTAGGAGATCAATTATACTTTTTTAATAAATCCTTAAATATCTTGCTAATGGGGTAATAAGTGTTATCTCAGTATTGCTGATTATCTACCTAAATTACTAAATAACAGCACCTTAGATATTCTGCAGCAAAACTATGTCAAGCATTAGTTCCCTTTCTGAAACCATTAATTTCATTTGGCTGTACAGTATTCATAATGTTTCTCCAAAGTCAGATCTATGTTCATGTTTTATTTGTACTGAAATATTTTCAAGAACCTTACAATGATATAGGCTCTATATAAAATTGAAGAAGCCCCAACTTTGTTTTTGAAATATGAAGTGACGATGGCAGGCTGAATAATTTATATGGCACAAAGGCGCAATGTTTCAGAAGTACATCTTCAGAATATTTGATATATTAGATCAGATTAGATACACTACACTCAGCAATACAGCAGTTTATCAAGAAATACTTGCAGCGTAACAAAGGCAAGATAATACCCAAACATAAAATGTACTTCAGTCCAACGCCAATTAAAATATTAAAACATTTTAGACCTTTAAAAATATAGTGTTATTTCAAAACAACTCTGAGGTTGAGCTGCAGAAACCACATGTACTGATGTAGTAGACTTCCACACATTTAGAATTTGAATCATTTGCAGATCCAAGCAAGGTTTGCTGGTACTTGCCATTCTATTATGCAAAACAAAAGAAATCACAAATTATTTATAATTTCTAAAATAATATCATTGTCACATCCAGACAAAATGTTTTAGCAATTACACAGTCTAAAATCCCCCATATACATATCAGCTTAATTACTGACATGTTTGATATGCCCCACAGTAAAAATGTTGTTCAATAAAAGTGTTTCAATAAAAGAGAACAAATGATCATATCTTGAAAAGCCTTTAATTGCTTAGCCTTTAAGCAGCCAATCATATTCGCTTAGCTATCTATCAGACTTTTGTAGAATAGTGCAGCATGGTAGATGTAATTCATATATCAAAAAAATTGCCACTGTGAAAATCGCTTGTTTAAAAAAGTGTGGGACGTAAAGTCAGCTGGATAACCATAGCTGCAGAAGCTACTTGAATATTCTTGGGAAAAGGTTCATGGGAAAATTGTGCATACTTCATAATAATAATATGTGAGGGTTGTGATTGCATCTGATCTGTAGAGGGAAGGACCGTGGCGGGTAGACCTTCAGATAGCTGATCATGGACTGGCAACAGCTGTGTTGAATCTAATGATTAGTGAGTTGAGGATTATTTATGGGTGTCTTTTTGTTTCAGTAGGAGGAATGAAACGGAGGAGCAGGAGACTCCTCGACACACAGGACAAGCAAGACAAATGAACATAAAAGCCTGTGTGCATGTGCGTGGAAATAAAAGGGGTATATCCCGACGGCTTATCCATTAGCAGCGACTTCAGTTATCTGCCTGAACTTTAGCTGAAGCTTGATCTCAAACAGCAGCAATATTCAAAATACCTGGCTGTGCTCTATTGATTAGTCTTTAAATGGAATAGAAAATAATACTTTAGATTACATTTGAGTCTCTGGACCTCTTGACATTGTATTGAGAAAGCCTGCTATAGTTCTTCCCAATCAGAGCATGTAATTTACAGTAGAGCATCGGACATTTACTTTGAAATAGACTTACATTTTGAATTTACATGCAGGCTTGTTCCAAGCCGGCTAAACCTTTATCCTTTTAGATGACCGCTGGTAAACGACTCACTAAAGTGTATGCATCTTTTATGCCACTGTAACTCCCGAGTTTGGGATTCCTTGGTGCATTCTGTCTGCATTCCCTCAAATCCACACACATCAAAAACTGTGAAACTTTTTTGTCCTCAAAGGACAAGATTTCCCCCGCGGGGTTGAGAGAGAGAGAGCAATGAAAGAAGGATGAAAGAGGCTTAAGTTATTTATTCAATAGCAGAAAAATATCTAGAGGGCCTTTAATATAAGTTATTTGATAGACTTGGATCACAGGGTCACCAGGACCTGAACTCTAGCAGAAAACGTGCAGTTGAACAAAAGCAGCTGGGGTGGAAAAATGCATTATACAGATCCAAATGAATAGAGTGCCTACATACATACATTTAATATTTACATGAAATATATATATGGGCATTAGACAGTAGTGTGTGTGTGTGTGTGTGTGTGTGTGTGTGTGTGTGTGTGTGTGTGTGTGTTTATGTGACATGGCTTTGTCTATGTCAATAGATTTCATATGTCAATGTTTTTTATATCAATGCTCAGGATAGGTCTAGGGTTTTCTATCAGCTTAAAGAGGAGGTAGATGTACAAAGTGGTTTTCTGTCTTTCAGGGATCAATGCGTCTGTGTGTTATGGGAGTCGCCTTTACTTGCATGTGTTTTTGCAAACGATTCCTTTTGTACAGTATGAACTGTGATCTGTGTGTGTGTGTGTGTGTGTTTGTCAGTGTGTGCATGCCAGCATCTACGTCTTCTTTGAACACTGCGGCCCCAGTCTCCAGCACAGGCAGATGGTGTTAAAGAGGCGACGGCGGCAGGAGGCACAGGGGTCACAGCAGGGGGTGTGGGGGGAACAGCTCTCCATCGTAAGGCCACAGTGTCGTGCGGGGGCAGCCGGCTCCAGCTTGGCCTTAGGCTACACGCATATCATACAGTAGACACAAACACGGATGAGATCACATAACCTTACACATTGATCCTGTGCTAGGTTTGGGATCTGTTTGAAGAACGTAACAGAATCGTAATAATAGCATACTTTGTGCCGCACATGATAAAATAATGTCTCATGTGAGACAAGTATTGCTGTGTAGTTCCAACCTATTCTACACACAATGAAGAAGAAGAGCACTGAATGGAGAGGGTTGGGTTACTCCGTGTTGTTTTAGATAAGTGAGAGATGCTGAGCTTACAGGAATGAGGTGGTGGTGTCTCTGGTGGGGAGAAATCCGTCTCCTGGCAAACAGTCGCCTGGGCTTCCCTTGGCTCCACACTGCTGTTTTGCAACATCACACCACAGACTTATGAGTAGATTCCACATTACTAGGAAGCTCCATCAACATACATTACAGTCGACTGGACTAAGATAGTGCATTTATCTGTGAGATGGGAGTACAAATAACATTCATAAGCTGGTATACACAGCAGATCTTTTGTCATGGATTCTGCCTGCAAACAAATGCTATTATCATGGTCTTTAAATTACTGCAAAATATTACTAGAAATACTTAGCAGACAGCTTTGACTGTGAACTGCAATGTCTGTTTTTATATTAATCTGAATAGAAATATTCTATATATTAATCCAAATAACAAAAACTTTATTTATGCAGTCCAGTACTTGGTCATTTTTTTAAAGATGGTCATGACAATATTATTTGCATAATACATTTCAGCTTGCGTTCCAGAGCGTAATCAATAAGTAAATACTTTCACCAAACATTCTCTTATTTTTATAAAATCAGGATTATTTATTACATGGGTGGGCTTGACTTTTTTGCATCAAAGCCAAACGTATTGTTCAATGGCTTCCTAATTGCCCCTAGCACAACAATATCGCCATCACGCTCATGTGTAAACAAGAGTAGCTTGTTGGAAAAAAACTATTCTAGTAAGGATTGCATGTAATTGCATTCATGATGTGAAATCTTTTTCTCGACCTGAAGCTTGAAGTTGTTGAAGACTATTCCAATTTGTGGCTTGGGATAAGAAAAACCTGTACAACAGTGTTCAACAGTGAAGTCCTCAGGCAAAGAAAAATTCAGCAAACTATAAAGAGGACATCTTGGTATCTAGGCTAAGTGTGTTTGTCTGAGTGTGTGTGTGTGTGTGTGTGTGTGTGTGTGTGTGAGAGAGAGAGAGAGAGAGAGAGAGAGAGAGAGAGAGAGAGAGAGAGAGAGAGAGAGAGAGAGAGAGAGAGAGAGAGAGAGAGAGAGAGAGTGTGTTCTTGCCCTGCCAAAATAAACCGAACCTGTTGAAGGGATTCACTAGAGATGGACTCCCATAGGTTCTCAAAAATACTGATAGGAATTAGATAATTTATTGCACAACACATTTGGTAAAGGGTTTGGTACAGACTCAAATGTATTTGCTCTAGTAGCAAAATATAAACATGATTGTCTTAAAGAGCATGTGCTAACTATGTCCTACAGATCTATGATTGGATCAGTGCATTCATTGATATCAATAAAATGTTCGTATTACTGTTTTATGCATCTTTTTTCTGACAAGTGCAAAAATGCTCTAAACTGGAGGGTGGGGGGCAGGCTATGTTTGGGACCTGTTTTATTTAATTCATCGTTAGTTTAAGTAAGAATATGTGTCTAGTTCTAAAATAATCATGTTGCGAGCTCAGGGCGCAAGGCACTTGAAAATATTATTCACATGTGATCTGTCATAATTTTTGTTAGGCCTAATATTAGCCTATTGCAATCATCAACATAAAGAAAGAGACGCATTACCTGAATCGTTTTCATGATCCTTCAAATTCCTCTTCGTATCTTCAGCAAAACATAGTGGAATAGCCACTATCAGAAGACATAGCCAAATAAAATGTGTGCCCATCATCACCAGCACTCAGAGAAAATCTGCAAATAAAAGGGGGAAAAGCATTGAAATCAAAGGTGCCTAGATGCATCTGATGCCATTGGAAGGTGGGATAGCTTACAGGTTATTTGGTTGTCAGTGAAAAAAAGAAAAAGAAAAAGCATCAATCAACGTTTCCTTTTTTTCAAACCCTTTATATTCCCTTAAAGGTTTTGTACTGAATGACTGCTCTTCTTGTTGCAAGGCTGTTAAAACGTTGAGCCAGTTGCAGGTGGGAGGAGGGAGGGGTGTAAAGAGAAAAGCAAGTGGGAGGAAACCATTGCTTAGAAGCTGCATCTGCCACATAGCGGCTTCTCTAACAGAATCATTGAAAGGAAATGATTGTTCTGGACAGAATAGTAAGGTAATCAGGTTTATGGTAGCACATTTAGAAAAATATTTCTGTAGGCAAAAACTTATAGCATTGCAATTCTAAGTAGACCCAACAAACAAAAAATTTGATGCCCAGTCAATACTGTCACAGCCCTGGCCGTGCCTCCAGTGGTTCCCCTGTCTGTCTGTGTGTGTGTGTGTGTGTGTGTGTGTGTGTGTGTGTGTGTGTGTGTGTGTGTGTCCGTCCCCTGTCCGTCTCTCTGTGTGTGTATGTGTGGACGTGGGTCTCCCTGGCTCCCTACGGATTGCAGCTCATCCAGCACACCGAATTTCAGTAATCAGATCACACATTCATACGTATCTAAGTTATATCCAACAGTGGCAAACTGTTCTTTGAATTGCATGAACATAATGAAAATACAGTATCTATGCAACTTTTTGAAGTTCCACCTCTTTAAAGGCATAGGAGCAGGCCAGTTTCATCATGACTAAAGTGCTTGCATGAATCCTCAATAGTTCAGAAAGAGGATTTGACTGTTCTCTCCCTGTCTCACCTTTGCTTTAAGAGGTCCTCACTCTCATGGAAGACAAAAGCAGTCAGTGCAAAAGCCTGACTGTATGGAACTCTAGTAAAGATCAAACTTTTCTATGTACACATGTGTAAGACAGTAAATCAAATTTAGTTGGAAAGAAGTAGAAGAACTATATTTATGTTTTAAACAGTGCCGTGCTATGGAGATCTATAGGTACTTTGGCCAGACATAATTAAGTATGCATTACATGATGGTATCCATCCATACTTTCTTCAGAGAACACCTTTTGTTATGAACGATAACAATAAAAAGACTATATTTCCCATACCATATTGGTTTTACTGACCACAATATAACCTTTTGTACGCTACTTGATTTGCTATCTTCAGGTTGGGTGCCTCCTGCCTGTGGAAACCCATATGAAATGCTTTAAGACAATCTGTTTTTTCAATCCAGAAGGACCTTGTGTACACATTAACAACATTGTGATATATCTCCAATATCCAAGTTAATACACATTAACAGCAGGGAGTTGATATTGGACAAACATCAGAAAATCTTTTCCTCAGGCATTCTCCCAGCACATGCTTCTTAAAGAGTTTTATGATGGAGGCATTAATATTAGGCCTACCTCTTCGTCTGAGTTTCTCAACTGAAGGGATAGCTTAACTGTAAAATACCATTCCTATCATCACATATCATCACACCTGATATCTCTAATCTCTGATTATCCATTCTAAATTTGTTCTCAGCACATTCTGAAAAGGATGCAATACAATTTTAAATAAATCAAGGCGTTTTGTGTATAAACATTTACTTCCAAACATTACGAAAGTCACACCAGTTTATTTTTTAAATTTTGGTCTTTTCTGTTGAGAAACAAAAAAGTTATTTTCTGTTGTCTATTTGTTCCTTCTTTCCAAAACAAAGAGGTCAGAAACCACAATTATTATTAATTTAAACTACATACCCACTGCCATAATGCTTCTATGATCTCTAAAATCTGACTGATCTCTTACGACTGTGCTTGGCTGCTGCAGCTAAGACTGTACTTATTAACCCTCCCAAAATGGAGTTCAAAGCAAGTGATATCACCCTGGATATGTAAGATGTGTGCAACTCTGCAATCATTCAAACCCTGTCACTGTTCAATAGTAATGTTCATCATCTCCTGAAAATCCTCTCCGCAACCTTTCCCCAAAGATGCAGCACCTGGCAGCTCAACTTTTCAGGGATGTGGGACAATCTCAAGCTTCTCCTGGAAACAGTGAACAAAGGTGTCATTGTGCATGATTGGTTTGATCTCCCAGTAGGCAAGCAACCAAACGGCCTCCTCTCTGCCGAGGGGGTTGTTGTTCCTTCCATTCTGCCTTTGTTGAACTGCCTTATTCAACATTTGTTTCAAATCCACCACCAACTAGTGAGCAACGACGTTGCTCATTGAGGCAGGCTTTTTTTTAAGGGCTAACAAGCTCCTTGCCATTAGTGCCACTCATACGCCCCAGGACTTAATCAGTCCTTAGCTGGGGCCTCTACAGAGGGGCTATGAAATGCTTCATAGCCTGTTCATGTGTTGAACAGTACATTTCATCCTAACTTGTGGTTGAAGAATAGCACACAAAATGTGATAATTTATTGGCCAAATTCAACAGAAACGCAGTTATTAATAAAACAAAGGAACTAAAGCTAAATAAAGCGATAAATTAACTTTGTAAGGGTTTAACAATGATATAATATGTAAGTTAGTTGGACTTATTTAAATTACTTAGTAATGCTATTTTAAACAATTCAAAGAAACTCATAAGGCAAATTTATTAACGTTCTTAACAAGAACAACATTGCGGGCTTACAATGTCTATAAGCATATTAATGATGATATTATTAACATAATTACTAACACGTAATCATGTTAATTATAATTTTGCAAAGACTTATTACGTGTTAACTAATGCTTATTACAAGGACCTTAATTTAAAGCTTTATCAGTGAAGGGCCACAGACACATGGAGGAAAAGCAGAACTTACCACACAATGTGTATATTTATATTGCAAGTAGGTTAACTGCATACTGATTTTAAATTAAACTGAACCCCCTAAGGAGATTTTAAAAAAATGTGTCTCATAATGAATGTATGTACTCTGCTCTTTTTTCCCAAACAACCTCTTGGGAGCGCTTTACCCAAGGTCAAACACATCCCCATGGCATCTACAGTGCCTTGCAAAAGTATTCACCCCCCTTGGCTAGTTACTTATTTTGTTACATTACAACCTGTAATTGAAATGTTTTTTTAATCTGAATTTTATGTGATGGATCTGCACAAAATAGTCTAAGTTGGTGAAGTGAAATGAGAAAAATATATGTAAAAAAAAATTTTTTTTAATAAAAATCTGGAAATTGGCATGTGCATATGTATTCACCCCCTTTTCTATGAAGCCCCTCAAAAGTTCTGGTGCAACCAATTACCTTCAGAAGTAACATAATTAGTGAAATGAAGTACACCTGTGTGTAATCTAAGTGTGACATGATCTGTCAGTATAAACACACCTTTTCTGAAAGGTCCCAGAGGCTGCAACACCACTAAGCAGGAGGCATCACACCATGAAGACCAAGGAGCTCTCCAAACAAGTCAGGGACAAAGTTGTTGAGAAGTACAAGTCAGGGTTGGGTTATAGAAAAATATCCAAATCTTTGATGATCCCCCGGAGCACCATCAAATCCATCATCTTGGTACCATGGAAACAACATGGTACCACAACAAACCTGCCAAGAGAGGGCCGCACACCAAAACTCACAGACCGGGCAAGGAGGGCATTAATCAGAGAGGCAGCACAGAGACCAAAGGTAACCCTAAAGGAGCTGCAGAGTTCCACAGCAGAGACTGGTGTATCTGTACATGGGACCACAATAAGCCGTACACTCCATAGAGCTGGGCTTTATGGAAGAGTGGCCAGAAAAAACCATTACTTAGTGTTAAAAATAAGAAGGCACGTTTTGAGTTTGCCAAAAGGCATGTGGACGACTCCCCAAATGTATGGAGAAAGGTGCTCTGGTCAGATGAGACTAAAATTGAACTTTTCGGCCACCAAGGAAAACGCTATGTCTGGCGCAAACCCAACACATCCCATCACCCCAAGAACACCATCCCCACAGTGAAACATGGTGGTGGCAGCATCATGCTGTGGGGATGTTTTTCAGCAGCAGGGACTGGGAAACTGATTTGAGTTGAGGGAAAGATGGATGGTGCTAAATACAGGGATATTCTTGAGCAAAACCTGTTTCAGTCTGCCTGTGATTTGAGACTGGGACGGAGGTTCACCTTCCAGCGGGACAATGACCCGAAGCATACTGCTAAAGCGACACTCGAGTGGTTTAAGGGGAAACATTTAAATGTGTTGGAATGGCCTAGTCAAAGCCCAGATCTCAATCCAATTGAGAATCTGTGGTCAGACTTGAAGATTGCTGTTCACAAGCGGAAACCATCCAACATGAAGGAGCTGGAGCAGTTTTGCCTTGAGGAATGGGCAAAAATCCCAGTGGCAAGATGTGGCAAGCTCATAGAGACTTATCCAAAGCGACTTGCAGCTGTAATTGCCGCAAAAGGCGGCTCTACAAAGTACTGACCTTAGGGGGGTGAATATTTATGCACGCTGAAGTTTTCTGTTATTTTGTCCTATTTGTTGTTTGCTTCACAGTAAAAAAAAAATCACCTCTTCAAAGTTGTAGGCATGTTCTCTGGATGAAATGATGCAAACCTTCAAACAATCCATTCTAATTCCAGGTTGTGAGGCAACAAAACATGAAAAATGCCAAGGGGGGTGAATACTTTTGCAAGGCACTGTATAACTGATATTTATGTATATTCTTGTATTTGTCCATATGCTATACCCATCACTCATCTCTCTTTGTCTGGTTTGGAGTTGTCTAAATAGTTTCTGAACCCATGGAGAGTCCAAAATAGCAAAGTATGGAGGGAAGTTTATGATTCATGGTGTCTCCACCCATAATGTATTTGGAGTATTTAATGTACTCTTCTCTTGCAGTTCCTCAAGAACAAACGAGATAATACAAAATATGCATTACAAGCTACAAAGGTGAACAAGGGGAACGTTTTCCCTCCATCTCAGATTGTATGGTGTTTAAAACACAAAAGGCCGTGCATCAAGCACCTTTGGGTTATTCTTAGCATATGTTGTTATACATAATCTTGGAACTAATGTCACTACACATACGGGGGATGGCAGTGATGTGCGGGGAGGGAAGGCAGAGCCTGTCATAGCCTGGCCTACTCCAATAAAAATATTACGAAAATAACTCTAATATATATATATATATACATTAAGATGATTCCACTGATCTATAAATGTCCTGTCCTTTTTGTGTGATTCCAATAATTTTCATAGTTAAAATTGCCAAATTTGAGTAGCTCCGCTGAACATACATGGAAAAGTGAGGCAGCAGCGAATTTGGCCTCCCCTGATTGCGCAATCTCTCAGAAACTGGATGGAGCGCGGGGCCGGTAAACTGGGCCGCGGGCAATAAGCTTGTGTCACACAGTAGCGGCTGGCCAGTAGAGGGCGATAGGGCGCCGCCCTCCCTCGCTTTCTCTGGTGGAAATATTTTTTTTATTTATTTTAAACAAACAATAATTTCCTATATTAATCATGTATGTGTTTAAACTGCACAATAACGTGGAATACATGAAATATAACTCATTATATTTGAGTTATATTTCGCTGGATGTTCATCTCATAGACATGTCTGGTTTATCCCATAGATATAAAGAGACGTTTGTATGTCTATGGGGGAACCCACGGCGATGCTAACTTCCGGGTCGGCCTACAAAAATACGTCATCCCTGACCCAAGCAGCAGTCTTTCCTCCAAGGCTTACGCACCTTAAAAAAAATACATAACCTTGAAATTCCACTTACAATGAAATTCTACAATCCGACAAAGAAACCTTTGTGCTATCCCAGTATCTGTGTGAACGTACAGTTAATCACACAAAACAGTATTATAAAGAGACATGGCTTGCAAATCCTAACTTTCTGTCAATGGTTGAGATTTTTAGAGAAGTTTTGGTGTCGCATGAAGGCGTGTCGCATGACGTACAGTTGATTTAAATACCGTAAATAACAGTGTATGTGCACACAGACATCTAATTTCTTCATAATCATATCCCTTCTGTGTGAGCGCGCCCCAAATTCTCCATGATCGTTTACTGCAGACGTTGTTAGTGAAGAGTTGGTGACGATACATCTTTAACGTTACATTTTAGACGTATAAGAGAAATGTACTACACTGCAAGATTTTTCAGAAGTTTCTGTGTTGAACATATTGGATGAAAACCGGAAGATTGTCGTTGTCAACAAAAAGCCACACTGGATATCAGCAGCACGAGCGCGCCGCACATCCGTCAACTCAACTGCGTTGTTGACTGACATTATTTTCTAGTCTCCATTTAGCCACTTTAGCTAGTTTAATGAGGATATACAGCTATATATAAACATACACAGCTATACATTTTGAGACGTTAGCTAAATAGCAAACGAGCTATAGCATTATTGAACGCCGTAAATGGCGTGATAATAAGCAGCCGACTTGAGCACTGACATATTTGAATGGTCGTGTCAAGGGAGGCGGGGGCGTTTCCTTTCAAACTCAGAAACTGTACGTTCTCTTCTCCAAATCAGTACAATATTTCTTTAAAAAGATATTGAGTCGTTGATTTAACAGTTATGGAGCAGCACACAGGCTGTGTAAATCTTTGTAGTCTCACTAGTACTCTTCCGGTAATCCCTTATCAAAAACTGATAGATTTACACTACCTGAGCAAAGGGGGATTTGGTACTGTGTTCAAGGCTCATCATTCTGACTGGCGGACAACTGTGGCCATCAAGTGCCTGAAGCTCGATTCCCCTGTCGGCGAAAGGTAGGTTGTTGTGCGTGATCTTCTTGCCTAAACGTTTTTCTAAATTAGCGTTACTTTTGAATCCATGGCCATTATTCCTGTTTTAAATACAGATTTATTTTTTGTGTCCTCATTGCCTAATCAACTGCAATACATAGTAGCATCTCCGTTAAACAAATATTTTTGATATGACTGTCCACATCACCCTCATCCCCATAATTAGTATTGTGGGGTTCATTTGATGGACTCTTGTATTCCAGGGAGAGGAATTGTCTCCTCAAGGAAGCTGAAGTGCTCCACAAAGCTCGTTTTAACTACATCATTCAGATCTTTGGTGTGTGCAACGAGCCTGAATTCTTCTGCATCATCACAGAGTACATGAGCAATGGCTCACTGGACCAACTGCTGCATGAGGTAATTAACAAGGGTATATTATACTTCAGTTTATGCACACAACCCAAATTCTTTGCCCAGAATGAATTTTGTAGCAAAAAATATATGTAATTGTAATGAAATAAACAGAATAGTATTTTCCATAACACTTAAGAGTTGAAGAAAATTCCAGAAGGGAAAGTTTAAGTGTCATGATTCCTGTTGCCACGTCGATATAGTCATGCCTTTTTTAGGCAACTGCATTTGTGTAATGCCAGCCTCTGTGAAAGAACAAGTGTGAAACGGGAAGGATTCCTAGTATCAGTTAAGCATAATTACCAAGAAAGCACTTGTGTTGAACGGGAAATAACTGAAGAACAAGTAATCCTCAACCGTTTTGTCTTTCACTTTCAATTGCTCCCTTTTCTTACTCACCAAATGCACACACACACACACACACACACACACACACACGCACACACACACACACACACACACACACCTCCTCCTTGCTGACCAATTATAGAAGAGTCTCTACCCCATATTGGCCTGGCCACTGAGGCTGAGGATTCTTTACGAGATTGCCTTGGGGGTCAACTTCCTGCACAACATGACTCCTCCCCTCCTGCATCATGACCTAAAGACGCAAAACATTCTGCTTGATGGAGAGTTCCATGTCAAGGTGTGTGTTTCTGTGTGTGTGTGTGTGTGTGTGTGTGTGTGTGTGTGTGTGTGTGTGTGTGTGTGTGTGTGTGTGTGTGTGTGTGTGTGTGTGTGTGTGTGTGTGTGTGTGTGTGTGTGTCACACATGAGTGCTGCTTCGAGTCAGCACTTGCCTTATGCTTCATCATATCTCATCAACATTTGACAAAGACTGCTCTTTGTGTAACAACAAAGAAGGAGAAGGTGCGGATCCAAAAAACTATGTCAATGAAAAACGAATGGGCCAACAGAAGATTTGCATACTAATGAAGCTATCCTTTGGCATGAACCAATTTGATTGTAATCTGGTAATTTCAGAGCTCTGTCGGTGCTTTATGAAGTGTATTCTTCTTCATTTAAGTAAGAAACACAAATCTTGAGGACATAAAGCCTGGGCGGGCGTGACTTTAACGCCATCCTGTTTGTCTAGATTGCAGATTTTGGCCTGTCCAAGTGGCGCCAGCTGTCTATCAGTAAGAGCTCAGGGTCCAAGCCCCCTGAGATGGGGGGCACAGTGATCTACATGCCTCCCGAGGAATACGAACCATCCAAGAGCCGACGGGCCGACGTTAAGCACGATATGTACAGGTGATGCTTCGAGCCCTAACAGATCCTTCCTACAAAATGGAAACCTGAAAAGGCCCAGTAACCAAACCCACTAGAGCCTACTATCTAGTTTGGGTGGATGTTGCTCAAACATTCTTGTCACATTGTCATTAAATTGCAAGGCCAGGCAGAAAGGTTAGATTGTTAGTAGCCAGCCATGAGAGAAGACACTGTTTACCTTTCTGCTCTACTGTGGGGTATGCTGCTCTTTCACCAGCGTATTTTAGGTAAGCATGGTGCAGACATCTTTTTTAATTAATATTCTTAAAACTTCTGAATGGCAAAGCAAAGCGTTTGGTTGCTAAGCAAGAGTAAACCAAGTCTGAGGCGCTGTTGGAGTTACAGAGTGAACCTGACGCAATATTGCATAATTTTACTGATTCAGACTAGTAATTCCCCTTTGCTGCTAAGGGGAATGCACATGATGTAAATTGTTTTTTTAAAGTTGTCCTTTCTACTGGTACAATTTATTTCCTGTCTTTTGGGAATTTCCCAGCTATGCCATCATTATGTGGGAGGTGCTCTCACGGAGGATACCATTTGAAGGTGAGTGGATTGGCCGAAGTTCTTATTTACTGTAGAAGAGCCCGTCTCTGTGTGTTTGATAATAATTGGAGATCAGTTTTAGATGAATGCGGTTTGACCTGTATGTGAGCAACCCTGAGCACTGTCTGCTACTTGGAATTTTGGCTCCAGTCCTGCATTTAAAAAGAATTCTGATATTCCAGGTCTTTTTGTAACTATGTATGTTGTGTTAATGTGTGATCTAAGGGAAAGTGCTTAACAAAGGTTTCGTTTTGTTGTATTTGTGGGAGCAGAGGCCACCAACCCCATGCAGATCATGTTTAGCGTGCTGCGCGGGACGAGGCCTGATACGGGCCCGGACTGCCTGCCTGCAGACATACCCAGCCGAGACACTCTCATCTGCCTCATGACCTGCGGCTGGACCTCCAACCCCGACGAGAGGCCCTCCTTCCTGAGTAAGGCGCTGTCTGGGCACAAACAGGCCATTTACTCACTCTGTAATCTTCCTCCGCATCCATGCCATTTTTCCTCCCTGTTTAATCTAGGTAGACCCTTTCAAGTAGCTTAAACCTATTATCTTAATGAAGTGGATGTTAGGCGTGTGTTTGCGATGTTGTTACCTATCCTGTTACTATGCTACCTTTATTTTGTGTATAATTTTGTGTATAAAATTTATTATTTTTTCTCCAGTGTTAAGGTTAATTACTCAATTATACAGCTCGTCTGGTTATGTATGAATAGCATTCTGTGTCAAGTTCTAGAGCAACAAGAACCTATGTGTTTTCCAGTGTGTTGCCTTTTTTATCTGTTGTGCTGTGCCCTAACACCTAATCTGCCCTGTTCAGAGTGTCTGATTGAACTGGAGCCAATGCTCAGGAGGTTTGATGAGATCGACGTCCTAGAAGCCGTTCTGGACGTCAAGAAGTCCAAGGTCAGTTTCAAGTCAGATTGGGAGTTTTGCGGTAGGGAAACGCAGGTCGCTAATATCCGCATGTCATGAAACTTTGAATTACTCAGATTTCATGACCTCAGATTGTGAAAGTGATGACTAATAGTAAACTTGAGTAACTGAAATGGTTGCTGCATGACAAAAAAAAAGTTTCCTTCTCCAACATAATATTTCGACACCATTACCTCTAGAAGGGCATGTGTGCCTTTTTCCTCTGTCTCTGTGATTTACTAAGTTATGGTTCAGTCATGTCAACCACATTTTAATAATGATAATTCATGATAATTCATTTTATTTCGTTTTTAGCGCTTTTTTCGAGACTCAAAGCGCTTCAAACAAATTGGTCGCCAATTAAATACACAGAACGAACAACGAATGGACCGACAGCTATCAAACACAACACTCAGTCTGAGTGATACCACGGCAGCCAATTTGCGCCAGACTTGCTCACCCAACATATTACGACAGACTTGCTCACCAAACATATTACGTCAGACTTGCTCACCTTACATAATACGACAGACTTGCTTAGGACATAGGACACACAGACTTGCTTAGGACATAGGACACACAGACTTGCTTAGGACATAGGACACACATTTTGTGTGTGGCTTTAACTTTGGTATGCTGTTTAAAGATTATTGTTGTATTAGTGTATTTAAGAAACTAACATCTGGTTTGATCTCAGATGAAGAACTATTGTTGAAGCATTTCGTTTCCCAGACCCTGCACTGTCTTATCCTTTCCCCACAGTTAATGAGCAGAACAGGCTACTGTTTGGCCCAGCCGGTCTGCGAAAAGGGCGGTCAGGAGGACAAGTCTCTTAACGTCCTGAGGGAGAACCACAGCCCCTGGCCAGTGAGTAATAGCAGGACTTGGAGCAGCCAGACCCTCACCACACAAGGATCAAGTGCACTACAGGAAGGGGTGTGACCGTTAGAGGGGTCTTGGTGCATTTTCAGTCGACACTTATTTTAATCTTATTAGCTGAAGTTCTAAATACTACTTTTTACACAAAAGCAAGGTGATGGCAATAGGCCAGAAATTGTATGTTGCTATTTTGCTGTCACAGCAGAAATAAATGTGGCTTTATTTATAGAAGTGTTGTTTTCTGTCGGTATGACAATCATTTTGGTGTGTGTGTGTGTGTGTGTGTGTGTGTGTGTGTGTGTGTGTGTGTGTGTGTGTGTGTGTGTGTGTGTGTGTGTGTGTGTGTGTGTGTGTGTGTGTGTGTGTGTGTGTGTGTGTGTGTGTGTGTGTGTGTGTGTGTGTGTGTGTGTGCGCGTGCGTGCGTGTCCTGACCCCAGGAGAGCCCCACCTCGGTCTCAGGTTCCTGCTCCTCCCAGGAGACAGACATCTCCCAGCCGAGCTCCCTCTCCAGCAGCAACGTCCTGCCTTCCAAAGGTGAGCCTTCTTCTCCCTCAGTCTTGCACCACCGAGTGCTTCTTCATTGATCTGTTTTTTTTTTGCAGTTTGTCCTTTCATCTGAAATGTGCACGTTTTAATGTAAATGGTTTTGATAGTTGTGCTTGATCTCGTCTTTTCCTTTTGTACTCCTTCTCCTCTCTTCTTCCCCAGAAGCTTCCCCGTTGTCGTTTATGCCCCACCCCCTCGAGCCCCCCCAGTCTTTAAGAGCCCCCAGCCCTCCCAGCCCCGTCAACAACCTGAACGACTTCCCACAAAGCGCCCGCCCTCTCAACAACCTCAACATCCCACTGCACCCTGGCCTGCCTGTCAGTGAGTGTGCTACCCACCTGGAAGACCTGACGCTCAAACCTAAAGCCCAGTCCCAGCTGCCAGGTAACCTCACTGTCACTCTCCTCATTGGGGGTTGGAAAACATACAACTGACTTCCAACTAGATGCAGTCGATTATGTTGAACAGTGTTGGGGAAGCTACTATGAAAGTATAGCTTTACAAGCTACCAATCACTTCACACTGGAAGAGGCTGAACTACAGCAAAGCTACCCTAAGGAGAAATCTAGTTTGGTTAGCTAAAGCTACTTTTGAAAAAGTATTTCAAACTGCTGTGTAAAAAAAATAAAAAGTATAATACAAAAAAAGTCACTCCACCGCAAAAAAGCCACTCAGTTGAATTTATTACAAAAATTGCCCACTTGTTCACATATTAAAAACAGAAAAGACCCCACTAGTCATGGGAAAGTGCAAGGAATGTCAGCTTTGGTTTGTATACCATGTCCATCAGTCAGACACCTGCCTTCCAGAAAAAGTCCAGGTGTGTTTTTTTTTGCACCAGGCAGGATTACTCAGTTACTCAGCCATTATAATGCAACAACTTCTTTCAACATTTGTTAATAAATAGTAGTAACTAGGGATGAAACTAAACACACAACTCACCATTCAATACAATTCACAATACGATACAATTTTATCACGATAGAACTCTAGTTTTAGAACCAATGTATCTTATTTTCCTCTGACAACATTAATGTACATACATGATTCCTGACTTTCTCCTCCCTCAAGCCTCTCTCCTTGACCTACCACCACCTCTTCCGGAACCCTCCCCTCCAACGTTGGGTCCCTTGGCCTGCTGGATCGCTGCCCGCCGCGAGGAGATCGTCCTGCAGATGACTGAGGCATGCCTCAACCAGGCCATGGACGCCCTGCTGGCGCGCTCGCTGCTGATGCGTGAGGACTACGAGCTGGTGGCTAACCGGCCCACACGCACCTCTAAGGTGCGGCAGCTACTCGACACTTGCCACCGCCACAGCGAGGAGTTCTGCGGCGTGGTGGTGCGCAAGCTAAAGGACAACAAGCAGCTGGGCCTGCAGCCCTATCCCATGGAGCTCAGCTCCTCCACGGCACTGCCCAGCGCGCCGCCTTTGTCCGTTTCCCACAGTAGCCCCAGGAATACTTACATGTAGCTTGCGGTTGCTGGACGCCACCAGCGAGAGACTTAGTCAGTAACACTGGAGGCTCTGTGAAGGAAGTTGGGTAAAGCTTCACTGAACACTTGTTCTTTAGTTGTATCTCCTCTGACTCCTGTCAAGTCACATTCCAGGGTATTGGTGAATGAGAGCTCTATTTTCAACAAACTGTTGGTGGCATTGCAAATTCAAAGCAATGATAGTTGTAGCAGTTATTTTTTATTTAGATTCACTCTAAGTTATGAAATGGTTTTCGTAGGTTTACTGTCACTAGAATTTTGGTTCCCCTTGTTTTAATATAGTTTCAGTCAATTCAATCTTAGGACAGTTATCATTTTGTTGTGGTTTGTCCCCTCGTATATTTAAATATATATATATATACTTCCTTTTCCATGCCCCATGCCTTTCAGGTAAGCAATTTAACATTTGCCTTGTTAATTTCCTATAGTAGAGCCAACTATTTTAGTTTCTCCTGAGTTTAAGTGTTAGTTTTACAGAAAAATAATTTTAGTCCTAGTTTTAGTCCACAGTATTAACACTGCTTCAAAGATAAAGAAACATTAAGGCTTCTTGAGTTAGTCAAGATGTTATTTCCTGGGTCTTAGAGGCTGGCTTGTATATTCTACTGTGTTATTAATGTTTTATAGAACAGTATTTTGACAATCACGATGAACAGTATGATGTGTTTGTTGTAAAAAAAAAAATGTTGTGAAAGAATTGTATGATTTATCCTTAAGAATGCCACTTGCTTTTGAAAGACACATTTTATTTATTGGAGCACTGCCCCTAAACACACTCACTCAACACACTCAGCACATCTAAGATAGAAGTAACACTTCTTTTAGCATAGGCCTATAGGTAGTTATTTTACCAAGTAGGTAGTGCTACAGCTAAACAAATCTTCGAACGCCTGATAGCTGATTCAGTGTTTCTGCCACAGTTCATAGGGTTAAGCTGCTGGTGTATGTACTGGAAGACACAGACCGGTGCATGGAAGAGCAGAGGCTGTTGTGCAACACGCTAATTATAGGAAGTTGTTCCTGCTTTGAAACCCGCTCTGAACAAGGCTCTAATATCATGAGCAGCTATTATTCCACCTAGAACTTCTTTTAGGAGTTTGTGTATGTTTTGATTGGAATGCATTGTAACAGATCCTATAACGTGTATTTAAGGACTGACCCTTTTGTTTTGTCTACTGATCTAGCTGTGTTGAAGAGAGTTGGACATAAGGGAAAAAGAGGAAGTTTAACAAACAACCTAAACCACACTTTAGTTAAAAAGGACCCTATGTGGCACCGCTGTTCTTTTTTACATCCTACTCCAAGACCGACAGTGAGTTGATCTGGAGTTCGCTCTAAAACGATCCCATACTCCATTGAACTGGAAACCTGAATGTATAAACCGTTTTAGTGCAGTGCACAGTAATGTTATACACAAAATACAGTGTTCTGTTACAGCCGTGGGGTGTGCTTCCGAGACTGGCAGTTTATTTCTTCCTGTTCATTATAGTTAGCTATACATACAAGTATCTAATATGTAAGGTTAAGAATTGTAGCTGACAAAATAAGTCAACCCAGTGAATGGTATATTATGACTGTTACTTTCTCTTTTGTCTTGCTGACTGAATATATTAGTCCTATACTTCTTAGTGAACCGCAAAGCTCTGTTTCTACTACACAGCAGAAATTCTAAATGCCATGCCACTTTGTCGTTGAGCAATGTCCCTTTCAATCACAACACTTTTCTGTGATTTCAGCTGCCCACCCCATTCCCTCCTGGTTTCAGTGTTCTTTTATATCAGTGATGTTCTGCATGATGTGCCATTGTGGACAAATCCTAGGGGTTAACTATGCTCAACAGAATTGGGTAGTTCTTGAGAGGCCTTACCATCATGGCTGCACTATCTCCAATGTGTGCTGATACCACAGTAGCGGCACTATCGCCATGTAAATAGATGTCCTTTGAGCCAATGTTCCGTCCACTAATAATCGAGATGGAGCCCTGACTGATGGAAGACGCTTATAGATGCTTAAGTATTTTTGTACTTATTTGTTTAAAGCATACACACATTTTACTTCCAAATTCTGAACAACAGTAGCATAGTTCATTTAACCACAACTTTCACGATTGGCTCCTCCCAGTTTCTCTTGTGGGATGGAAAGCCAATTCCAGTTCTTGTGAAAAGGTCTGCTTGCTGCAGATGTAAACAGGATGTTTTGTGATGTTCATCATATCCTTAAGAATTCGTTTAAATGTTTCAAATTTGAACTTTTGTGCCAATGGTGATGTAGCCTATAGTTAAAAAGGCATCCAGTGGGGTAAATGTACTTCCAAAGTCGAATGGATCTGTATCAGTTTCTTGTATTTTATATAATGTGCCCCATACTCCCTTTTATTTTGAACAATAAAGTTATACATATAAGTGACTTGGTATTATTTTGTTAAGGGTCTTATAATGAGGGAGGGAGATTCTTCTAATATAATTTCTCTTTTTACAATCTATATTTCTGTTCATGAATCTTAAGTGTTGTAAAGTGGTGAGTAATTGCTTTTGGAAAATAATATTAGAAGATGCTTGGAAGGCCAAGCTAATGTTCATTGCAACATCTATGTTCAGGCCATGGTATATGCGCACGTAGCTTCTTATGGATCAGCAATGAGCGTTACGTCCTTGTTGATGCCTTTTTTAATTAAATCGTACTAAACCAAATTGAACAAGCACTTTTTAGACCGATGGCAAGTCAACTCTGGTGAACTGGGCTGTAAGCTCTGTAAAAATGTAAACATGAAAGTACAGTAAGCAGTTTGAAGTCAGTGCTGCTTGACGAAAGCCAAACCTATTTTCAAGAACATAATGTGAACGTTTCGAGGGGGCACAGTTTGCCCCGCCCAATTCCATGTGCAGCCGTATGTTATCTCAAGCAGGATTTCCAAAGGGAAGGATTGGTGCTTGCTTTTCCAGAAGCTGTTTTCTCAGAATAGCTTTGAGAACTCGAGAGCCATAGCTGAAGAGTCTGGGATTTTGAAAAACACCGGTCGTCCTGTCGGTGTTTTGGATGTGAAGGATTGCAACATCGGTAGTTTGCTGCCACCTCGCTCAGCTGTGAGCTGCTTCTGTTCTCCCGAGCTGATTTAAAATACTTGCCTCAGCAGAATATGACAGACAGGATTGAAGAAGAGCACACATCCTTAGAGGTAGAAAAATAGACATTAATTTCACGTTCAGATTGAGAAGGAAAAGGTATGGACCGTTTTAGTTGTTTTATACATTTTAAAACTTGTAGGACAGTTTATAGGCTAGTATTGTGCTATCATTTTGTGGATAGTTCAGAATGTTCTACAATACTTTTCAACAGCTTTTCAACCTAGATCAAGTTTGTGAATTGTGAAAGTTATATGGACTTTCAAGATCTTAAGGAATGAGAACTTCCTTACTTTCACAGAATTTAATATAATAATGTTTATATTAGAATTTTAAGGAAACAAACAGGCTGTAATAGACACCTGCTGAAGGACTGCAAGCATGTGTTCTGTTTTTCCATTGTCTGACATGAAGAGTACAATGAAGAGTTTTGCCTGTGTTTTTTAGCCAATCACTTTTATGTACGTTTTTTTTTACATTTATGTACGGTCTGCAGCCACCCAGGCCAAATGAGAGAGAAGCTAGTTGCCATGTATCGGAGGGTGTGCCCTGGCTCTCCAGCCCAGGTGAATGACGACCTGAGCGTCCCTGTCAGTAACAAAGAAGAGAAGATGCAGATGAAGCGTGAGATCTCGCTGCCCAATGGCATCTGCCTCATCGTGGGCAACATGATTGGCTCAGGCATCTTTGTGTCCCCTAAGGGTGTCCTCATGTACAGCTCGTCCTACGGGCTGTCGCTAGTCATCTGGGCCCTGGGCGGCATCTTCTCCGTGTTTGGGGCGCTGTGCTACGCTGAGTTGGGTACAACCATTGGCAAGTCGGGGGCCAGCTACGCCTACATCCTGGAGTCCTTTGGCAGCTTCTTGGCCTTCATCCGCCTGTGGACGTCCATCTTGCTAATCGAGCCAGCGAGCCAGGCGGTCATTTCGTTGACCTTTGCCAATTACCTGGTGGAAGCGTTCTACCCTACCTGCCAGCCGCCATACGATGCTGTGCGTCTCATCGCCGCTGCCTGCATCTGTAAGGGAGACTGCTTTATGATTTGATCTGGTTGGATTTATGGATCCTCTCCAGTTCTGTTTCTTTGGATTGTTAAAACAACAGGCGTTCAGCTTCCAGTGGATTTGAAATGTTTAACGTTTAATGTTGACCGAGAGGTAAACTGTTTGTTTTAAGAGATAGATATTGTATCCAGAAGTAATAACATGGTTCTCCTCTCACAGTATCCATTAGAGGAAGGATAGTACAGTGGTAGGTTGTGGTAGACAGCATTGCAACACGTCTCCCTAGATGGCATAAACCCTTTGAACCATCTAGTCGTGCCTGGACAGGACTAGAGAAGCACTGCACTGGCATTCAGCCTACACAATTAGAATACACTGTCATGTATGCAGCCCATTTTAGTACCCAGCAGGTTCCTTTGAGCTGCTGAGAAGTAGGGCACACTGACTCGTTATGTCGGTGTAAGAGTAGCCATGCCCTGACTCGCCCAGTCTGCCCAGGCTTTAGAGAATATCTCAGTACACATATAACCATCACAGGAGTTATTGCCTGTATGAATGGCAAACAGGTCGGGGGGTCTGGATGACCTAGTGGGCGGATGGTTGGCGTGTCGGTTGGCGAGGGTTATGCTGGATCCACTGCTTGACTTCAGTTAGTTTTAAACGGTGAGGGGTTAAGAGGCTGGCTGCCAAACTGGACAGTATGTCTATTTATGTTAACTCAGCATTATCTGCTCAAGTTACACCAGTTGGAGTAGCTGCAAGGGAACATCGTTGTCAACCCACTTTGAGTTGGACAGAGGAAGAGCACATGGTGTTCTTGACTCATTCTGTGTGTGACACAAGAATTATCCAATGTAATTGTAAACATTTTAGTCCCAAGGATCCATTAATTTACTTGTATAGACGGTTTGTGAATGCTTTGTAAGCTAGATAGATTCACATATCATTCTCCCTCTCCCTCTCTTTCAATGTTTTTTCTCCTTCCTGCCATTCAGGCATGCTAATCTTCATCAACTGTGCCTATGTGAAGTGGGGCACTCTGGTCCAGGATCTCTTCACCTATGCCAAGCTTATGTCTCTCATCATGATCATCATTGTAGGACTCATGAAGATCGCCAGAGGTATAAAATGAAGGAATAACTGTCATTTCTGTAATAAACACGGATATTTTTAATTTCTCTATCACTTACAATCTATCTCTTGCATCCCTACTACCTCACATCCATCCACCCTTTCAGGAGAAACCCAGAACTTTGAGAGCCCCTTTGAGGGCTCCTCCACAGACCCCGGTTACATTGCGCTGGCCCTCTACTCCGCTCTGTTCTCTTACTCTGGATGGGACACACTGAACTTTGTTACAGAGGAGATTAAGAACCCAGAAAGGTGACCCACGCTCAAATGCACCGACTCACACAAACACATGCTCTGCCTAACCAGAGACGGAGCACCAGTATAGCAACATGGTCGCCATGTTACCATGTATACTATGGCATGACCCTCACATTCAACATCTTAATTTCTTTATATTTTCTTTCATCCCAAAACCAGTTAACTGTAATTAATTTAACCACATACATCAATTATTTAATACTGCTGTGATTTGTCTCAATGTTGATTATTAATCCATGTTTTGTCTCATTTCTACTGTCTCTCGTGTTGAACTAGGAACCTGCCCCTGGCCATCGCCATCTCCATGCCCATAGTGACCGTCATCTACCTGCTGACTAACGTGGCTTACTATGTGGTGCTGGACATGCCCTCACTGTTGGCCAGTGACGCTGTTGCAGTGGTGAGCTCCTCCAGCCCTGTAGCCCTGACTACAACCGAATGTATACTGTTGTTCTAGAAAGGACAGATTCATGTCTTCAAGACAGACCCAGGTCTTGTCCGTTAGATACAAAGACATAAAAATTACTTTTATTTAAGTTATTTCTAGCAACCCAAGGACACTATATAAATAATAGGAAGCATTACAACAAATAATACAAATTAAGTAAAAGCTTTACAATAGTAAACATTTGTTCAAACAGTTCAAACATAGGCCTAACGGAGCAAATTTATGTTTTATGGGATCCTTTGTTCCTTTGGACATTTTGGATATCCAAGGGGAGGGAGTTCCAGTGGGTAGGGGTGCCACACTTAATGCTCGATTCCCAGAAGTCCGCAATCTGGAGTGGACAGACCTGAGATTCCAGGAGGGGATATAGGAGTGTAGAAGGTCATAAATGTACTGTGGGGTTAGGGCAGGGAGGGACTTGTATTTGAGGCGGAGGATTTTGTAGGTGACACTGGACTTGAGTGTGGGGGTGTTGTGCTGCCAGGGTGTGTGTGTCTGAACCCTGGTAGCTGAGTTCTGAGCTTACTGTAGCCAGGGCTAAGAAGACGTGTGCAAGTACATTTGATGAATAACCCATTATATTTTGATTCTACTAACTATACTATAAAATCCTGAACTGGGGACTTTATTGCATGTGTGTACCTTCTCCTCTGATAATCTGCAGTGTTGTCAATTCCCTTATCAAGACCGCAGAAAGGGTTTGCACTTGATACATCTGTTCTTGACTTCATTTGTAACTTCATGTAAATACTGATACTTTAGGTAACCTTTGTCCTGATCAGTTCAATTGTTCTCAGACCTTTGGGAATGCAGTCCTGGGGCCTTTTAAGTGGGTCATTCCCGTTTCTGTGGCCATGTCTTGCTATGGAGGTCTGAATGCTTCCATTATTGCTGCCTCAAGGTTTGTAGAACCACATACCTTACATAACCTTCCACCTTGCGTATAATTTCTGACATCTTTTATTTTCCTTTCTGTTTTCATTTTTTCTTTTCTGTCCCGTCCTAACCCGAGTTGTTTTTGATGTTTTTGTTGTGTTTGTTGCAGGTTGTTCTTTGTGGGGGCCAGAGAAGGCCACCTCCCTGACAGCCTCAGTCTGATCCACATGGAACGTTACACACCGGTTCCAGCCCTCATTTTTAATGTGAGCAGTCCACCATCATCCCTTTTCTACTTCACCTCTAAGCCAATATGGTTTATAGACTCACCCCTCCCAGGTGTATAGTTACATTTAGGTCAACACTGTTTCATTGGACCAGGTTTATTTTGAGAGCGCCTCTTAGTGTCTTTTTAGCTTTAACAGGTTCAGTCCAAGTCCTTTTTTCAAACGGAATCGAGCCGGTGATGACGTGTTCTTTTGTATGTTTCCAGGGCGCGATGGGCCTGATCTTCTTGTGTGTGGAGGACGTCTTCCAGCTCATCAATTATTTTAGCTTCAGCTACTGGCTCTACGTGGGCCTGTCTGTGGCTGGCCTGATCTACCTTCGCTACACGCAGCCAGATAGACCCAGGCCTGTGAAGGTGACTAGAGCACGCAAACAAACATATATACACACACACACACACACACACACACACACACACACACACACACACACACACACACACACACACACACACACACCGCTACATACCACTAAATGTTTGTTTCTTTCATTCACACAACATCTTGCATATTTATTCAAAAACAAACACACTCCATGAACTACCTTTCTTTCTTTCTTTCTTTCTTTCTTTCTCAGTCAAGCGATCAGACACACACACACACACACACACACACACACACACACACACACACGCACGCACGCATGTGGACTATTTAGCCCTGTTGTGTTCCTGTTCTCCTCTCTTCCTGTTTACAGCTAAGCCTGGTCTACCCTTACGTCTACTGCGTGTGCAGCCTCTTCCTTGTGATTGTCCCTCTGTATGGAGACACCATCAACTCTCTCATAGGCATTGCCATTGCCCTGTCGGGGATACCTGTATATTACGTCTGCATTTACCTACCTGAGGACAAGAGGCCAATGTGTATTAGCTGGCTCAATGGTAAGGATGTATTTGGCCTGTTAGCAGGGCGTCTTGTGTTCCACAAGGGTAACTTTCTCTTTTGGCCTTTTTAGGTTTTATAATATATATATATTATTTATAATAATATATAATATAATATATATATATATATATATATATATATATATATATATATATATATATATATATATATATATATATATATATTATATATATAATATAGATATATATAATATATAACAGTATTTCTTTTGAGGGGCCGTGCTGAGTGATAGTGAAAGGATTTTTGGAGCCTTTCCAAACTTGGCAGTGCCTAGAGGAAGTAGGAAATCATGTCACTGTATTGTGGGCGACGTACAAATTGAATTATGTGTGTCACTTAAGAGTCTGACCGAATACGTTTCAAAGTCACAGAGACGCTAGTATTTCCATACTGTATTTGTGGTGGCCTTACCATTACCATAGCAAAGAGAGACCTGCTTGATTATTTTCTAACCTGTACTCATTTATACATGCTCAAGTCTTCAGACAGTGACATCTGACAACCATTACTTGCACGTAGTTGGCTTACGATGTTATTGCTTTTGGCCTGATAAATACATTGAGGAGTATAATATTGTTGTCTAAATCCAATAATGTAACAAACTGCTTATATAGCATCCTTCTCCGCATCATGTTCAAACCTCTTTGTGTATTGTAATTACTTTTTGGTCTATAATCTGACCTCATGTATCCTTCTCTTAATTCACTTGTTTTGACTTCCATACCACTCTGCACCCTTTTATTGATTCTCTTTACTTCTAAACCCCTAACGGTCTCTTTCCGTCTCTTTGCATTGCAGCCTTCTTCAACAAATACACCCAGATCCTATGCTACTGCTGTCTGACAGAACTCGACGTGGAGCCAGAGATGTTAGACGACAGCAAAGCTCATTGAGAGGCGCCTGCACCCCCACCCTCCTCTGCCCTCCTCCGACCTGAACCATGTGTGGGGATGGTGCCTGGTGCACAGAACTCCCCAGGACTATCAAAGAGACAAGCAGGGGGCACTCAGGGTCCAAGCTCAACACACAGTTCTGCACGGATTACTTGGAAAATGTATTCAGGTACTGAATTGAAAATAGCATGATAAAACATATTGAAGTGTAAAGTTACTTTTGGATTATTTTGGCCCTTTGCACTGCACTTTGGCGCCATTTGTGATTTTTGATGTATGAAGAAACATTGCTTTCGTATTGCCTTTTATCTACAATCATTTATTTGAATTTTGTTCAAAAGGAATACACAAAACAAGCATCTTGTTTGTGTGTAAACTCCATTACTTTCTACGCTTTCTATGCTTATACAGATTCAGTATAAAAAAGTGAGAACACTACTATGTGCACAGCGTCTTGCAAATTCAGGCTTAAATAATATGTGGTCACTGCACTTATATATATATATATATATATATATATATATATATATATATATATATATATATATATATATATATATATATAAAAAGAAATCCATGCCCAAATGTATTCCCAACACCTACTACATTACAAGGATGCCCTCTGTGCTGCTTGATCCTCCTACAATGCCAATATCATCCATAATGGAAAAGGAAATAGGAGAGTCCTCTTTTCAACAGTTAGTCATCTACTGCAGCCCCCGAAGACCCTCCCTCCTAACTTCTCCACTGAACAATGTACTGCATTTTCAAATTTATTTAACACCAAGAGCTTCAACATTCACAAACAGCTGACTGTGTCTGCTGCCCCATCTGGCGATCTGTCCTGGATGGACACCTTGGAACAGCCTCTCTTCAGTTCGCTTTCTGAATGCACTACTGCCTCGGAGGACTCCATCTCAGAGCTCATCTTAAGTCCAGGTCCTCCACCTGTCAGCTGGATCCCCTCCCTGCACACCTTGTCAAAGCCTGCCTGCCGTTCATTTCCCCTCTAATTATGGATATTATCAATGCCTCCCTCACCTCCGGATCGGTACCTACTCTCCTCAAGATGGCTGCTATCACACCTATTCTAAAGAAACCTGATTCGGATCCTGAAGACCTGAATAATTTCAGGCCCGTTTTGAATCTCCCCTTGATCTCCACAACCCTAGAGCAAGTTGTTGCAGCTCAATTGCTATCCCACCTTCATTCCAATGACCTTTATGAATTATTCCAGTCTGGTTTAAAAACACAGTACTGAAACAGCCCTAATCAAAATCGTGAATGACCTCTTCTGTGCAGCTGACTCCGGACTACTGACCATCTTAATCCTCCTGGACCTTAGTGCCGCCTTTGACACCATCTCCCACTCAATACTGCTGGAACGCCTGGCTGGCATTGGTGTAGCTGGTGTTGCTCACTCTTGGATTACCTCATACCTCACTGACAGACAGCAGTTTGTTCAGTTAAGAAGATATTGGTCCAAGGGTTCATAATTGATCTCCTTCCCCTGGGAAGGAGCCTCCGTCACCATGGTGTCCAGTGTCATTGCTATGCTGATGACACCCAGCTCTATCTCTCCGCCGAACCCTCCGCCGCCTTCCCACCGACTTCCCTCACCAACTGCCTCCATGACATTTCAGGCTGGATGAACAAGAACTTTTTGAAGCTCAATGGGAGCAAAACTGAAGTCATGCTCATTGGCTCCTAGTCCAAACTACCCAAACCCTATAACTGCCCTATCACAATTGATGGCTTTCATTTCCTCGGTCATCTCAAGTAAAGACCCTTGGGGTCACAATTGATATTATCCTCTCCTTTGAACCTCACATAAATTCCATCACCCGATCTGCATTCTTTCACATCTGTAACATCCTGAGACTCCGTCCCTCAGTCTCCCAGTCCAGCACTGAAGTCCTGATGCGTGCGCTTGTCACTTCCCGGATTGATTACTGCAATGGTGTTCTCTATGGAATCCCCTTCAAACTGCTCCACAAGCCCCAACTAATCCAAAACTCCAGTGAACACATCACGCCAATTCTCATCAAGCTTCACTGGCTCCCTGTCCAATTCCAGATTGATTTCAAATCCCTTATCTTCACTAACAAAGCTCTTCATAACCTGGCCCCTTCTTAACTATCCAACCTTCTTCAAGAGTAAATACCCCCCCCCCCCCCGGCTCCCTTCGGTCCTCTTCAGCTGGCCTCCTGATCCCGCCCCCCTTTCAGCTCCAGACCATGGGTGCCAGGGCATTCAGCTGTTCTGCTCCCAGACTTTGGAACTCTCTCCCCCCCTGATATCAGACAGTCTGAGACTATAACAACATTCAAAAAGCTCCTAAAAACTCATCTATTTATAACAGGCATTCTCATTATGAAGCCTGACATAATGTGTTTGTTGTACCCTTTACCCAAGTAATTTTGTGATGTTCAAATCGTCAATTCCCATGTGTCTGTCCTATGTGTCTGTCCTATGTTTATTGCATCCTAAAATTGTATTTTGTGCTGTTTTTACTGAATATTTTATGTCTTGCACCGTGACCTTGGGTGTTCAGAAAGGCACCTATAAATTATATATATATATAGGATGAATATGTGTTTGAATGCTTGTAATTTTGTTTTGAATGATTGTTGTTTTTTTTAAATGACTTTACCTATAATATGTTCCTTATCATGCCTCATAATTGTAGTTTGCTGCTGTTTGTACTGACTTCATTCAGGTTCAGGTTTTATATTCAGAATGGGGCTAATATGGCAAGTAACAATAGCACACCTGCAACAGAGAAGGGGGCACCTGGGTTACTGATTCATTCACATCTGAATCATCCATGTTGCACATATATTTAATCATTAATATATTGACAAACTTTTTGGAAAGCTGTAGATAGGGATCCAACAACATTTTTATTTAACAAACAAAACATATTCTTAAGGTAAACAAAACAAAACACTACGATATGTCTGCCTTTACACTGTCTGCCTAAAAGCAGTTATTATTGTTCTAATTAATTTTACCACTATATTTTTATCATTTCTCTGAAGTGTGTGTGTGAGGGTTGCGATGGCATCTGGCCAGTAGAGGGCGCTGCAGGACCATGGTGGGGAGACATTACTCTGACAGATCACAGGTTTGCAACAGGTGGGTTCAATTGCGAGGTTCTGCGCACAGATTGGGTGCGTCCCAATACCCATACTACAATACTATGTATTAGGCCAGAAAAACATTTAGGATGTCCCAATCATAGTATGTCAAATGCAGTATGCCAAAAATACCAGGATGTCCTACTGCGTCCGGTCTCATTTAGTAGTATGCAATCCAGCATGCTTTTCTGACTCGCACCCCTTTACAAAGCAAAAGATACGTCATATTGACTGAGCCACCCCGAGAGACAATGGCCACATACAGATGACGTCATTCCATTGGCCAGTTTTGTGATACGGACTGCGACGGATGTATGAGCAAGAGGGTGTATGCATGCATACTGCATGAAATAGTACATACTTTGTAAGGGCAGCCGCAGTACTTACTAAAAGTTAAAAAAAAGTAGTACTATGGAATATGGAACGCAGCAATGGAGTACATACACTGCCGTCACTGTTGGGAATAACCTGTTTATTTTGCACTTTGTGCACACACACACACGCACACGCACGCACACACACACACACACACACACACACACACACACACACACAAGCAACAGCTGGGCTGGCTACTTGTCATTGTTGCTGTTGCTCTTGCTGTTACTATTTCTGGTCCGGAGTATATCTCTCCTCCTGCAAAAGACCGACACCCATAAGTAACGTTTCTCCAATGAATCATCCCATTGAACCCACCTATTTCAAACCTGTGACCTGTCTTCTGACCATGGTCCTGCAGTGCCCTCTACTGACCAAATGCGGTTGCAACCCTCAGGTTATGCTTTCAACACTAATACCCCTTTGTTTGTTTTCACTTTAAGTCACTTTTCACTTGAATCTAATTGCATGAAATGGTATTCAAGAAAAAGCATTGGGACAGTTTTCAAGCCATTATGTAAAGTTTTAAGAAAATCACTTTCGGAGCACCACCAAGCCAGGATATGGACTTGTTTCCCAAACAGTAGATTTTTGTCCTCACTTCCTTAAAATATTTTTTTTTTCTTTTCTTTTTTCTGTACTTGTCAAAGTCCTTCAATGAATCTACAATGTCAAAGAAATTCTGCGCCTCGCTCCTTTTTTCAGCCGAGTATTTTTCAAATGTATAACATTTTACTTATTAGTTGATATGTTTATGTGGTTTTTATATGGGCTACAACAATGAATATGTTTTATGTTGACATTATTGTGTAAATAAAGCACTTATTTTCATGTGGACGTCTGAAAATACTTTATTTTTCCATATGTATAATTTTACTTATATTCAGTATGCTATCTTTTTCATTCTTATTGAATATTCTTTGTGTATAGCTTCATGTAATATAAAACCTCCAGGAGATGGTGTTATAAAGTATAAGCAGCCTATTATAATGGATACATTATAATATGTGTGCACATATTGAAAGAATTTTTTAAATTATACAACCTAAACAAAGTTATAGAATAAATCAATAAGGGTGTCTACAATTTTACACCAGTTGTACAACTATATATTACACTACACAGAATCCATTTTCACTTTAAACAAAAATCTGACTTTTTTAAATTTTAAGACTGGCATGTAGATTACATATATTTTAAAATCATTTTCATAAAGAAATACATTTATCTTTGTAGAAACAAAATGGCACAAAAATAAAAATATCAAGGATTCCAATATTGTGCACACTATTGAACACTTTCATGAAAATGTTATAATGCAGACACAACGTTTGTTCTTTTTAGCCTTTAACAGACCTGAATCAATTAAACTCCCAATCAGCTTCCAGGAACACAGGTCCCTGCATGGCACGCATAACCACCGTGATGACACAACTGTACCCTCAAAAGCTTTAATATGCATATGGAAGCCATAACACTGTGGTTAATTTGTTTCACAGTCCACATGTGAATAACGGGCGGAGCTGACCAATTTCAGAACACCGTCACGGATTGGAATGCAAGTGAATGGTTCATTATTAGACAAACCAAACTAGTGCTTCAAATAACCAGGCAACCCAGCCTTGAGAATGATTTATAAGATTGCAGACATAGATTCTTAAATTCATTATAAACAGGAGTCTTAGTATTTTGATAAAGTTCCCTATTCTGAAAAACATAATTCATGTCTAGTTTTAGGTATAGAAAACATGTCATAGGTCATGTATGAAATATTCAACCTCCAATATTCAATAAGTCAGACCATTTATTTTGTCGTTGTAGATCTTTGGGTGAAATGTGATGAAATGATGCAGAAATTATGTATGAAATACGGCTTTGAGAAACCTGTGTAAATAGCACTCCGATTTCCCTAAACTATAACTCTGTAAAGTCGAAAAATCCTTTTAATAAAAAACGTAAAATCAATGGGTCCACTCAACATGGCTTTAAAAGATCATCAAAACCTTTTGATTGAAATATTTATCAAAAACATAATCTGACATTTAATGAGCATATGTACAGTATTGTACACCCAGCCAATCCTAACAATGTTTTTTACAAAAAGAGTTAATTTGTTTAAGACTTTCCATTAGTTGGCAGTTTAGGATTAGGCCAATGACTTCAACTGTGAATGCATCAAGAGGCAAATATATACGTTGTAGACTATAGCAGCTGTAACCCCTAGACCTTCAACATTTCCCCACTTCCTGTGGCTCTCACATGCTCTGGACCATGGCAATCAATGCTGCACCCTCCTGGTTTTTCACCTTACCGCGTGACCTGGCTGTGGTGGTGAGCGATGCAGCCCTTATAAAGCCCCGGCGCCAGCTGTCTGCCATTGAAAGAGAGCTGAATACGTCTTGCTCCAACATCCCCAGGCCAGAGGAGAAACCTGTCTGAAAGATGTACGTGAAGTCTCTACTGGCCCTGGCCCTGACGATGGGGGCCTGCCTGGCTGTACCGCGTGCCGATCCAATCCACGCTCAGTGCAAAGTCATCTGGTATGGTGAATATTGCTTTACATGCTAATTCCTTATATATATATATATATATATATATATATATATATATATATATATATATATATATATATATACATTTACAGAGAGAGAGAGAGAGATTGTTCGAAGCAGAGACAAAAGAAAGATTACTCAGAGTTTAGTTCTTATAATTCAATGTCAAGCGTTTTGAAGTTTTTTTTCTGTGAATTTCTGTTGTTTTTATATGAATGGTAAGTGAAAATAATAGGACAGTGTCAGAACATTTTGTTTCCCAGTTTTCCCACATGGGGCATAGTTCTGTTGTTGACCCTGATATGGAATACGAACCATTCTTTTTACATGTAACATTCAGGGTTGTCAAAGAGTAGAACTTGTACTCTTTTTGACAGTTTAGTGGGTACAGCATCTTATGTAATCTTTGGGTTTTCAGGAGAGTGTGACTTCATAGACAGAGGTAATCCATCATCTCAAAAACGCCCAGGTTCACATTGCATGACATCTCTAGACTTTTCTTTTCACAGTTTCTGCATGTCAAATTCTTATTAGACATGGTGCCCCTGACCTCAACCTTCCCTTCACACCATGTACCATGGCTGTTATGATCTTCACGCAGAAGGATACAAGACATTGTATATCGCTCTGCTTTTTTTATTTTGAGAAGGATACTTACAAGAGAATGGGAGGCAGATGGAAGATGTTAATAGATCATTTGTAATTAACCATAAAACAAGTTAAGTAAATGGAAGGTCCTAGCCTCTCTCGTGTGTTAATCCTCCTGAATTTCCACTGACTTGAATTGATTGCGACGCATATGGGTGGACACTGAGTGCTACCCAACAACCTACAAATTACAACCACCCACGTGAATCTACTGTAACATCAACCCTAACCACAAGATGTTGTTTTGTATCAACAGAAATGTCCTGCTCTGTTGTCTTTAAACAGGTTGTTTGGCATCCCTTGCCATGATGTGTATGTGGCTGTGGTCAACCAGATCAAGACCTGGAGAACTAGGGCTAGCTGTGAATCTGGAGGCGAGAACTGCTTATATGAGGTATTCCATAGCCCAGTACATCCTTTCAATGGTAGCTCCACTGATGTTACAACTATGCTGAATCTGTGCTCATTTAATGTTTCTTTCAAAGATAATGAGCAACCCTCTCAATATGAATTAAGAATAAGGTCAGACTAAAGTTAGAGTGTTTGTAGATAAAGTGTGACTCTACATTTTATGATCCTTGATATAGTTATTGTTTTTGCTAATTGTGTAAGTTTTGTTGTTTTACAGCTGGTGTCCTTAACCCCTTACCTGGTTAAAGCCAAGCACACCTCTCCCACAACCACCCACGTGAACGACCTCCAGTTTGCCCTCGCTCCTACAGAGGATAAGACCATGTGCAGAGTGACGGTAAATTAGTAGCCCGTTCTGATGGAACTTTAAGGTCACAATTAATATTCTAGGATAAGGCTATGCAAGTCGGTAAATACAAATCATTTCTGGTTTGTCCAACATATCTTAATAGCTGCAGCTGTTTATTGCCACTAGATGTGCATGTAGTCTCACTCTGTCGTACGTTGTCTAAAGCTGTCTTTTGTATCTTCAGGGGGATTCTGAGTCAGAGTCCTGGGAAGACCTTTTCGATAACAATGGAAGCAACTACTGTTGCATCTACAACTTGATAGAGGGTGAGAGATTATCACAGTAGTTCAGACCAATTCCATCGCTAGTGCAATGAAAATACAGTAGGTCTCATGACTGTTGCTTTTTGTTTCCTCAGGGAGTGGACTTTCCAAGGTTTCAGGATACAAGCAATACACCAACGATTGGATCTGTCTGGAGTTTGGCACAGCCAACTGTACCACTGTCTGAGATAATTTTTGTTTGCATACCTGGGATATTCTTCCTATATTTTGTTCAATAAGTATTTGTATTGGATATAAAATCTTTGACCAAGTGACAAAAAGTACGCACATTTTTCAACTGTAGATACTGTTATTTTTGTTTTTATGGAATGCTCAATATATCCTAGGGAAATTTCATATTACATAGGTATTTGAATTATAGGGGTCTATAATATTCAACATTTTTGACACAGTGTTGTTAGTTTTGATAAGTAGCATAGTCTTTGCAAACAGGGAAGGGTTTGTATGTTTTTATCTTTTATTTATCACAGATGTAAATTTTTACTTTGCTCATTTGCTCTATTTCATCATTATGCAGATAATTTTTTTAATTATTATAATAGCTAAATGTCAATGGCCTAAATGCTTTCAAGTTATGCTGTTGAAGCTTGTACAGGCCAAAAAACTGAGAGAAATATTCTCATGTTGTAAAAATGTCTATCTATTTTGTAGACTTGTGAGATCTGACCTTATTGGCAATAGAGGGTGGGGTTACCAAACCTATATATCAGCATTGTGTCAACGCTTATAGTCACTCAGATTGCTAGTTTAACTGCCAAGGTACCACCTTGATGAAAAATATCAACATACAATTAAAAATAGAATGGTTGTTCAATTATTTTCTTAATGAAATATTAATCAAAAACACACTTAAACAGTATATATTGGCAGTTGTTTGGCCAGTTTTGCCAGTTTCCCTATTTTGAACAATGCCAGAAATAAGGATTGAAGGTTATCAGGTCAGAAACAGAATAGTCATGTATATTATTTATTTTTGCTTTAATTAAAATATAAAAATTGAATTACTCCTAAAATTATTATACAATATTTCATTGTATCCACAGACATTTAAATTAAAGTACACAAGGAAATGAGTAAATACTTTATTGTTTGTAATCCGTTTAAAAAGAACAACTTCATTATTTAACTTCTAATGTGTTGGATGTGTTTTACTTTCAGCTGATAGTTTGGATTTTTCTGGTCCATCTGCAAGATTTCATTGAGCTTAAATAGAAGAAGAATACATTTTAAAAAGTCATACAAATATGATTTCTGATTCAATTTTAATACACATCAAGTATTACCTTGTCTAATATTGCTGATATTCCTGTTTTATTCAGCTCATGATGGGATTGCACAGCTGTCCGAAGTATTGCAATTACTATAGGAAACAGATTTTGGCATCTCAACACTGTAACATTTTGAAATGCATGTACAACTTATACACTCATTTACAAACTAAAAGTGTGTTTTTATGTTAACAGGTGAATAATGCTTCTTTTTTGTTGTACATACTGGATATAATTAATTTAGAATAAAACAACACAGACCCTCTTGAATCATGCAGGTCACTCACCACTCTTTTTTGAATCCATTTGAGAGGTGACGTTTGTTGATGGTAGAGTGAGGAAAATTTGAGAATTGGTCTCAGTTTTCGCCACAACTGTAGTGGTTGATGGTGCTGGAAAAATTCAAGAACGTTTTATTGAAACTATTTCTTATCATGTCAAGTCAAAGTGAGTTGGCCCGTAAGAAATTATCAAATCTAAAACATATCAAACCATTATCTTGCTCTAGTTCATAATCCCAAAATTCTTTTTTTTACTTAGAGAAGGGGAAGTTCTTTTCATCTCATCGCAGATATGCTTTATTTAAATGGCACTGTATAAGAATTAAATAATTAAGTCTTGTCAAATAAATTGGTGATACAGTTCATGAAACTCTAGTTACTTATGGCTGGTTCTAGAATATAGTAGCTGGACAACCAACAGATAATGTTTACACTGTAACATTCCACACCCAGTACCTAGCTGTCTAAATTAAGTTTCAATTTAACATTGTGAAGTCATATTCTAATTTAAACATGGGAAACCAAATGGAACATTCTGATCATTTTGTATATTAAACGTTTTCAACAATTATTTTTTATAAACATGCTTTCATGAATTTATTTGTATTTCAGGTGTATCTTCTGGGACACCATCATGGTCATATGCATCCTAACCATTAATGGAAACGCTTCATAAATTAACTAAACTGTTGTATCTATTTGACGAAATACAGTAAGATAGAAGAATTTGCCAGAATTTGTAATTTTCCATTATATTTTACAAGCTCACCTTAAGCCACATCCTTAACTAACACAATACATTTCCTGTTGTTCATTTCTATTCCTTACCTAATGGTGTGGTTGTCTGGCTAATGGCTGATGCCAAACATCCTGCGAAAAAGACCAGGAACAGCATTGTTCTCAGTAGAGATAGTATGGGAAAGCAATTAGGTGGTGTTCCCTGAACCGGTGTGAGTATCTTTATGCGACATGAGGAAGTGGGTTTCTTTATTGAAACTGCTGCATGGTTGTGTCAACAATAGGGTGGCTCTCAGATGGCAAATCTCAGGTTCAGGTCATTCCAGTAAATGGCACAGCTACTGCAGTACAAAGTATCCAGAGAAAACGGAGAGTATTTTCCGGAAAGTACTGTTTGATGCATTGTGTATGGAAGTATGTGGTATGTTTTATCAATAGAAGACTTTCAGTATATTCGGTCTTTCTGTGATATGAGTTTTTAGAAAAACCAAAGAACGTGATTCAAAAAAGTAATTCCATTCCACACTAGCTAATAATTATTCCCCACAGTATTAGGGTGGGTAGAATGGACATGCATATTGTTACCTCTGAAAATAGGCTGGGGAAAAATGTATCTGCCATTTCTTTTAAAGAGACCAAAAGGTGTGTGGCTTCTGTCATCTGGACTTGAGTTAATGTTTCTTAAATGTTACCATAGCCTGTTATGTTGACAGTGTTAGTGCCCTCTCCTGAGGCAGACTCACGCCAGTACACTCCATCCAAATCTGTGTCGTCGCTGAAAATGTAAGTGAATCTTATCACTGACCCGTCAGCCCCACGCTCTGAAAGTCTCCTTGGCACCTCTTGCATCCTTCTTACCCTCAATCCAGAAGGTCCCTGCTGGCCCACACAGCTTCTGGAGATGTCCTCCCCAAACATGTGCTGGAGTCTGTTCCAGAGGAGAACACCAGTATGGAGTAGGTCGAGTGTAACTGAAGGACATGCATTAGCTTAGTGCCAGCAAATATGATGAAACCGCTGAAATAAAGGAATACGCTATTGACCCCTCTTAGGAAGGAAAACGTCTTTTAAAACATTATTTTAAACAAGCAATCTTTTCAGCCTCATATTCTTTTTCTGTCTCTTTTAAGTCAGAGAAGCAAAATAAATCTGGTCTAGTCCAATAAAACAGAAGCTAAAGAGGCTTAGAATAAAAATGAATACCAAAAAGTTAAGTATGTCAATCTCAAAAAAAGGATGGAGAAAAAAATGACGTATAGTCTTAAAAAAATTATAATTGAGCAAGATTGTAAAAGCAATTATGTTCCTTCCTGAATCTTTGTGACAGTGTCACTGTAGGTTCAGCAGCTTTAAATATTTTCAGAATGATTAATCATAGAGCAATAAGGACCAGCTTGCATTTATGTGTTTGAAAATTAACACCTTGTGATCTTGGTGCCACACACACACACAACACAAAAAAATACGAAAAAGATCCATTAACGATAGCTTTATTGAACTATTATTTATGACCAACTCCTTGGAAAAACATGAATTTTTAAGGAAAATAATGCAGACAGAATGCTGTAAATATAAATACATCTGAACAATATTCTTTAAAAACATAAAAAAAAGAGTCTGACATCACTCCCTTGGATGAATGCAATCAGGAACAATGAAACCAGGCCCACTGGACTGAGACAAACTCTCTTATTACTGGTAGCAGGTCCAACACTGAGAGTAGAGTCACAAGTACGGACCAATGTCAGTAGTCTACAAAGTTGACCTGAGGCTGTGAGTGCATGTGTGTTTGTGTATATAATTAAGTAAGTGGCTCTGTCTATTGAATGTGTGTCTGAGTGGTCTTCTATGGACTCTTGCGCTGGTCACGGCTGCTGGTACTGCTGCTGCTGCTGCTGGCAGCGCTGGCTGGGCGCGGAACAGGGGTGAGCGGGGGGGAGGTCACTGAGAGCCCCATGCCTAGCTCCACAGTCCTGGAGGGGATAAAGTGCACCAACGAGGCCCTGGGGCCGCTGCTGGCTGAAGACCCCGACGACCTACGCAATAAATACAGCACATATACACATGAACATTCAATGAAAAAAAACCTTTAGAGGAATGAAACCTTTTCACCTTTAGATTCACAGTGTGAAAACGGGATCATTATGGAACTAAATCGAGTGTAATAATTGAAATGAGTGCATGCGTATGGCCAGGGTGGTAGAAGTTAAGGAAGCCTTAGAGCTGGATGTTACCTGAGGGAGATAGAGCTGCGGGCGGAGCCAGTCTTTGAGCTCTGCCTGCTGGCTGGGGTGGAGGCTGGGGATGGGAGGGGGAGGTTGGCCTGGAAACACAAGGAAGACATTGAACAACAGACAATGGAGTCACAGTGTAGTGTACATGAGAAAACCCACAACAATCCAAAGTGGAATCCTTGGCATTGTAGCTACTTTGTTAGTTTGTCTATATGTCTATAAAACACAGAGGCCTCTGTTTAGGCAGGTCAAAACTATTTTCAGTTTTTTTTATTTTTTAAACAAGTGATTAGAATGTCAAATCTTCAGATTGTATGTTACTTAGCAAACGTTTATGAATAAAAAATAATGAATTAATTGTCAGTGTGTCTGAAATGTTTAGTGTTAGTGTCAAAAAAATTGTTTACATTTTACCGAGTTGATACTTTCGTTTAGCCAAGCAGTCTTTAAAAAGCAAAAACCTTCTATGGCCAACTTTGACATAAGTTTACTTCTTCATTGAGAGAGAAATAATGGATATGTTGCTACTGATACTTTGAAAAACTCACTGCTTTTACAGTTATACGGTCGTTTACCTAAATTAAGGCAAGAATATTTAAAACTTGTATTCTATGGGGTGCAAAGTGTAAAAAAAGCGTTAACATTTTAATGTGGATCTTTTTCCAGATTTAATTTAAATCCGGGAAAACAAATTATAGATTTAATTTAAATCTCTGAAAAAGATTTAATTAAATGTATAAACATTTAGCAACTTTTCTACATTTAATTCCAACTTGTGAAATAAATCTGAGAAAACAAGCTTGCTTTTTTTTTTTTACACTTGGCGATTTGAGCTTTAGCTTAAAATAAATATCTATAGTTTCAAATTAAATATTTAATTCTGACATATACTGTATATCAGCTTAACAATTTGAGTGAAAGGTCGAATCTTTGAAAAATTTACATGAATTTCTGAATATCTTAGTATTTGGTATGTCCCTTTTATGCTTTAATGACAGCATGCACTCGAGCTGGCATGGACTCCACAAGTTTGTGCAAAACCTGATGACCCATGTTATCCCAGCATGATTTGACAATGTTCCAAAGAGCTTCTTCTGATGTCACAGAATGCTTGGCTTTCTCAGTCTTCAAGTGCTGCCATAAATGTCCAATGGGGTTGAGGTCAGGTGACTGTGGAGGAAAGTCCATGACAGTCAGGACTCCTTGGTATTCTTTGGTCTTCAAGTAGTTCTTGCAAAGCTTTGAGGTGTGTTTGGGGTCATAATCCAGTTGCAGTATGAATCTTTCTCCGCAAAGATCCAAACCAGAGGGTATAACATGTCGCTGAAGAATGGAGTGCTACTTCTCCTTGGTCAGGGTGTAGTCAATTTGATGCGGGTGTCCAACTCCAAAGTAGGCAAAACACCCCCAAACTTGAATATTCTCACCTCCATGTTTCACTGTCGGTTTGGTACACTGCAGTATCATTCTCTCTCCTGTTTGTCTCCTTACATACACCCTTCTGTTACTGCCATAAATCTGAAACTTGGATACATCAGTATATAGGACTTTTTTCCAGTCATCCACTGTCAAATGCTGGTATTCCTTAGCCCACCCCAAGTGTTTGGCCTTGTTCCCCTCCTGAGAAGTGGTTTACAAACTGCTACTCGTCCTCTGAGACCACCACAAGACAGCCTTCTTTTGACAGTACTTTTGCTGATTGAAATCTTGCGTTCTTTATTTAGCAAATTCAGTAACTGTGATGAAGTTGCTTTTCTATGTCTCAGGGAACTAAGCTTGATGTATTGAGGCACAGCCATATTTATAACAGGTGAACACTGGCTGCAAGTTGAGTTACTTTAACAAGCCTCTGATGAGTAGATAAAATCCACCCGGTGTCATCTGAACGCATGCTTCAATGGAAGGGATTCAACTCAAGGAAATCCGACCTGTTGTACAAAAGAATTAAGTTGGTCAATGCCTCATATTTGCTTAAATTTGATTAATGACCTAGAAATAATGCAGAATCTTAAATATGTCTTCTTAATTTTTTATGACATAACTTCTTGTGTTTTAAAATGTTTCTGAGTCCTCAACTTTCTGATTATTTCCAGGTTTACGTGAAAATATAGATTTTCAATGTGGTCTCAGACGTTTGGACCCTTCTGTTATATATATATATATATATATATATATATATATATAAACATTTTTTTTTATTAAATTAAAATCTTTTATTAAATTAAAAAAAAATATATATATACAGTGCATCCGGAAAGTATTCATACCCCTTCACTTTTTCCACATTTTATTATGTTACAGCCTAATTCCAAAATGGATTAAATAAAACATTTTCCTCAACATTCTACATACAATACCGCATAATGACAAAGTGAAAAAAGTTTTTTAGAAATTTTTTCAAATGTATTAAAAATAAAAAAATAATATATCACATCCATCCATTAGCTATACCGCTTATCCTATGCAGGGTCGCAGGGTCGCGACTGAACATCTCTGGAGAGATCTGAAAATGGCTGTGCACCGACGCTTCCCATCCAACCTGATGGAGCTTGAGAGGTGCTGCAAAGAGGAATGGGCGAAACTGCCCAAAGATAGGTGTGCCAAGCTTGTGGCATCATATTCAAAAAGACTTGGGGCTGTAATTGCTGCCAAAGGTGCATCAACAAAGTATTGAGCAAAGGCTGTGAATACTTATGTACATGTGATTTCTTAGTTATTTATTTTAATAAATTTGCAGAAATCTTCAAAAAACCTTTTTCACGTTGTCATTATGGTGTATTGTGTGTAGAATATTTAGGAAAAAAATGAATTTAATCAATTTTGGAATAAGGCCGTAACATAACATAATGTGGAAAAAGTGAAGCGCTGTGAATACTTTCCGGATGCACTGTATGTCTCCGTTATGGATCAAAGCGACTCAACTCTAAACCAAAAGAAACTTGCTAGCAAGCAATAGTGGAGAATGACGTTTGATTTACCGCTGTCCTGAAGAAGTGAAGGCACGGAAAATTTTGAAGGGGCAGATCTTCCTCTCCCAAGAATCGATTTTATTTTAATTTTCTCTGAGAATCTTCCTAAGGCATTGGCCTAGTCAAAGTTGAAAGGCCCAGAGCGACAGATTTAATAAGACTAGTTAATTACTAAGTAGCGACTCAAGTAAGGTACAGTGCCTTGCAAAAGTATTCACCCCCCTTGGCATTTTTCATGTTTTGTTGCCTCACAACCTGGAATTAGAATGGATTGTTTGAAGGTTTGCATCATTTCATCCAGAGAACATGCCTACAACTTTGATGATGTGATTTTTTTTTTTTATTGTGAAGCAAACAACAAATAGGACAAAATAACAGAAAACTTCAGCGTGCATAAATATTCACCCCCCTAAGGTCAGTACTTTGTAGAGCCGCCTTTTGCGGCAATTACAGCTGTAAGTCGGTTTGGATAAGTCTCTATGAGCTTGCCACATCTTGCCACTGGGATTTTTGCCCATTCCTCAAGGCAAAACTGCTCCAGCTCCTTCATGTTGGATGGTTTCCGCTTGTGAACAGCAATCTTCAAGTCTGACCACAGATTCTCAATTGGATTGAGATCTGGGCTTTGACTAGGCCATTCCAACACATTTAAATGTTTCCCCTTAAACCACTCGAGTGACGCTTTAGCAGTATCTCAGTGTCCTGCTGGAAGGTGAACCTCCGTCCCAGTCTCAAATCACAGGCAGACTGAAACAGGTTTTGCTCAAGAATATCCCTGTATTTAGCACCATCCATCTTTCCCTCGACTCGAATCAGTTTCCCAGTCCCTGCTGCTGAAAAACATCCCCACAGCATGATGCTGCCACCACGTTTCACTGTGGGGATGGTGTTCTTGGGGTGATGGGATGTGTTGGGTTTGCGCCAGACATAGCGTTTTCCTTGGTGGCCGAAAAGTTCAATTTTAGTCTCATCTGACCAGAGCACCTTCCTCCATACATTTGGGGAGTCGCCCACATGCCTTTTGGCAAACTCAAAAACGTTCCTTCTTATTTTTAACACTAAGTAATGGCTTTTTTCTGGCCACTCTTCCATAAAGCCCAGCTCTATGGAGTGTACGGCTTATTGTGGTCCCATGCGCAGATACACCAGTCTCTGCTGTGGAATTCTGCAGCTCCTTTAGGGTTACCTTTGGTCTCTGTGCTGCCTCTCTGATTAATGCCCTCCTTGCCCGGTCTGTGAGTTTTGGTGTGCGGCCCTCTCTTGGCAGGTTTGTTGTGGTACCATGTTCTTTCCATTTGAAGATGATGGATTTGATGGTGCTCTGGGGGATCTTTAAAGATTTGGATATTTTTCTATAACCCAACCCTGACTAGTACTTCTCAACAACTTTGTCCCTGACTTGTTTGGAGAGCTCCTTGGTCTTCATGGTGTGATGCCTCTTGCTTAGTGGTGTTGCAGCCTCTAGGACCTTTCAGAAAAGGTGTGTTTATACTGACAGATCATGTGACACTTAGATTACACACAGGTGGACTTCATTTCACTAATTATGTTACTTCTGAAGGTAATTGGTTGCACCAGAACTTTTGAGGGGCTTCATAGCAAAGGGGGTGAATACATATGCACATGCCAATTTCCAGATTTTAATTTTTTTAAATAATTTTTAATATATATTTTTCTCATTTCACTTCACCAACTTAGACTATTTTGTGCATATCCATCACATAAAACTCAGATAAAAAAAACATTTAAATTACAGGTTGTAATGTAACAAAATAAGTAACAAGCCAAGGGGGGTGAATACTTTTGCAAGGCACTGTATATAGCATGTATTTTAAAGTATGGATTGCTTATTCCACTTAGGGTCATGTCCGGACAGGGGTTTACTTCAAAATGGTTTGACCGTCAAAAATGATGGGAAAAGGTAGGCAATTTAACTAGAAGACTAGGAGCGCTGGACTTTTTCATGCCTGTTCCATTTCAAATATAGAGCATTACAACTAGACCAGCGATCGACCACCACGCAGAGGCAAGTTTTGAAATGGCAATATGATGGTATTAACTGTAGGAATATGGCAAAATGTATTTGTCAGTGATTTAAGAATATATGCTTAAATCAGTTCATCAATCGTTTGACATTAAATAAAACCTATTTTTTGATCAAACTACTTAAAGTTATAGATTTTTTCCTGCAAGAACAAAACAAAACAAAACTGTTTGGAAGCTAACTGTGAATTAGCAAGAGCTATATAGATATTAACACTTAAAGGATGTGAAAGTAAGTATCACTTTTGAATGATATAAAAGACAAAAACTTTATATTTGTGTCCATTCAAACAGCTTCAAAATGCTAAGCAGCGCAATTGTCTCGACTGCCTCTTCCATTGTGACTACATTGTGGCCAGAACGTTGGATGTGCCTACTCTTTACAAAACAGTGTTGCTAAATGCTCTGTGGTGCATGTGGCATGCCCACCTGGACAAAGTAAATCTGCAGTGTGGCTTGCAGGTCAGGGTCTTCCTCCATGGCCTCCAGTAGCATCCTGTTCACGGTCCTGTTGAAGTCCTTCAACTCCCTCAGCTGAATGTCACGCTCCTCAAAGGTCTCCACTCTGGACGTCTTGGCAGTGCGGATCTCTTTAGTCAGCTTGGAGCTCTGGCACACACACAGGGATAGAGAGAGAGGAGATAAGAACAGAATGAAAGGCATCAATTCATAAAAGCAATCTTGTTTTTCTTATAGATCTTACAGAACTTGCAACAGAAGTCTATTTTTGTGGGTAACTACTGCTGGTGGGAGTCCACATAAACTAAACCAAAAAAATGAACAAACAATTGGCCTTAAAATCCCAAATATAATCTACAGAAACTAGAGGAAATATTGTTATTTTCTCTGGTGTTCCACCACAGGAGATGTGTGTAAAAGGCTCTGGAAAGCCACGCTGCGCTGGGTGGGACAGAGGCCCTGGGAGCCGGCCAACCTGTCTGGTGACCCTCTGGAGTTTCTCCTGCTGGGAGGCCAGCTCTTTGTTGAGGGCCAGGATGTTGGACTGGATGTCCGCCATGCTCTCAGTCTGCAAGGCCTCCTCCTGGAGCAGACTCTCCAGGGTGTTGGTCATACCCTGGACAATGGACGATGATAATTAATAAACTAGGAAACAACTTGTTAAATATCGAAGCCAATAATTAAGACGAACATTCTAAAGTGATTTTACATTTTAACATGTGCGTCCCAATTCTCAACTAAAGCCAATGGTAGTTACTGAAAATTGTGATCAATCCATAATAATCAATATAGTCTGTGATTATTTTTTGTAACCATTTGAAATAGATCAATCTACAAATGTTCTAAATATAATCTAGACTTTTGGATATTGCAGCACTGCTGCTCAGCAGTGACATTACAACAATATAATTCAACAGGTTTTGAAAGGAAGCATCTATGATGACAAAGGAACAAACTACGACTACTTTCTTCACACACATAATTGGCAAGAGCCTCCTATTTCAGCTAGCCAACCCTAACCTCTACATGGGATGGTATAACAGACACAGACCATTAGTCAGGTTTAGGCCATTTAGAGCAAGGTGTTGAACGAGGCCCCACCTGAACGTCCTCCTGCAGTTCCCTGATCTGACGTCTTTTGTACTTGTACTTCTCTTCGACCGCTCTCTTTTGCTCATCCAGCTTTAGTTTCTGCTGGAACTCCTCACCTAACACACACGTTAAAAACACACAAAAACATGTCCATCTTAGAGACAGGAAATATTATTCTACCACATATTCCCACGTCCTTTATACGATGTTCAGAGGCGCACAGCGCTGCTCTGTATAGAGCCCTCTTGCGAGTACGTACTGTTCTCAGTCACTTTGTTGAAGGACTTGCGGAAGGTGGTGTTGCAGTTGTTGACCACCAGCAGGGTGTTCTCCAGCGCCCGGATCTCCTTCTCCATCTTGCGGATTGTGGCGTCCAGCGTGTCGCCCTGGCGCTGGAGCTCCTCTTTCTCCTGGGCCGCCTGGTGGGGAATGCAGCTCCAGTGGGTCAATAACAACACGCCGCTGGTTTACATCGACATGGGCAGAGACACTGGAGGTCTCATGAGTAAGAGTTCTGCAATTGAAGGGCCGAGTCTCACCTTGATGACGTAATAGGCTTGTGATTTCTGCTCCTCGCCATCGGGTGAAGACATTGAAATAGTCAGAATCTCAAAGCGCTTCCTCATCTTGTCAATCCTAGACAGTCTCTCGTGCACCTCGGCACTGAAATAGGCGAGAGTACACAGAAACATATTTAGCAATTCCAATTGCTACTGTTCTCTCTCAAAGTAATGCAACACAACCTATGCTACTGTTCATGAACGAGGTGGATACCACGAGTCCTACGACCCGTTACACTATGGTCTGTGGTGCTGCACTCCAAACTTCATTCAGCTACGTATTTGAACAGAACTGCATGAGATTGTCAGTGCTACAGCTTGAACACCTACAACACATTTCAACACACGAGAAGCCCTGGCAGTCAGGGGAGAGTGCTGCCCAGTGTACCTGAGAGCCTGGCGTTCCTGGTCAGTGATCTTGACCTGCTTGCAGAGCATGTCACCATGCACCTTGATTTCCTCCTCTCGCTCCCTCATGGCGGTCTGAAGCTGCAGCCTCCTCTTCTCCAGGGACATGACGCCATCAGCCTTGTTGTACAGCAGGTCCCGCAGCCGCTTGATTTCCAGCTTCAAGATGTTGTCCTCCACCATGGTGTCCTGGTAGGGAAGAGGAGGGGAGCACACGATGGAGAACGGCCTCCAAGCTCCACGTGCTGTTACCAGAGACGTGGGCTCTGGACCACAGCAAAGTGCTGATTTACTGACTGGAGCAGGCACAGAGGCCTCTGCTGTCTGTGTGTCTCCTGTGAGAAAGGAGCAAACTGCAACGATGCAGAGATCAAAACGGAGGAAGAAAAAGAGAAAAAAGAGGAATCCCCCTTTTCAGCCAAGAACCCCCTTGAAGAAGATTATGCTTAAGAATATAACTGTTATGCTTAAGGTTAGTTACCGCTATTTGGATGTTTTGGGATGTTGACAACCTTTCACATGCTTTTGTTTTATTGCTTTTTGTATTGTGTGCATATGGATGTGTATTGTATTGTACAATCCTATACTTATAGGAAAAGTATGGAAAGCCCATATATATTTCATAGCATTTATTAAAGACTTAATAAGGAGGGCTTCCAGTAGTTTGTGCTGAATTGCTTAGTATGAAGTTATTTTTCACTGCTTGTGACAGTTTAATTGATGGAGTTGTGTTTTGCATTGCTTGTAAATGATGTAATGCCTAGCAACTTTACATACTGTAACATGATTATGGGGGTTTGTTTAGAAAAATCTTGACCGTATACCGTATACCTTGAAAGTATAAATAGGAGAAAGGCGAGGCTCGAGGCCCTAACTCTCAAGGCATGCATTATACAGAGGAGTTAACTCTCTCTCTGGCTGTGCAGCTTGGAACTTATGCCTAGCTGCACTTATGGAGAAGTTAACTTTCTCTCTGGTTGTGCAGCTTGGAGCTTATGCCTAGCTGCATGCATGGAGAAGTTAACTCTCTCTCTGGCTGTGCAGCTTGGAGCTTATGCCTAGCTGCATGCATGGAGGAGTTAACTCTCTCTCTGGTTGTGCAAGCTCGAGTCTCACACAAACCCTCCTTTCTATTCTGCATTTGGGTTTTCTCTGAGGACTGACTACTCTGTGAGTATCCAGAAACCACTAACTGCTCTGGCAGCGGCAACCAGGTGGAGGAGTAGATCCCAAACAGTTCCCCTCCATGATCAAGGGGTGGACTTGGCTTTTTCAGGCTTTTAAGCCTATAGTCTCATTGGAGTAATGTCCAAACTATTCCCTTAGTATTTAGACCACAGAAACTAAAGGAGACGGTATAACTTAGGGTTTTACTTGTATTACTGATTTTTATTTTTACCGTGTGTGTGTTTTTATATTCTTAAATGTAATTTGACAAATTTCAATTATCTCTTATATGATAATTGGATTGACCTATAAAGTCAATAAAAAATATTAAAACAATAAGAAGTTTTCTGGAGTATTTGTCGGACACACATCTGCCAGATAACCTTTGGACCTGGACTCTAGTGAGGCTTCAGGCAAAAAGGTAATTCATTTCTTCTCTCAAAAGAGTCTGTTCATGGAAGCAAAGATAGCATGACGATGGTTCATGAGCTGAGTTTGTTTCTCATTCACACCTAGAGGGGAACGCTTGACAACACGGTTAAGGTTGGAGGTCATTCTTAGGGATATGGTTTGACTCCCAACAAGGAACAGGGTGATGAACTAAGGTTTATGGTATAGAAAGCCAATGATAACAGCAGTTAAGAAAAGGTGGTCTCCCTAGGGACTGTCTATGAAAGGCGCTGCATAGCTCTGATGCGTCGATCTGTCTGACCTGCTTTTTGAGCTTGAGTTTCTTTAGCTCTTTGTCAGAGGTGTCGTTGAAGAGGTGCAGTTCCTCAATCTTGGTGGTCAGGTTTCGCTTTTCCGTCCCTGCCTTCTCCGATTCCTTTTTGACGCAGCGGATGTCGTCCTGTCAGTGGGCACAGACAGACAGTTAGCCCTTCAAAGGACACATTTACATTTTACATGCAAAATAAGAAAGGAAAAAGACAAAAACCAACGGGGAGAAAAATAAAACAGTTTAAAGATGGGATAAAGAATGCAGGTTGTACAAATAGTCAAACCCAGTGACCTGGAGCTTCTTAAGCTGGGTGGTGAGCATGGCGGCGGTCCTCTTCTTCTCCTCGAGAGCCAACGCTAACTCGTTGGCCTTCTTCTCCAGCACCTGCTTCTCCTCCGTGTTGACCTCGCCTCGCAGGCGAGAGGCCTTTCTCTCCAGCAGCTGAATCTGGAACTCCTGCCAAAGCCAGGTTGGAGAGAAAGTTACTGAGATACTGTAAGGAAAAATGACAAAATGACAAATTATTATTACTTATTTTATTTATACAGGGTTAACCGACTGAGACCAACTCTAGGTATACTGGATTTGTGTTTTAATAATGAAGTAAGGTAAAAAGGTAACTTGCCCAGCAATGCCTTGTAAACAAAAAAGAGACAATGGGCCGCATTCACAAAGATCTTCCTAAGTTTTTTCTTATATTTGATCTTAAGAGATTTCCTAAGAGAAGTATACGTCGGATTCACAACGTGATCTTAAACCGCAGAATTGTTCGCGCCTATGTTCTATTAATGAATCCCATTTCTTTATGAATTGAAAGCTTCTGACAGTTGATGCTAATTAACATAGAGAAACGACCCACCAATCCCCATGAAAGGGCATGAGACTGCAGGGCCATATGCAAATGAGCTGTCATATTCAGTAGCATCAGTAGTGGATATTAAATAATACAAAGAAAGATGAATGGGATTATATTACTCGTTCACGGAATGCTGTATCTGGAGAAGGGCACACAACTAGACTGGGCCCCTGGCTGCTCCAAAAAACCTGTGCACAGTTTGCTGTGCTGCCTGCATGTATAATGTACAAGACAAGTCTGTTATGGTGAAGGTCCTAGGCTGTTTGATTGTTTCAAAGTACCGTCTTTACTAGCCTATTTTTATCTTTGAAAAGTAGTGTTAGCCGACAGAAATGTATTATTATACACAGCAATTAAGTTATTATGTATGTTTTCCTATTGCCTCACTGTGCGCTATTCAGTGTGTGCCCACTTGCCTTTATTCACGCGAGTTTAGTTGCAGAACAGAGACTTAGGTCGGGTTGGGGTTGGAAGTTTAGTTAAAGGTGCCCTGTTATGCACATTTTCAGGTTCATACCTTTATTTAGGAGTTCTACTAGAATAGGTTTACGCATTTTAATGTTCAATAAACAATTCGTTTTACCCAAACTGCCTGGGTCTGCAGCACCTCTCTTCACCCTCTGTCTGAAACGCTCCATTTTAGCTCCTGTCTCTTTACAACCCCCCCTCCCAACAAGCCTAGTCTGCTCTGATTGGTCATCTGGCCAAACAAAGGGAATTTGCCTTTGCGCTGACGAAAACAGCGTTTTCTCAATATAGCAAAACCACCCGGCCTCCGCTCTGACTGGCTCTGTTTGAGGGCGTGCCAAACATTATGCAAATGTGGGACTTAGTGACGTAGATAAGTTCCGGAAGAAAACGGAGGACTACCAACGAGGCGTTTCAGGCAGTTCAGGAGCAGTGTTTTCTGTGAGAGAGAGTAGCTCCGTTTGGCATGGACTATGGGCTATGTAACTTTTTACATGCACAAAAAGCGATATAACATACTAAAGGAAAGTAAAGATCTGGGGATCTTGTATAAGTGTGAGGGTCTCACTGTGAGGGTCATGTACTTCAAATGAGGAGGAGTATTTCAAGACTCAATGGGAAGCCGACGCAGGTGAGACAGGGTTGGGGCGCTATGTTCCCTGAATTTAGTAGTAGTAGTAGTAGTAGTAGTAGTAGTAGTAGTATCAGTGATCTTGCCTGGCTGTAGATGATCTCCTGCTGCTTGAGGGAGTTCTGGTCCATCTTGCTGAGGCGGCTGTCCAGGTTGATGAGGGCTGCGCGGCTGCCAGACAGCTGGGCCACCTGGTCTTTCTCCTGCAGCCGCAGCGTCTGCAGCACCTGGCTCTTACGAAACTGCACCTCCCGCTGGCGCTGCAGCTCCCAGTCAATCTCCTGGAGCAGGAGGAACAGGTCACGCAGAGGGGCCAAGTTATATGGGTGGGACAATGAAGAGCAGTAGCATTAGGAAGCTCTAGTGTAGTCCATTAGCGGCTTACGTGTTGTTAGGAAAGTTTGTTGTATAGTCTTTCATTTAGAATGGCACTGGAATTACGATTAAAGCAGTATGACAATAAGAACTATACACGTTAATTTATTTTAAATCAACACTTTTACTAACATTTTGTATCTACACAGTACATTAAACACACACAACATTATAAGGTTAGGTTTTGGCCGGTGGGTAACTAGCAGCTTCAGCTCGGCGACAGGCCACAGTAGTGCGGACGATAATGGATGTAGAGTCTCACTTTAATGTCCTGCTCCTTTTCCTTGACTAGCTGGTCCATCTGAGAGGCCCTGTCCTCCACACTGTACGCCGTCTCCGTCACCATCTTCAGCTTGTCCTCCAGTGCCGCATTGTAGAGCTTGGCCTCAGTCACTCTGCCAACGAGGGCACACACACGAATAAGGACTAGCATAGGAGCGTCCAATGTACAGATCGGTTTAAGAACGCTGTATAAATGACAACTGTAAATGCTAACTGACTTGTTGGCCTTGTCCTGGATGACCTTTTTTAGGTTGGTCGTCTGTGACCTCATGGACTCCACGTCCGTGGCTGATCGATCCACTGTGCCACGAAGACTTTCCAACTGCACAGAGATGCAGAGTCACACAGGCTTACAGAACCCATTCCACTTAATTTTGCATAAGACTGGGACACAGTAGGTACACATTTGTTGTCATCAGATTACAAATCCCTGACCTATGCTTTCTGAGAATCCACACATCACACAGGGACTCACTTCATCCTGTAGTCTGATGCAGTGGCCCTCCTGCTGCTGAAACTCTTGTCTCAGTTTGGCCGCCTGACGCTCAGCCGCGGCTATCTTCTTCTCATAATCCTTGTTGTTCTCCATCTCACTCTCCAAGAAGTGCTTCTTCTCCTTGACGGTGTCATTTCTCTCCCGTATCTCCTGGTTGACTTGGGTGAGGAGCTGGAAAGATGGCCCAACACACACATATTCAAAATGTAAGAAGGGTCAATGTATAGACTGTGTTGGGTGTTGTACTAAAGAACTACACAGGTCACACAATGTTCCTGCACTTGGTAAATCGTCTCATAAAGATGGCTATGAGAAATGAGAAATGAGCTGTCAAAGACTAGGGTCTTGTCCAAAATTATGTTGAGTTGCTTTAGGTAACAGGACCATTAACAAGTAGGAAGATTATGTTCTGTTAACCAAATGTAAATGCTCTTAAGAGTATGTAAAAATTAGATGCACTACACAAAATGGTTCTGTTCTTCACTAGACCATCTTTACGTTTATCAAAAGATCTGACAAGTCTATCTAGTGATTACCACTGCACATTGCTGCATCTCAGTGTCCCTCTTCTTCATCTGCTCTATTGTGTTCTCCCACTGACAGATGAGTTCCTGTCTCTCCAAGTGGGCCTTCCGGAAATTTTCTGCCGTCTTATCCAGACCAATCTGTTTACATGGCACAAGAGACATAGTTAAGGATACTTTTCTATAATGATTGAGGATAATGCATCACGTAAAAAAGGCATGTGTCTATTGAGTATTTGGAGACTGTATGCATTACCTGTGCAGATATGGTTTCAGTCAGTTCGTTGTCCAGTGCCTTACGCTTTTGGTTGGCCTCTATCGTCTTCTTTTCTGTAGCTAAATTTAGTTCCTTTGAGGAAAAATCCGTTACAAGCTTTATTAGACACCAATAACTCTGATAAACTACATTACTTCCAGAATAATAAAAAACATTTGTAAGTAATATTAATGGGGTGTGTTGCTGCTGCACACTAACCCGAATGCGGCTTTCATCCTGTTGGGCATATTTGACAATGGCCATGGTGTCCTCATCTTTGCGCGCCGACTCCTCAAGCCAGGCATCCAGTGTCTGTTGGTCCCAGTTCAACTGGCTCCGCAACTCTTCCAACTTCTGGGTAGCTTTGAAGATTATGTTCTGGGGAGACAGGTGGGTGTTGTTAAAGGGGCTGCATTAGACTATATAATGTGTTCCAGTGTTAGGCTAAACCTGCTACCCACACTGTATTGTCCCATTGGGTGTTTGATTAATATTTTAACAACTCACACTTTTTTAAATGCATGCTATGCATCATTGTAACAACGTGTTGATATATTGCAGCGATCCTTTCAACTTAATTTGGAGATCTATATAGTGTATCAAGACACGAATGTTGGTGGAACCTCTTGTGAATTCTTCTTTTCGCGCAGGGAGCCGAGCTCATTCTCCAGCTGTACGATCTCCTGTCGCAGTCGGCCCATCTCACGCTCAGCAAGGGCTCGGAAATGCTGCTCTGACTCAGTCTCTCGCTCTCTGGCCTTGCATAGTGCCTGCGTAAGGATATCACTCCCATTAACACACCACTTTAAAATAAGACAAAATTGTACAAATAATCTTGGTTGGTGATTTAATGTACTGTATGTAGCATGTCAATGTGATGCATCGAACCAGTATACCTGAGTGTGTGATAGCTCCTGAGCAACATTTTTCAGGTGCTCAGCCATGGCTTGAATTCGGTCCTTGTTTTCTTCAATTCTATTATCCAACAGCAATTTGTTCTTTCGCTTTGTTTGGAGCTGTTAAGGCAGATATATCAATCGAATTTCGCCCATGGCAATATGAAAAATACTTATTTGGTAACCACTTTATTCCACATAGACCACGCATATAGTTTTAAAACATAACGTAACGCAACGTTAAGGAAATATTTGATGCATACAAATATTACTTACTTCATCTTCCAAAGCTTTGTTATCAGCATTGGCAACAGGAATGGCAAAGCCCTCATCCCATCCAACCTCAGACAAAACGGTGTTTGACATTTTCCTGCAACTTCTACCTTAACCAGAAACAACTGTTAGCTAACTTAACTTGGAGAGCTAGCAAGGTGCATGTCATGCTCAAAAACTGCAGTATGTTTTCAGGTCTCGTTCCCTAGCAACCAATTGATGGTGTAGGGTTTCTTATCATGGCATCCGGTTAACATTACATTCTCCAGCGCTTGCACAGCGCAAGGGAGGCTGGATCCGAATAGTCAAATAAAGTACGTCCTATTGACTTTCACGTTCATGTACTTTTCCTTAACCCCGAGGGAAAACGTCATGAGGTTAAGGAAAGATTTGAAGGAGAATTTATAAGGAATTAGGAAAAGATAATCACGGTGCTAAGGAAATCCGACCGTACTGCACTACACTAGGCCTCATAATCATGCGACGGTGGTTTTCGTGGGTCGTTCTTGGAGAAACTACAATGTCCCGAAGATGAACTATAGCCTACAAAAAGCGCATCCTATACTTTACCTCATGCCTTGCTACCTTGTTATTTCATAGCCTATATATAAACGTGGGCAAGCCGGAGAAATATATCACTTCATTACCAAGGTTGGAACTTAAATAAAAAAAGGGAAAATAGGCTATCTGTCACAAAGTGAAACTAATCATATGTCACATTGAGAACGGTTTCTAACGTCTTCATCCCCCTGTCAACTCATATTTATCGTTATGAATCCCAATGAATATGATTGTCTGACCAACTTGTTAAATGTATGCAAGTTGTGCATTAATACAATGGATTATGGATTTTGATATTGGGCATGCAGCCCCAACTATTTTAAAGTCCCTTGATGCAGTTTACCACAGTGCTTAGCGTTTGTGAGTTTTACAGCTCGTTTTTGTGCACCATATAAAGAAATTGATATATTCTCAGTCAGAAGAGAGAAAAACATTCTCTCTTGTTTTTGTATACAAGGCAATGCTGGGCAAGCTGCCTAATTTAAATCTTACTTCATTTTTGAAGCACAAACCCAGTAGTAAGAAAACACACACATGTATATATCACCATTAAAAGCTCAAAAGCAACAGCAGAACTTTAAAAAGTATCTTTCTAACAAGGTTCAACAGGCATTGAAAATAGAGCAGTTTGTTTCAGTTGGACAATTCATTTTTTTATTGGATGTTATGGGAGTTGAAGTGTTCTTGTTTTGGTTGAACTTACGTATTGTACTGAACTGTAAATATAGCAACACATTTGTAGCCTATTATTTGCTTCTTTTTTTGCTGTTTATATTCAGTATTTAAACAGGGCTTTGCTCTAATAAGGACCTTGTCCCAGTTACGCCTGTATGAATAAATACAATATTTTAACACAAAATGTCTGCTTTTTATAAAGAATATTGCTGCTCAAAACTCAGGATCATAAAAACAAGGGCAGTAAACCATTATTAGAATTTGGTAAATAATGAAAAAAGAGAGGGCAGCGCAAACACACAGACCTTTGGAAACCTCAACGAGATACTATAATCAAAAGAGAGAGAAGTGCAAACACACAGACCTTTGGAAACTTCAGCAAGATACCAAATTGAAACATTTATTATCTTATACATTTGTGTGTATGGAATAGCATTATACTTAAAACAAAACAAAAAATATTACAATCAATGTTTTGTACTGGTCTGTCACACAAATGTTTCATAAAACAAAAATTTGTAGCAGGAATGCACACAAAAGTATTAAAATTCAATTCAATATTGAAATAATGACATTCCCGCGCAGGCCCATGTGTTTAGAGTATGATACAATAGTATTTGTCTGTCTGGGTGTCAGCTGCTCCGAGCGAAGCCCAACCACATCAACTAAACACTGGGACAGGAACGATAAGGTCCAAGATGGCGACTCATCTCCAGTTGGCTAGAGTCGACAACAAAAAAGCCTGATACTAAAGATAAAAGCCCCAAACACCACAAGACGACCGAAGAGGAGATATGCCTTTTTTTCATCTAGTCTTTGTTGTGTAAAGCATCCCAGTCCTGAGGGTAAAAAAGGCAACATAGATCTCAGCCCTGTGCAGTCCCCTTGTGGTAAGTTCACCATCTCGGTTGTGTTTTTTTTTCCTGTATAAGCCACGTGTGCCCGTTCTTTCAATTTGGGGCTTCTAGACGGCCGTGCTTTTGGCGCCAATGTGCCCTCGCGCAAACTCCACAAAGTCATCAATAAGAACCGGCCACGCTCCTTGAATAGGGTGCAATGAACACAAAACCTGTGTTAGGAGATATGAGGCGATACACACATACTAATAACCTTTTCTATTGGCACAAATATAAACATTTACAGTTAATTCAAAGATGAAAGGTGACAAAAGAAAGAGGTCAATAAAAGAATTTGGATGACCATTAAACCCTGGCTAAACAAACTACAAACCTTCCTCATCGTAATTGGACATATCATCAGTTATCATTGTGCTGAAGTCTAACAGAAGGTTCCATGTGTCCTTGGGTATAGATCTTTTATGATGCTCCTGAGAACAAAAAAGTTGGAACACAATTTGGTACTATAGTAATTAAATCCAATAAATAGTAGGAACATGCACCATCACAGATCTTTACACATAATTGAAAAAAATGTTTTGCGTAAATCTATTCCTTTGATCCTACAAAAGTAATACTTGAATTCAGTAGAGCATCTGTGGATCATATAATGCCACGGGCTTCATTCCTAACATACAAACAACTTAAACATAAAACTCCCAGAAGGAAGGCACCCCAGGAACACTTGATGAAGACTTCCTCTGAAGGTGAAATATGTTTGCAGAAGTGTGGGGACTGATGTGCAGGGCTCCAGATTAACTTTTTTCTCCACCGTCCCGAAAAACAATTTGAACGGTCCGTCCCAAAGTAAATGTAAACCGACCCAAAATGAAAATGTGATTTCTTTACTTCGGTATTATCATCTATACTTGTTCGTTAGCGACATAAATAAGTTGATTTGATTGGTCAAAAGGATCCCAGGTGGAAAGATTTCACAATAATCATTATGGCATATTATTATTGCTAGCCCCATAGAAAAAAGTCACACTAAAAGATACAGGATTAATATAATTGATTAAAGAAAATCCAGACTATATCTGAATTAACTGCTGTTGCTTATTGTTTTATATCTAGTTTATGTAAACCCTTTGAAATCAATAACATCTACATGCACATTTTGTTATCAAAGTACAAGTATCTCAGCAGTGTACTTCAGTACAGAACAGAAGTACATGTATCTGGTTACCAGTGTTGGGACTAACCGTAATTTCACTACTATTCGCGGTAACTAGTAAAGTAACGCGTTATTATTCACATTTGAGTAACTAAATTACAGTTACTGAAAATGTAAATGGGTCCGTTACTAGTTACTGTTATTTTCCCAATTTTTCCGATAACAAATGTGTATTTTATTTTGCCTCCTGGTCACGCTTTCCTGTTTATATTTCTGCGTGCAGTTCGGGAGCTCACTGTTCTGTATAGCCCCCCTTCTTATGTCCCCTCAATGTTATTTCATTAGCGTGAGGAAGAAGGTTCCTGCGAACCACACATGCTATTTAGGGTTTGCTAATGTTATTTAAATCTGTATTGTTTCTATATGTTTCATAACGAAGTAAATACTTTTGAAGGGATGCCTCTGATATTCTAAATTCCTACGATTTGGTTCTGGAGGAAACTGTGGTAACTAAACTGGTAATGAACGTTTGCTAAGCGCTCGACTTTAGTGGTTGTACTAGTAGTTGTTAGCTAGGTAAACTTGCTAAAGTCACAGCAGCGATACCAGCTTGAACAAAACTTACTGTTTGCTCAGCTGATCTGGAGGGTGGCTTGGACACAAACAATACGGGAAATATATTGTTACTTAAACTTAAATCACGTTCATTAATGAGCATTTTGTGAAACTTTGTAAAAAAAAAAAATTATTTCGTCCGCTTTGAATGTGGGAATATTATTTTTAGCTGGGAATGCAAGCCGTGAGTTTTGAGGCTTGTTGTTTGGCCATTTGAGACTAGAATAAATAAATTGAAAAAATATTTTGTGTGTGGTTTATGGTTTATTAGATTATTATTTGTGTTGCTGTTTTAAAATATATGTATATCGGGGCCTATTGGCAAATAGAAAGTAGGCCTACCACAGAACGATCACAAGTTAGCAGTATGGGATAAAAAATAAAGCCTAAACTTAAGAGTTTGAGTAAATTGGGAAACGCAAAAGTTACTTAAGTTAGTAACGCATTGCTTTTTTAAGGGAGTAATCTGTAAAGTACGGTAGTTACTTTTTAAAGCGGTAACGAGTAACTGTAACTAATTACAAATTTCCAGTAATTAGCACAACACTGCTGGTTACATTAATCTCTGACAGAAGTTTGGTTAAAAAAACTACAAATAAAAAAACACTTGTAAAGTGTAAAGTGTCTCTAACTCCAAAATAAAGTACTTTCGCCTCCAAACTGTACTCAGCTGAAGTAGTATTTATTTACTGTAAACTACTCCATACATCTCTGAACAGTTCAGAAAGTCGCTGGAATCACTGTCGCTCATTTTCAAACAACCAATCATTTTATTGATGGGGCGGGACTCGTCACCCCGGTTACCAAAAAAAGATGGAGGAGACGCTCGTTTTGCGTGTCTGTCTGTCCCGAGATGTGTCCGACAAAAACTATCACAACAGAGACAGAAAAGCTCACTTGTGGGAACAGATCAACGGGACATTAAATGTTGCTGGTGAGAGCTGTGCTTTATCACCGTATGCGTTGTAAGCGCACAGGAGTTAGACTTCAGTGCTTTCTGCCAGAAATAGTATATTATTAGCCCAAGCTGGGAGCGCTCCTCAGCGCCAGCACTTTTCTGTCAGAAACAAAAGGCTTCATGGGCACTCAGCCTAAACTGCAGCGCACTGTTCAAACATTCACGTTCCTCTGTGTTTAGCTCTGTTACGTTAGATGTTAGCTCTCTTCCGTTAGCTGTTAGCTCTGTTCATTGTTAGCGCTGTTACGTTAGCTGTTATCTCCGCTAACCAAACACACCGCAGGACTTTACTGCCTCCGTTGTAACGTAGTCAGTGCTTGGTTCAGCTTGTCATTTGCTATGCACAGCATCCTATGGCAGCACCGCTAGTTATACGGCCAAAAAAAACCTGTCGTCCCAGGGAAGATCACTGTCCGTCCCAAACACATTTTCTGTCGTCCCCGGGACGCCGTTAGTCTCGAGCCCTGCTGATGCGCATGAAAATGAGTCAGTGCAACCCATGCAAATACTGTTTTGTCCATAAAAGCCATTTGCTTACCACTAAAAATGTGTTCCAAAGGTCCAGAAACTTGAATCTTCCAGCCAGTACTAAATTCCAATATGCAATTGCCATTTCTAAGTCTACAGACAGAGACAGCAATGAAGATAAATACATAAATACAAATCCACGTCAAATCAGTAGATGGTGAAAAGTGGATGAAGGAGAAAAAAAATGTAAAGCTACTTACCCAAGCCCTTCTGGCCAGGATTCTTGGCAAAGTTAAATGTAAACTGGTAAAAGTCCTTAAATTTCCCTTGCTCTTTTAACTCTTGCTCCATTTTTGGTAGTTGAGCTTTTAGCTTTTCTATACTGTCACATCTAAGAAAACAAAATAAGGGGTTAAAGGTTTTTCAATAGCACGTTAAACTGGCCATCTTTTAATGTAAATTAATTTATGTAAACCACGTTATTCTAAATGGACAACTACCAAGCAATCAGATCCTAATCAATTTCCTGTGGTGCCTTAACAGCAGGGTTTCAGAGTTAATATTAAGTTGAAAAACTGTAATTACCTTTTAACAATCTTTGATTAATTCCAAATACCAAGCACGTATACACCGCTTGCACAGTAATTATTCACATAAAATCCAACATTGCTGTGTTGTTAAATATTTCCAGTAGTGCTCTGTACATCTGAGAGTAAATTAAATGCCAGGTTAAAGCTAATATGGAATAAATACCCCCAGTCTCACCCTTGTTCTGCCATTCCATCCATAAACTCCTGTTTGGAGAACTCGCACTGTGTTGCCGCTCGGAACTTCCATGCAATGAGAAGCACGCTTATACTGGCTGGGTCTAGTCCAAGATCATCACAAAATTGCTGGATCCCGTCTATACCAATCTTGTTGTCATCTTGAGGGTCTAAGTAAGTAATGAGGTTTAAGAGAATAAAGCAATTGTTGGTGCCACAAAAAAACATTATAATGCACATTTGCAAATAGATGACAACACTACATTACAAATAGTCGAATCTGACACAGATGCATTTTGTGTAATGATAAGACCTGTTGGCATTGACTCACCTGTCCTGAAGAAAGAGACTCACCTCTATTGGTCTAATGATACCCACCTCTGTATCTGTTGTAGAGCTGCTCAAGCCTTTTCTTGTCCAAAGCACCTTTAAGATTTGAAACATAGAGGTCTGGGTTTTGGAAGAAGTTGTCAGTGGCCACATCTAATTTCCAGTCATTCTGTGACAGACAGGCCAATGCAGTCTTCTCATTTGATTGTGTGAAGATCATGAACTGACGAACTTTATCCTTTTGGGAGGACTTCAGCTTGTTCTGAGATGGATAGAAAGACAAACAGTGTTCAGAGCTACATAGGAATGGACATATAATAACTGTGTATTTGTACAAGAGAAGAATAGCGTTACAATACCGCTGTACACTAGTGACACGTTACCAAATTGTTTTTGCATGGTTTGTTATTTTCTCAACAATGCACATGGGAAATAATTACTAAGTTACTTACACAGCAGTTTTCCTTTTACGAATAATACAGACAGCACAGAACAGGGGAAAGGACCCACATCGCATTTGCTAGTTAACGTCTTAGTAACGCTAGCCCTGGGAGACAGTTAAGTATTCTTGTCGATCGCAATTACCAACAGAAACTAATGATCGACAGCGACCAGTGTCTGTTCACCTTAGTTCAAGTCTGCCTAAATCAAAAACATAATTGACCTTCTTTAAAAAAGCAATGCTTTAAATGAAATAGCCAAATTAACTCGCGGTTCAATCTTGAAAGAAAAATCACGTCAACACGAGGTCAGACACAACACTGAAAGGAATGTTTACTTATCTACCTGGCAATCACAGTTAGAAATACCAGTTACCCATATGTTTTAAAACCACTATCCGACTCTCCCCGTGTCGTGAGATCAGCTTAACAATCTAACCGTTAGCCAGGTAGTAGTATTGAACTAACGTTAGCAAAGCTTTTACAATGACTGTCTAGCGTTATTCATGTATGTCAACTACCGACTTGCAGTGAGTTTTATTTAATGGTAATGCAATTGTCAGTCAATTTGCTAACTTGCTGTGCAACTAACGTTACTTACAGTACGAGCGAATACTTTACACATAAAAACTAACCTAGCTAACTGCTGTCGGCTAATGTTAGCTGGAGAGCTAACGTTACCTTTGTTTTTATCCGTTATCAAAGCTGATATGACGATTCGCGGGAGTCGTTTAATTCCCTCCCAGCTAACACCTGTTTACTAAACCTAATATACGTGAAATTGCAACAGAAACGACGAAAATATGAATAAACGTACGTATTCCTCACCATGTTTGTAATTGCCCGACTCTTTTTTTCCCATCCAGCTGCCTCGCTATAGTACACCTTTTCCGCTCATGCGCACTGGATCACAACAAATGGCTGTCATTAGGATCATATTTTTGATGGTTGCATTTAACGTAACATTAACGTAACGTTACATTCTTTGACGCGTCCTGAACTGTTGGATATGGCATAGCCCTATATTCTCTTACGATGCTTGAATGTTATACAGAAATATTTTAATAAATGTTTGATTTGTTTTATGCAGATGATGGTCGGCGGTAGGCCTACTAGAGAAGATAGTCAGCCATGGACTATTTCTAAAGGGTGGTCGGAATCAGAAAAGCAAAGTGCATGTTCCTTCCCTTCCCTTTGAACAAGATTTCTCAAACAACTTGATGAACAAAGAACTAATCGAATTTAAAATTCTCGAATAATTTCTATCACCATAATATCCCATTATTCAGCACATTTTCTGACAAACATCACTAAAGGCTAAGACTTGCAGCATGAAGATCTCCCAGTGCCCCCTACTTATGTATTTATTGTAGTTATTATTAATTGGTATTGGGTCCTGGACCAAAATTGTAAAGGTCCTGAACCTATGGAACCTACCTGAACCTTCGGATGCTTGCCCTAGAATGCCCAGAAAAACCACGTAGCTCCTACAATTATGTGCAGGCAGAAGCTATAAAATAAAGTTCAAACATTTTGACAAAACACAGAAGAAGCCAATTCAAACCAACTTCCTATTGTGCCTTTCAACCACAGTTCAGCAACAGGGGTTCAGAGTTATGATTGCATAAACTGTATGACTGTTGGAAGTGGTCTTACACAGTTTTTACTTTTCTAACTTTTTTTCAACAGGATTAGCATAGGTATGTTGTAGGAAATACAGTATTTTCACCTCCTGTTCCCTACTACTGTAAAATGTATATTATAATTGACTTCATAGCATTTTACTCATTCTCACTGCAGTCTTTACAAACATTATTTTACACAAATAAGTGGTGCAAAATAAAGCTTGCCAGTAAAATCTTTGTTTTCCCATGTCTGTTAGGGCTGTCAGATAGAGCCTTTTTAATTGAAAGATGTATATTTGTGTGGCCACATTATTTCTATTCTGGTTGCACAACATGTAACAGTTCGTTTCAGTTAAATACAAATTTGGGTTTTAAACTACAGTATTAAGAAACGAAGCAAAGTTGTAAAGGTTTGCGAGGGTTTTGAATTCATATAGCCTATTATCTACCTGTACTTCCCTGTTTTATTATAGCCATCGGTAAGACTTTTATTTGAACCTTAGCCTTACCAAAATGTAAAGCTTCTATGCCACGTTTAATTTTACTTGGATTTACACATGTTCTGTCGGGATGTAAATAAGCTGAACTTTCCCATTTCAGTGTATCAATTAGCAACAAACTAAAAGCATGTATTTTCCATCGAAAAACGTTGTGATTTATGTGTCTTGTTTGACCTGCTAGAGACCCTGTAGTAGCCCAAGTACGATTCATACGGCAATATCCTTACGCGAAAGAATATAGTTTCTCGAAGCTTTCCTCCAAAACTTGAGTATTATAGTATTTCACTACACTAATCCTGTCATAATGAGTTTAAATACGTCTTAGTATTTTCTTCTTGCACTATAAATACATTTCAAAGTAATATCACTCGTTAGTGAATATAATCCGACCATATATAAAGCCAGTTGTCTTCGCCACCGGTCTTTCCATTCGCATGCTGAAGTTGAGGACGGACCAAGTCTAGCGAGTCTGCTGATTGTAACAGGTATGAAGTGTGTGATTATTTTTATTCGGTAAAGTACTTTGTGATAACGGGAATAACAACGATAAAGTAAACATTTGCTTTGCAATTTGCCTACATTTGGTGTGCATGGTTTTAGTAAAAGCAGGCCCTACCAGTTCCACTGAGAACGACCGTTTCCAGTCCTCGCCTAGTAAACGCAGCTCCTCGACGTTGCGTGCTCAGGCTAGCTAACGTAATGACAGCATGTGACTACAGGCAGAAGGCTAGTTTATCAGAAAATTTGATATGTACATTTGGAACATGTGTGAAATGATGGCCTATCATCTTTCGGGACTGACCTATCATGCTGATACCCTTTCTCATTGCTGATCACACTTTCAATTTAACACGTGGTAGAAAGGTTTGGGGTCCAATTCAATTTAGACCAACACACCAATTAACTGAACAAATGGTTTTATTTTATTGCAAACTTCGGACAGTACTCTGTATTTTGCAGTTCAAGAGACCAAGACCATGGAGGGCCAGAGGGAATGAAGCCAGAGGGACTGGAGCCTGATGGTGTTATCGAGGTAAAATATTTAAGTTGGCCAACGCATAATGCTGCATTTGATGTTCAACATGGTTTGAAGAAAATTCACTATCATGAGTATGTTATAGGAAAGAGTTCTCACATTTCCGTGTCACCTAAACCTGTTGACCAAATTACATGAGGGCTGCATACATTTAGTTGGGTTCATCAAATCATTATCCCCCCTTTTCTGTACTGCAGAGCAACTGGAATGAGATTACGGATAACTTAGATGATATGATCCTGAAGGAGACCCTGTTGCGTGGAATATATGCATATGGTTTTGAGAAACCATCAGCTATCCAACAGAGGGCCATCATTCCCTGCATCAAAGGTTTTGGAATCAATTGTTATTTAATTTAGTATTCCTGTCGATTTGAGTGAAATGATGCTTACCATCTTTCGGGACTGACACCGCAATGGAGATCTTTTTGTTTAAAACTGATCACTCAAGACTTGTGTAACTTATAGATAAAACGTTGTATGTTATAGTAATTGTTGCATGTCGTGGGCAGCGATAAGAAGAAAAAAATAGATTTTTCATGTTTTTCTGCTTTGTTTCCAACAGGCTCTGATGTCATTGCCCAAGCCCAGTCTGGTACTGGTAAAACAGCCACTTTTGCCATCTCTATCCTGCAAGCAGTTGGACCTTATGCAGAAGGAGACCCAGGCTCTGGTGCTAGCTCCCACCAGAGAGCTGGCACAGCAGGTATGCTGTACCCGAGGTCAGGATTAACTTCACTGTCTCAGACCAAGGTGGCATAATGGGACAGCTTCCAACCCAAGGTACTATATTTTTAATATTGCTTAATCTGCTCAAAACAAAATTTAATTACTTGATGGGCCCTCTTATGATTGGTGTAGTCCCTGTCTGTGACTGCATTGGTCTTAAAGGTGATCATTTTGTATTTGATTTGCTGTCTGTTTTGTAAATGTGACATTTTAAGTGAAGCGATGCCTTACCATCTTTCGGGACTGAACATGCATTGGAGACAAATGGTTTTCTGATCACTGAACTCACTCTGTGTATCCGTTATTATTTTCTTAATTGCCCTTAACTCCCCTTTATTTGTAAATTTCCTGGTCAGATCCAGAAAGTGATTCTGGCTCTGGGTGACTACATGGGGGCAACATGCCATGCCTGTATTGGTGGCACAAACGTCCGCAACGAGATGCAGAAGCCCCTCACATGGTGGTTGGCACCCCAGGACGGGTGTTTGACATGCTTAACAGGAAATACCTGTGTAAGTACTCATCAGTGTAAGTATCTGCCTCTGACATAAAACTTAATTTTTGGTTTTGTCAAGTAGTCCTTTTGTTACCTTCAGTAAATTGTGAGGATTTTTGTTTTCTGTTCTATAATGAAATATTTTTACCTTTAGCTCAAAAGCAAATCAAGATTTTTGTCCTGGACGAAGCTGATGAAATTCTCAGTCGCGGGTTAAAGGATCAAATCTATGAGATTTTCCAGAAATTGATCACCAATATTCAAGTAAGTTAAAATGCCACATCCTATTGACCTTAGTAAATTTCTTATTTGTTTACGTTTTTAAGTAGCCCCATGATTTTTTTTATGTACTTCTGCATAAAAGAACTGTACTAAAATTGTGTGATCCAGGGTTCCTTGGTTCATGCAGTAATGCTAGTAGAGTAAAACGTGGAAGGAAAATGAAGCGCTGTGCTGCAAATGAGATGTGGTCGAACCGCTTTCCTAATGTTCATTGGCCTTTGTCTCGATGCTCAGCGACACATTGTATATTAATATTTATGTGTTTCAGCTGGGATGCAAATCCTTTGTCCCATACACTTTCTAACCCTTCAAAAAATCCTGCGCTCATTCAGAATGCATTTTCATAGGTTGTCCTGCTGTTGGCGACCATGCCGGCTGAGGTGCTAGATGTGACCAAAAAGTTAATGCGAGGGCCTGTTCGTATTCTGGTGAAAAAGGAAGAGCTTACCCTTGAGGGTATCAAGCAGTTCTATATCAGTGTGGCGCGAGAGGTGGGTACATTTGTAGTGGAATTCTGTTAAGGCTCAGATCACTTCGTTTCAACCCGGTAGTCCTTCTTTTTAAGCACCCTGCTAAAACTGTGAGAACGAGGCCTCAGGGTTTGGTTCTTGTGGATATGTAAGCATGGGTACACCAAAGAAGGAGAGGGAAGGCACAGCATCAGCAATGGGACTAGGACGGACCTCTTTCTAAATGTCCTATGTCCTTAGGCTCAAGATTCTGTGCTACATTTGTTTCCCCTACGTTAGGAATATTTTAGGGATATTTATACCCAGAAAATTAAGACAATTTTGAAGGGGACTTTAGTTGGGCATAGTCATGTTTTTTGATAAAGAATGTGGTAATCCCTAGGAGTGGAAACTGGATACGCTATGTGACCTGAACGAGACTCTGACAATAACCCAGGCAGTCATCTTCCTCAACACCAGGAGGAAGGTGGACTGGCTAACCGAGAAGATGCATGCCAGGGACTTCACTGTGTCTGCTCTAGTAAGTTGTATTTGATACTGCAGAGTACCAAACACTAGGTCCCACCCAAAATGGATATACCTAGCAACCGTCCTGTAATGACCAAGCTGGCAAACGTTTGGGGAGATTGAAGGTCTGTGCTCCACAATGGTTTTCTCTTTGTAGGAATCTGTTACTTATTCTCAGACTACACTTGAAATGTCATAGTGAGTACTGCAGATATAAGCGTACTGCACATCAACTACATGCCATTTTGAGTGTTTGTTACACAATACTGCATTTTAGTATTCTTTGTTTAAAGCAGTACAGTCTAGACTCAGTGGGTTCTGTATTTCTAGCATGGTGACATGGACTAGAGAGTGACGTCATCATGAGGGAGTTCAGGTCTGAATCCAGTAGAGTGCTGATTACTACAGACCTGCTGGTGAGTAGTGGGGTCTCTTTGAGTTTAGTGGCGCGGACTCAGTCGTGTAATTGCGATTTCATGACATTTCATAAAATTCTGAAGCCGTGGCAGCTATAATTTTGTGGCGGCGGCCCGCCGCTGCTGAAAGTACATGGTGGAAACAATGACTTAGTCGAGCTGGCTACTGTATTTGTCATGAGCCTTGCTGGATTGTAAACTGAGAACAAATCTTGCGTGTGTGGGGATAGTGGTTTGTTTTGGCTGTTTATTTTAACGCTGAAATTTTACTGTCCTAATCAAGGCTCGTGGGATTGATGTGCAGCAGGTTTCCCTGGTCATTAACTATGATCTTCCTACAAACAGATAATTATATTCATAGGTAAGCAGTGTCCCAAATATTTACATTGAGGTTTTACTGTATGGCACATTCTGACCTGATGCCTGCTCCCTTTTTTTTTAGAATTGGCCGTGGTGGTCGATTTGGCAGAAAGATAGTTGCTATCAACTTTGTGACCAAAGATGACGAGGATATTTCGGGATATTGAGACATTTTACAATACGACTGTGGAGGAGATACCAATGAATGTGGCTGACCTGATTTGAGCCAACACATTTGATCTTTTCTTTAAAGCAGAGCGAATATGCTCAAGATAAACTTCTCAAATGCTACCCTTTTTAAAACAGGTTCGATATATTTAAAGTGAAGTGACTGATCATTTTCCTTATACTGCATTTCTAAACTTCACATGGTAGGCTGGAGCTACAAAGTCATGAAGTCAGTGAAAATTATGATCACTGTTAGATATTTAATTCTGTGTTTTAATTACCACATTAGCTGTTCACCATCTAGTAATTTACATGTGGATTAAAAAGTGTAAATGCTGAACAAAATCAGCAAATTGTTATACTGGCCATATGTGCAGTAGTGCTAGCACATGGTGTTGAACAACTGTAGATTGGTTTTAGCTTTGATTTTTAGATTTATCTTTGAGTATGCCGTTGTACATGTCTCCCACTAGCTGCCAGAGGGATTATCGTTACGAGATTTGATGCTTTTATTTTCTTAATCCCCAGTTATGTTGACTTGATACAATAAAGTTGCCTATAGTGGCTTTACCGTGTTATCAATACCTTTCTACAATTTGCACATTGTAATGTCTGTGGGAGAATGGAAAACATTGCCGCTCTGATCAGTCCTCGTGAAGTCTTAATATTCATATTTGAAGTTGTCTGCAGCTGGGCGTGATCTCCCGCGAAACTGACCATTTGCTTTACGCTGCGAGGATGTGCGTCCCTAAATCAGGAAGAGATGCCCGTACTTTGAATATAGTCGTTATGCTATATCCAGTAACCATAGGCACTCTGCATGTCTTTGCAACGGTTCGGTAACTACAGCAAACAAACTGTATTGGCAGCCAAAACCACGTCTTATAAGAAACTACCTACAGACGCTTTAAAGTATTCGTTACTGTGTTCCAGTCGTGGACGAAGTAGGCCTACACAAATATTGTACTTTGAAGTACTCTTTCTAAATTTTACTCCACTAAAACTAGAAGTCTACATTTTTTTTTATTTCTAGACCTACTTGAGTCAAAGTACAAAAATTCCTGCTTTTAAAAATACTTGAGAATCAAAAGTAAAAAGTACTACTATTGGGTCCTTTTGTTTGTCCTAGATTGCTGACAAACAATGTGAGCAAACTTTCTGATATATTGGAAAAAAGGCATTCATTATAAACAGGCTGTCCTTTCAATATTAATTCAAATTGCCTGTGTGTATGTAACCCTTAATTGTTTTATATGTATCAGAATGTCTATCAAAGTTGTCAATGCATTGTTTTCTTACTGAAGACAGGCGATCAGGTGAAGAAAGGGGCATAGGATGCAGATGACTTTCATAGTGTTTGTTCTTTCATGCATCTTGTTACCCTTGCAGAATGATTATGAAATCATTGTGACTTGTAGGTGAGCAACAGTACTTTAAATTATCTGGCACACAGGGGTTGGATTAGGCATATTGAGTTGATGTGGCAGTTGAAATGTAGCTCTGGGAACGGTGTAATAGCCTAATAAAGAAAACGAGTTGGCCTTGCGTAGACCTATCACTGGCGCTCTGTTTACAAAAACAGAACTATTTGCTTAAAATAACGCTGCCCTCTCAAATTCAAAGATCGGAGGCCTATACCACGAAGCAAGCGCAACATGCCCTGGATATCTTTTAGTTATCTGGCTTCACTAAAAGAACCGCATTCACCTTTTGATTCAGAAGCGAGAGAGCGGTCTGGGGCCTATGGACGCTGCCATGGCGGATGACTACTTCCGCTTCCCGGTTTTCTGTTTCCGGTTGTCTTGACTCATACTAGTGAATAACTTTTTCTTTTATTTTTTTTTACTTTGTTGTATAATCAAAATCTGGCCAATACAATAAACTTGAACAGTACAAGTACAAATTACAGACTAAGCAATTACAATTATTTGTAATATAACAAACAATGCTAGAAGACAAATAAAATAAAGAGTCAGAGAACAATATATGCATGTTTTCGTAAATATCCGTGGCTTGTTTAGTTTTTATATATATTAAAGCTTTTTTAAAATAAACTCATTTACAAAAACTAAAAACAATGGTCTGGTATTATTAAATCTACATCTGTGTATAAATTGTTTAGCCATAATAATCAGGCTATTATACAACATATCCCATTTTTTCGCCTGCAATCCAAATCTTATATCAATATATTCCAATTTGGGAAATGGAAAGTCCTTTTCAGATAGGCCTACACACTTTTGAAACGATTCCCAAAATAATTTAGTATGATTAAATATCCTCCTAAATATTTTACTTAATTTTTAACTGGAATCTCATATAAATGGGTGGTCATGTATTGCAATTATTTAGTAGACCAGACACTTTAGAAAACACAAACAGATATAAGAACAATATCTTCTTAATAACCAGAGGAATTTGATCTGACCTCTTAAGGAAGATGGTAGTATCATCTGCTAGCTGAGTTATGATCAGAGGATTGCCTAGCACATTTAAATGCTCAATGTCTGGACTATTCTCAATGAAAATAGCAAACAGTTCCACAACTACAATGAAAAATTAACGGGAACAGGAAAAACCCAGCCTAATCCCTCGTTTAATGTAAAATATTTTAGTTGTACCTTGAGAGAGAGAAACTGAGCTATTAATGTCATTACATCATATGAATTACCTTAATACATTTTGAGCCAAAACCGAAATATTCCAACGCTTTCATTTTGAATGGATGTTCCACTGAATCAAAAGCTTTGTAAAAGCTACTCTTTATTTTGTAAAGGATTGAAAGCACATTCCATATTTCTGCAAGAGACTCATTCATGTGAAGAGGATACTACACTTTGGAAGAACCAATGGGGGGATAATAATAATAATCCTTTTTTCTCATCGTAGTAATCGTTCTGGGGGGGGGGGGGGGGGGGGGGTAGTGGCATTCAAGTGATCAAGTGATCAGGAAGGTCATCGGATTGTTGTGGTAGTAAATTTAGAATAATTATTTGCAATGCTGATCAATATTTATGGTTATAATATCAGTCAAAACAAAATATTATTAGGAACTCTCACAGAAATCATTGCTGAATATAAGCAAACTGATGATGATGATAAGGTTTACTTTAGGTGGCGACTTTAACATGGCACCGGATGAGTGGTTAGATAGATGTCCATCGATTTATAATGGTCACCACTATAATATTGTATCAAAGGAATTCATTAACGTCAACTCTGATATTTGGAGAAAAAAAAATATTAGACAATTCTCTTGCACCCAATGGTAGGTCAAGATCCAGAATAGATGTGGCTGGTGACTCCGGAAATAACTAATTCGGTGGCAAATGTTTCAATAGCTAATGCTCCTCTTACAGATCCTTTTGTAATTTAACTTACACTGAAATCATTTCTCGTATGCCCATTTGGCTTAGCCTATATATTTCTTATGGCAAGTGCTAATGAGCCGAACAACCATTCCAACTATCTTAGAGCTGTCTTAATGTTGCTCTTAGAAAAAGTTTGAGTTCAGGCCGGTGCGCCCTAGGTGGAATAGCCAGAACTACAGTCGAACTTCATTGTCTGCCTCCATAAAATCCACAATTGAATTTTTTTTGTCGTGCTGATACGGTTTGGGAGATTTTATATTGTTATTCTTTGAACAAAAATTAAACAGAATATATTAGCAATTTGGTCACTAACTAAATCGCTATTTTGTTGTATCGTATCCCCGCCAGGGTTGGATATTTACATTGCAGTACCAGTGACAGAAAGACCAGAGCCATGGAAATCCCCGACGCAATGTTCTAGATTACACAATTAGATGGAGCTGTTTCATTAAAATAATAGATACAGTATCTTCAGGTTTCTCTGTTGTGCCCTGTTTCTGCACTGTAGTTAGAAAGCAGACTGGTTTGGGCTATAATAATATGCCTCAAGGGTGCTGTGTAATTGGCAAAGGTGCAGTATGCATATATATTTAGCTCATAAACTTTAATTCTTTGACTCTCAAGCTCAAAAAAGTCAAGGCAATTATACTGCAAAACATCTGGGAGTGAACAGGTGGAAAATCAATTATCTCATTGGCCTTTTCTTGTAGCTGATGATTCTGTAGGCCTATGTCTCTAATGCAAACCAAGATGTTTACAGATTTAATGCAACCTACATGTACAATTGAAATAAGCACACTGAATCTGGGGGGGGGGGGGGGGGGGGGGGGGTTGTGAGTGCGTTGTAAGGAGCTATTACTATTAGCAATTTCTCCAAGGAATCTTTTAGTGATGTTGCCTCGGTAACAGGGTAGCTGTTTAAGTAACAGCTAATTAATATAAATATAAAAATAATAAATCCATGCACTTTTGTTTTCTGTCTTTGGAGGTGTATATCATAAACAGTATTTGGAATACTGAATCTGTGCCTTTTTTCCTGTGCCTTAAGGTAAGGTAAGGATCATTGTAAGGGCTATTAGAAATGTAGAGGGTATGGAACATTGCTTATTACTAGGTTGATTACGTTTTAGGTTTCATAAAACTGATAAGACATTATGGATCCATTTATAGTCTTTTGAGCCAAGCTATGAAACAGCAGAAAATCTTACACTAACTGTGACACTAACAGTATCACATTTGTTTGCTATCTCAGTGAAGCCCTATTTGACCAATCGTATCAGCAATGTCAAGAAGTATTACTCTCATTGAGCAATACGGCACATTATATCTACCAAATTTTTTATACTAGTTACGATTCTAATTTAATTTATGGGATCTGAATCCATAACCCTACAGGGTACAAAATCTTGGAAAACGAAGGAAATAAATCAGAGCTGGATTTTTTAAATTTTGCTGTATTTGACCACCAAAAAGGATAAACAAAGCAATTCTGATAAGGGTGTCACTCTCACCCACACTCCTGGTGCTAAGATTTCTGTTGCCATGGAGCAGAGTGAGAAAAAACACTTTCTTGTGCAACCTTCATCTTAGATTTCTGAATTAGTAATGCAGAATTATACATTAATCTATCTGTATGAGAATTTGCTTGTAAATGCTTTTACATTTTACGGAGGAGAAAACCAGTTTGACATAAAGTTGTTCTTATACCTGCATTGCACAGCTAAAAACATCAAGAAAAAGCACTAGTCACAGTTTTAGAAGAATCCAGAAAAAGCCCTAGTCACAGTTATAGAAGAATCCAGTCTTTGTTGAGGTCACACATGGTCAAAACAAAGTGGGTTGTACAATGTAAAATGACCCACTTGGTTATGTAATAAGAAGTACTACATTATATTCAGTTTTGTTAATAATTAAATTAATAATACAAATAGTTAAACCATAATTATGATAATATTACAAAAATTAATATAGAAATTTATTTCATGTTGCACCGGATCAACATAATGTACAGTCCTTCCCATGTGATAGCTTTGCATCGTTGCACTTTACAACGTTGTGTAGACTGTGACACTGATCCTTCATAGCTTATGTGTCCTCAAGGATGATTCACACTTAGGACACACACAAAGACCCTGTAACCTCAGACTCAAAATCAGGCATGTATCATGTATCATGGATGTATAAACATTTATCAACTTTCATTACGCCTCCAATGTACTTGCAGTTGTAGCATTAGCATTGAATTACGGTAAAGGAAAAATAAAGGATTTTTTTCAAATTTAAATATGCAAAATGGGATCCTTCATTTATTTAGTAAAACATAAGTACATTGAAAATGCAGTACTACAAAATGGCCGACACCTTGCATGGGTAAGTATTGAAGTAGAAGGGCTTGCAAAGGAGTGTCACTTTGACCGCTGTACAGTATAACCTCCCTAAAAGTCCAGAAGACACCTGCTTGACCTGTGGGTGTGTGGCTGTCTTCCAGAGGTCACGGAGGTCCTCTACGTGGCCGTGGGATGTCATCATCCTGTCGTAGATGCACGAGTGGTATGGCGTCTTGCCTTCCCCTGAGAAGTAGACGTGTTCCTGGGGTGATACGCCCATGGCATTGGCACAGATACCCATGAAGACGTCGTCTATGTAGATGGAGGCGTTAAGGGTAAGCATGGCCTGGTAGATTTTCTCCGCCACATCCGTGGAGACCACATAGCCCGCCCCGGCTGTGTAGTCCGGGTACGATGACCACTGGTACATCTCAAAGGGTACGTAGTACTTGCTGTCCTTGCGACGTATTGGCGGAGCCCCCCTGTGCACGCGGCCCACCCAGAAGTCTGTCACAGTTTTCCTAGTCATGTCCTGTAGGTAGCTCACAAGGTTGGGCATGTGGATGAAGATGTCATCGTCGGCTGTCATAAGGAAGCGGGCATGGCTGCAGTGGGTGTGGGCCCAGTGGAACTGCATGATCAGTTTCAGGGTGAGGTTGTGGAATGTGTCCATGAAGTCCTGCTGGACAAGGTCCCCATGGACGCGGTCCTCGTTGGCAAGCTCGTCCTTCAGACCCACACCGCTCCTCTTACTCCAGGCAGGCTCCTGCGGCTGGGTGTGGGGTTCCCCCAGGGCAAACAACACCTTAACGGTGGCACCCAGCGCCGTGCGGATGTAGGTCTCGTTGCCCCAGGTCGAGCGGATGGCTTTTCTCCGCTCCGTGTTCTCTGGGGAGCTTTTGACAAAAAGCAGCAGTAGGACATCCTGACCCTGACACTTGTTTGGATGCTCTGACCGGTAGTGGAAGTTGCTGAAGCTCTGGGCTTCCTCTCGGGAAATGGTGAAACTCTTGTTGATAAAAGAGTAGCGGTTTATCAGGTAGCGATAAGAGTAAGACTTGACGTGGCCCACCACACTGCTGTCTAGCTCCTCCCAACAAAGCATCAGCATAGACAGCACGAGGCAGGTGGTCATCAACTGCACAAGCTGGCACTTCCGGAGGCGACGAAAGTTTACAAACATCCTTGAGGTTTAGGCTCCTGTTCTCGGTGGGTTATCTCTCAAGTCTGTGGATGCTGCTTCATCTACCAGCAGGGGAGGTGATGATGGTTTGTGTGCCGGTCTGTGTGGGTAGGGGATTGTGAAGTTGTTCCATTGAATGTGCCATACAGAAATTGTGAATGCGAGAGCATACAACTCAGGTTTTAGCAGATATTTCACTGGGGATGCTCGCAAGCCATCTTCCTGTCCTACAGTTCTGTCGGTTACCAGCAGCTAGCCTCGTTGCGGCATGAGAATGGTCTTGCTGCCACAACGTTTTGCCAATAGTTCTGAAAAAGAAAACAAATATAAGGTTTTTACATGACATTACCACATACCCCTTTATGGGCTACTTTTGGTTGCATCAGAATATATGTCTTTAAAATCTTGTTTTAATGTAATATCTGAAAAGTCTCCCTTTAGACTGGATGGTTGCTTAGTTACCATATCAAGTTGTGTGACACCAACAGAAGTGGTCTGTTTAACAACTTAGGTTAATTTTAATAAATGATCACATCATGCATAGCATACAAAACTGTGGCTATTGCCTACATATAAACATAACCAAAATGAGTGGTATATGTACCTCAAACTATTCAAAAAACAATTCTTAGCAATGTGCTTATCACACTCTGAGGCAACATGAAGGGTAACCAAAACATTCTGGACATACAGTCTATTGACGATTGATTAGGTTATGATCTACAGCTAATCTGATTATTTAAATACCTACACTTGTTAGGGACACTAAGGGACACATAGAAACAACAAGCTATTCACAAGCAATACCACAACTATGGTTGTAGCAGCAACTTAATAACTCACCAATACAAAAATATATCTATAAACAAATATTTCTGTCAAACCTGTATCTTTAAAGCCTGAATTCCGAAACACTTGTTGCACTAGCATGAGTACGTAACACAAAATTGACGTAATACTCATAATAATAATAATAATAATAATAATAATAATAATAATAAATTGTATTTAGTTTTTAGCGCTTTTTTTCTCAAGACTCAAAGCGCTTTACACAAATTGGTTGCCATTTAGGTACACAGAACAGACCGACAGCTATTAAACACAACACTCAGTCTGAGTGATACCACGGCAGCCAATTTGCGTCAGACTTGCTCACCAAAAATATTACGATAGACTTGCTCACACACATAGGACACACATGTGTCATCCTAAACGGCCTATAGGTAATGTGAGGGCCTGCAGGCCTATATCTAAAATCAGTCCTAGGAATGGATTTTTATTCTTTGAACCTGCCACTTATTTTAGCCAGCAGGAAATGCTAGTTGGGTACAGAACCATATGTTTTAAATTTGAAAAGTTGAGGAAACGGTAGGAGGCTGAACGCAAAGGCCAGCACAGCAAATGTGGTGGTGCTGCAGGTCTGTCCATAATGGAAGGGTTTAAGGCGCAGACCAGCAGAAAACGCTGAGAGCGGTGGAAACCACTGCGCCACAATAGACAGGGCTTCAGAGCCACTCGGCAACACAATGGCCGTAGAAGAATAGGCCACTTCCGCCTGGGCCTGGACTCAAACCGCTGGTGGCAGGAGGGGGGTCCCCAGGGGTATGACCCACTCGTGCCTAATGGGGTCAGTCACTCAGAAAGTCTATCTTTTCTGGCCGATAATGAGTGTGGTAAGCGTGCCTGACTGCTGAAGCTTTCAGGTAGCCCCTCTAGGCTCATAACGAGGGCATCTTCTAAGTTGAGTTTCAGTGAGTCCGTTCTTTTGTCGCATGCATAATGAATTGAGAGGAACCTGTTTGGCTGCTGGTGACGAGGATATAAAGGACTTCACAAGACATGATTTGTCTGATTGCATTCAGCATTCTTAGATTGTATGTAATGTACAGAAAGGAACAACAATTTTGTTTTGGGTGTAGCCTTACTTGTTGGTCTAGATATTTTGAAAATGCCACGATCTGTTGTACTGGTGTTTCCGCCTGGGTGTTAAATGATTATATCATAAGGTCTGGAAGAACAACAAACCTGTCTGTGTTTTTCAAAGGTTAAAACTATTCAAAACTATTGTAGCCTGATGTGTTAGATAGGTGTGTTGTGGACATGTTGTTCCTGTTAGTGATGCAAATATTACATAATAGTAAATATTATATTTACCATTTTCCACAGTTATAGACAAGCAAAACATTATTTATGTTCATTAGCAGTGGATAATAATGGATTTTAGTTACATATGATGCCGATATGCCTAAGATGTGCCCACTAGAACCTCACAATGCTATCCAGGTTAGCTGTATCTAGCCTGCTCAGCTAATCTTTTGGGCCAATGACTGCTTATCTATATTACTTAGGTGGGGGTAGCACTCTGCAATTCCAAAGTGTTGTTTGTTTAGTGTAAAAATTGCATTAAATTAACTCCAATCTTAAGTTCACTTAAGTTGGTTAGGTCAGGTTTTCCTTGCGTTTACACCGACCGGTTTTTCAAGAGCGCAGGCATTAAAGAATGACAATAGATGTTATTTCAGAACAACTTCAAGTCCACCATGTCTACTTCAGTGTTTTACCCAAGCTTATTTAAGATTGCACTTGTTTCCAACACAAGTTTGTACATGTATGGTTTTCATTGATTCAAGAATTACAAATGGTTCATTTTCAAATGATTCACACATTATTTATTTATTTTATAGCAATGCTGGTAAACATATGGTAAATAAAGGAAATTATAAAATAATAAAGTGGTAAATGAGATTGTATAGTAAAACAAGAACTAACTTGACAGAACCGTAGAAGCAACAGCTGATCTCTGGTCTGGGGTGTATCATCCTAGTGCACATCCTGGAACAAGTCAGCTTTTTCTTATTCAAATCCTCACAGCGGCTTGACTGAAGTCAAACAAGTATGAAGTTACACTGCTGGAAGTGGAAACTCGCCGGACCAGTTGTGGAAGTAAACTTTCACCCTCCTTTCAATGTCCCTTACTCTAATGACCCAAACCACTCTTCCAATTACATTCTAATAGTAGGCTTGAGAAAATAAACCATTCACCCAACATGGCTCTAGAGTCAAGAGTCAAATGAATAGGGTCCCAACTAGTAGAGACAAACAGAAAGAGAAAGAGGGAAATGAAATAGAAACACACATCATACTCACCAGATGGAGAGGAATGTTCCTGACGATCTCAATGTTCCTGTGTGTTTAAAGGGTTGGGGAGAGGTAAACACCATGATCTACCAGCAGCAATCCGTAACTTGTTAAAGCTCTGCAGCTCTTTCTCCCTTTTTTGTTGACTATCCTTCTGGAGATCTGAAAAACTCTCGATCCTTAGAGGCAACTGTCCGCAAGCCCTCCGTGGGCGTGGAGTGGGTGTGGGAGAGACTCCGGGTACGTGTGTGATGAAAGGCACTCTACTCTGTTCTGTGAGCATGAATTCTCTGGCTGTGACTGATTCAGTTGCCGTGGTTTCCCTGGCTTGCTCACCCCTCCCTTCCTCATTTACTCACTTGCTAATAAGCTGTGCAGGTTAAGAGAATAAGGGAGGAGATTAGATAAAGCAGATCTACAACGGTTTCCTCTTTGGTAAATTAAGGTTTCTTTGTCATTTAACTACTGCTAAACTAATATGATTTATAGAACAAATCATTATAGAAATGTTGAGCCTTAATGTGAAGTAGACTGACAACACTAACAGACTAACAAAGACTTAATTGGATATGAGATTTATGTGCCCATCTTTGAATAGTAATGAGATTGAACAATGGAAGTGACTTCCATCTGTTATAAGTATGAGGTGACTAGAATCTTTGAATGCATGCTTTTGTTTTTGTTGCAGTAAACTTGTCATGTCCTGAAGAATCAATCTGTGGCCATTTGCATGGCTGCTCATTTTTTATAGCTTACAATGGCCTACCAGACAACTCAAATGACATCAACTTGAATTATTTTAAAGATCTAAGATGGGATGTCTTCAAATTCTCAGCAGCATGACATAATTGGATGGATTGCTCAGTTGTCACTGGTGGAGGACTAGTGGTGGTGTCAGAGCTTCTGAATTACACATTAACACAAAGCTCTCATAGTTCCATAGATGAATATGCAAATAAACAAGGTACAATCATAAGTGGTGAAGTAAACAATAAACACATAAACCAACCAATAGTTAAGGGTTTGAGAGAGGCATTTCACCACAAGAGTTTCTAATTTCTAATTCATTATCAATAGAATGATTTCCCGAGTCGAAATGGATTTAGTGTCAGGGGACAATCTATTTTAGGTTTGTGTGAATGATAAACGAGCTTCACTACAACAAGCCTAGCTACAAATACAAGAAAGAGGGCGTTGTCGTGGCGACAGCTCCAGATAAAGATAAGAAGAGAAGCAGTGCGTATGTATGGGCGTTTATCGGTTGTTTATGCAGGTGTGTAGTTTTAACCATTGTCCCTTTGTTAATCAATAGCTAGGACAACTAATTCTAGTTAAGGTACTCCATAGTGGCCTAAGATTTTTAAAAGAGAAGGTTTTTATTTCAATCTGTGATAATACAGTGTTTCTCAAAAACATCACCCATGGTTCTCATACAACCGTTTGTGTTCATTTGTTTGTATCATTCACACAAACCTAAAATAGATTGTCCCCAGACACTAAATCCATTTCGACTCTGGAAATCATTCTATTGATAATGAATTAGAAACTCTTGTGGTGAAATGCCTCTCAAACCTTAACAATTGGTTGGTTTATGTGTTGGTTTAAACACAGATGATGATTAAATCTGACAGGTTTGAACTAACATAGGACATAGATTCTAACGTAGCATATTTGTGTCTAAGTCACACTGAATATTTATTTGCAGCACAATTGGGTGCTAATCCGTAGACCTGTCAATATTGTTATACATCTGAAAAACATGTTTAGGATGGCCTTCTGCTGTACTGAGTCTGTTTCTGTGTGTCAACATATCTTTTTATCTGTCTTTAGTGTGTCCCATATATTCTGAGCCATGCATTTTTTTACAGGCTCACTAAAATGTACAATGTATATAGAGTATGCCATATGCTTAGGCCAATGGGCAGAAACTGTGCATGTAGTGCTGAGAGAGAGAGAGAGAGAAAGAGAGGAAGTGGAATGAGTATTCAGATAAGCAAAGCAATTTTCACCTTATTGATGCCAATGTTGCAGTGGTTCCACCTTACAGATATTAGGAATGGAATGGATTTAGAAAACCAACGAGCTAGACGATCTTGGAAGCTGCCTTTGAATGCTAACAAGTGATAAGCGTAATCCCAATCTGTTGAGACGTGTGGCTAGAGAATATATATGACATTCAAGAAACAATAAGAGTGATCTGAAAAAGTCGAGTCCGTCTGGTAACTTAGGTTATAAGCGGTTATCAAGTGGGCACCGTCCCTCTCAGGTTTTTTTTTAAATTGAGCCCGTCATCTCCCAAGGCTCAATGGTAAGCTATGTAGGTAACTATGAGTAAGTTATGTTCTTGAAGCGTTTTTTGATTTTCTCTTTTTCATCCTGCCTTGGGTTTTAATACAAAGTTTGATATTCAAATTAATTTGGTACTGCTTTTTTTCAAAAAAAGATCTTGAATGATTACAAGCAAAACTCTCAAATAAAAATTATTTACATTTGGATTTGTATTACAGTATGTCAAAGCTACTAATATTTTGGGCAAAAACCTTTTGAGGCTGTCTAGTATTATGCATGAGAAACACTTATTTCTGAATTCCCAAACAGTTAACCCTTGGGCATACTGTTTAGGAAATAGATTTTCTACAGTTAGGCCCAAAAATATTTGGACAGTGACACAAGTTTTGTTATTTTAGCTGTTTACGAAAACATATTCAGGATACAATTATATAATCAATCTGGGCTTAAAGTGCAGACTCTATGTAATTTGAGAGTATTCACATCCAAATGGAGCAAGGGTTTAGGAATTACAGCTCTTTAATACGTAGCCGCCTCTTTTTCAAGGGACCAAAAAGTAATTGGACTCAGAAGGCTGCAAAAAATAACAACGCTGCATGGGCTCTTCCCTCATTAACCTGTCATCAATTAAGCAGTTAAAAGGTCTGGAGTTGATTCCAGGTGTGGCGTTTGCATTTGGAAGCTGTTGCTGTGAACACACAACATGCGGTCAAAGGAGCTCTCAATGGAGGTGAAACAGACCATCCTGAGGCTGAAAACAAAGAAGAAATCCATCAGAGAGATAGCAGAAATGTTAGGAGTGGCCAAATCAACAGTTTGGTACATTCTGAGAAAAAAAGAGTGCACTGGTGAGCTTGGGAACTCAAAAAGGCCTGGACGTGGAAGACAACAGTGGTGGATGATCGCAGAATCCTTTCCATGGTGAAGCTTCACAACATTTGAAGAACACTCTCCAGGAAGTAGGTGTATCAGTATCTAAGATAAAGAGAAGACTTCATGAGAGTAAATACAAAGGATTCACCACAAGGTGCAAACCATTAATCAGCCTCAAAAATAGAAAGGCCAGAATTGACTTTGCCAAAAAACACCTGAAGAAGCCAACCCAGTTCTGGAACAGCATTCTTTGGACAGATGAGACTAAGATCAACCTGTACCAGAATGATGGGAAGAAGAAAGTTTGGAGGAGAATTGGAACAGCTCATGATCCAAAGCACACCACATCTTCTGTAAAACATGGTGGGAGGCAGTGTGATGGCATGGGCATGCATGGCTTCCAATGGCACTGGGTCATATTGATGATGTGACAAAAGACAGAAACCTTTTGAGGCTTTCTGCTCAGATTCAGCCAAATGCAGCAAAGTTGATTGGACGGCGCTCACAGTATGCATGACCCAAAACATACTGCAAAACACCCAGGAGTTTTTTTGGAATTTCTGAATTCCGAGTCAAACCAGTTAACCCAATTGGCATGCATTTCACTTGCTCTGTTTAAAGGCCTGGAAATCACAAAGGAGATTTTGTCTAGACTTCAGGCAGTCATTGCCTTTTCAACCCTTGGGGTTATGTTTATTTGTCCAATTCTGCCCCTGAAATGAGGAGCGTTTGTATATAGCAACAAGACATATACACCTTGAATTAAACCTTAAAGTCTGCACTTCAATTCCGTTGTAGTTGTTTCATTTCAAATCCAATGTGGTGGCATGCTAACTGTAGATAGTCTTTTCCCACCTTCTGCCGAAACTATAGACACACCTGTTCAGACTCCACTTTGGTTATTCAATTTAACATGTAGCAGTTGCATCTGCACGCACATGCTTTTGATGTACTCCTATTTTGTAGTAGTGTGACACTTGCATTGCTCCTATCTAGGATGATGGGTCTGTAGTAGTGTGACACTTGCATTGCTCCTATCTAGGATGATGGGTCTGTAGTAGTGTGACACTTGCATTGCTCCTATCTAGGATGATGGGTCTGTAGTAGTGTGACACTTGCATTGCTCCTATCTAGGATGATGGGTCTGTAGTAGTGTGACACTTGCATTGCTCCTATCTAGGATGATGGGTCTGTAGTAGTGTGACACTTGCATTGCTCCTATCTAGGATGATGGGTCTGTAGTAGTGTGACACTTGCATTGCTCCTATCTAGAATGATGGGTCTGTAGTAGTGTGACACTTGCATTGATCCTATCTAGGATGATGGGTCCGGGTTGCACTTATTTACCGTCCTGACTTCCTGGTTATTTTTACTGTCTCTTGCTGCACTATTTGTAAGTAGCTTTGGAGCGGCCACTGAATGACAGGAAAGTAATCAGCAAAAACACCTTTTTCAATTGCTTGCATACAGTAAACATAAACCAAAGATTTGCTCATTAAACATAAAGGCCCGGTTTCCTGTACAGTGACACCAATTAAAGAGAACCACATTATCCATGCTCTTAGTATATTATCACCATCTTCTATCTGACACGGTTTCTATGGTCCCATGTAACGCTGCTCCAGACAACGTTGGCGTATATGCATTTGGTAAAGGTTTTGTATTTCAAGACAGTCAGTTGAGCAAGATGTTTTTGTTCAACACTTTCTAGCTGTACTTATTGTTTTGATCAAGTAAGTTTTTTGATTGATTTCACAGTGACACATTTCTAATTGTGTTCTCTTTCTCTACTTATTTTACAGAAATACATTTAGAACCAAAATAAATGTCTCAAATAAAATGAAAAGTATTTTAGTATAAGTATTTTATACTTTAATATAAATAGATTATACTTTAATATTATAGGATTGTACAAACTTAACAGTGAAGCTATCAGTATCTTGCGTGTGGGTGATCTAAACTAACGTTCCAATGGTATTTAATGGTAAATTAGAGATTCATGATTATCAGTTTGCAAGGTTCCTTCAAACATGTGAAAAACGTTGAACACGACAGCCTTGCCACAAGTGGAAACGGTTTGAAACAGTTGAGTCTATGGTTTCGAAAACTAACCACAAGTTTCCGGAATCAGTGGCAGAGCGATTGTAATGAACTGCACTCACTGATCGCGTACAGATCAGACAGACAATTACTGTAGAGCATATTGGTACGTTTTCAGGTATTCTTGGTTTATCAAGAGCTCTGGATTAAACTTGTCTCAGGGTTTGATTCTCCTTTTCCTTCCTTGTTAGCACTAGTGTATTGTGCCATTAACTAATCGTGTATCTTAAAGAGGGAAATACAGTGAATAGTACTCCTAGGTGAAACATCAGTCTATTGATTAGATTATTATAAAGCCATCCACCTCGAATACATGTAGAACCCGAGAAAAAAAAGTCTATTATGGCTGTACATTATCTCTCAACATTTTCTTCTGCTATGTGCTTTTAGGCCACTAGATGGCACGTTCTGGGGCTTAGAGCCTCAGCGTCCCATACCTAACAATGATCAGTCCCGTCATATTACTAATGTAAACTACGAATTTACAGCCTGATTTCACAGCTTGTTATTGACTGTTAAAAGACGGCTTCAGCGTATTAAAGACAGAAAGTAAAAGGTGGCTCTGGGAATAATAATAAAATAATAATGCATCTTGGTATTATCAAAATAGATTTTATTTCTAGACTTTCCAAATATCCGAGTCCTATTCAAAACAGTCAGATCAAAGGCTGCAGACTGTGAAGTGACAGAGACGGAGAGAATACAACATAGGTGTGAAATCAGAAAACACACCAAGAATCTGCAAACTGGTATTTACAGGGTTGGGAAGTTGAGATATATTAACATTTAATCGCAGATTTATTGTTCATTTTTTGTTAATTTGAATTACATAGCTACAAATAGAATAAGAATTATAAAAGATTTTTCAAAGAGTACAAAACCTTCAGGGTGTTTGAGACGTAGCAAAGATAGAATTAGTACTTTAGGTAGGAACCAAAGATAGCAAACAATTGCACTGTAAAAAGCTTGTCTAAACAAAACATTATAAAATACCATTTCACTGTCATAGACAATCTAATAAATATGTGTCTCTGTGATACAATATACCCTCTCTAGATTCAATTAAAGCAAACACTAAAATACTCTTAGCATCAGTACAAAATGTGTTTGTAAAATAAGTGTCATTCTAAACAAAGATCGCGAACTACACCTTTGAAAATATCAAAACACTGGCGTGCTCTAGACTCACAAGGTTGGGGGTAATCCGACTTAGTTCCTTTGTGTACCCCGAGACTTCAACAGTCAAAACATTAACAATGCTCACTCTCACTAAAACACTGCACTTTTAGCAAGAATTCAAATGGCTCAAGAGCTTTTCCTTACAGATGTGCAGTGGCTAAAACAGACAGACCTCCATGTTTCCCATTGAAGTTTAAAGTGCAAGCATTACAAGAAACCGTAGAAACCCCGGTGGGCTGCTCTTCTCTTTTAGCTATGACTGTTTAATGGTATTTTATAAAGAACCATCTTCAAATGGTTGAGACCCCACATGATGCATAAGAATATCACATACTTCAAGCGTGTATTCAAGAGTTAACACAGAATTTTCTTCATCCACCGATTGCATACGAGTGGCAAAGAACCCCTGTGACAACACAGATATATATTATATGTAGTTAAAATGTTACAATAAGTCATATGCTCAAAGTCTGCGTCCAGGAGGGTACTGTGAAAAGCCGTATGCAGGGGAAAAAGCCTCTTTGAGGAATATAAGCCTGAAAGACTAAATCAACGATGACCTTATCTGATAATCCATTAGCATTAGTAAGTAAAGCCCTGTCGTGAACAAGCATGGCAAGAAAATGTTTTAACTCTGTAGTCCTAAGGTCTACTAGTGGGTTTTGGGCACGTCTTTTCCTGTGTACAATCCCCTTATACACTTCACATAACTGCACAGCCACGCGGACGCAGAAAGCCTAGATCGAGGTACCACTGACGTTTTGTCGACCCATATGTTCATGATTAATGGAGGAGCCACAGAACTGACCTTAGACAAGCAAATTCTTTCCTCGTCCATCAATGTGCACCTGAGCCCAACACAACATCAGCTTGTGAGAAGATGGGGTTTATAACAGCCATGATCGTCAGTCGTCACGAGGATCTTAGCCAGAATCCTCAGCGCTCCACAATAACCTGATAAGTACTGGACACCTGAAACGATTTTCTGAGGTCAAGAAGAGAAGTGTCAAGGACACCTTTCGTTCTCGTTAACTGCTTTCTAAAATTCATTTTGGCAAATGAAAAGACGGAACAAAGACAAAAATCACAACTGGGACCTAACTCTGATCAACTTTTGAAATATATATTTTTCTTGCACCTACAAAATGATTTACAGTGCCACAAAATTACAACAATTGCTTCCTAAGAGTTAAAAAACAAAATAAAAAAAAAAGCGCTATAAAACACTTTTTCTTACTGACCTCGTCTTTCTCCCACTTGACATGTAACACAAAATCTGAATAATAACAGATTTAAACCTAATTCAAAGTAACATAGAATTGCCACGGGACGAAAAATTGCAGACATGTACAATATGCACACACCAACTGCAAAGAGAAAGAAAATAAATCTTACTTTTCATGTACAAAGAGAAATAAAAACGCAGATATTCTGGTATGCACGTAATGAGTCTTCTGCCACACTGTGCCCGCTCTGTGACAAAAAGAGTGTGTTCTGTGCCTCAGACAGGGATCCAAATATCCTGGGACAGACCTGGGCTGAGCAGGTCTCAGCACACACCCACGTGTCTTTGTATGGGTGGGGGGTAGGGGGATTGCACTGGTCCTTGTGTGAGTGCAGATGGCAGGGGGTAGGCAGGCTGGGACATCAGGTAGGACTACAGCAGTGTGGTAGGCAGGCAGGCAGGCAGGCGGGCAGGCGGCCAGGCGGGCGGTCAGGCGGGCGGGCGGGCGGGCGGGCGGGACAGTCAGTCATTTTGGCTATGTACACATTCATAGTTGGCCCCGAGGATCCCCAGGTCATTTCCTAAGGTCTAATACACACACCTGAAGGACAGAAAGAGCAGAGTCACTTTCACGCTGTAGTGAGTTTCTCATCGTCCTACGTCTTCTGATTACATCTCTTCCTCCCACCTGTTTCAGTCATAGAATCAATGTGGTGGGGTTTTAGTTTATAAAACTGGTCACTCAGTGTGCCGAGGCCGATGGACTTACCGATCCGTCTGAGCCACTGGCTCCTACTTTGTCCCCTGTGGCGTTCCAGCAGACCTCGAAGATTCCCCCCGTGCCCCGGTAACTGTGAACTAGAGCCCCCGTCTGCACACACAGCAAAAGGAGACGTTTAGAGCAGCAGTACAGGAGCCTACACGGAGCATGGGAGACGTTTAGAGCAGCACTACAGGAGCCTACACGGAGCACGGCTCGCTCACAGCTGATCTCTCTTTTACATTTCTATGCCGAGTCGCCATGGTCCCCATCAGGAACCCCCCGCTGCTCAAACAAACGACATCTCCATGGTAAATAATAATAATAATAATAATAATAATACATTTTATTTATAAAGCGCTTTTATGACACTCAAAGACGCTGTACAAAGTTTAAAACAAGAATAAACAAACAGTAAAAACAAGCAAACAAATATCAAACATTAAAAGCAGTTCTGAAAAGGTGGGTTTTGAGCAGGTTTTTGAAGGTGGGGAGGTCACTGAACACTGGACACATAGTGTACACAGGTACACAGTGAACACAGGTACACTGAACTATGTGGTGAAACCAAACTATATTCAAACGAACGCTTGTCAGGCTCGCCCCGACATGTCCACAGTCTCACTGCACACTGCAGCAGTCTCCCTTCTAACCGGCACAGCTTGAAACAGTCCAGGTGCTAGGACTGCAGCCATGCCAGTTAAGACCCCAGGCTTAGAGCCTGTAGCTTACTATACCCACCCTACAACTTCTAGAAACTTCTTGTTTAGAAGCCAATGATGTGCTCACTTCACCTACCATACTAGCCGCCTCACAGTAACTTGAATAGCCGTTTGTTTTTGTTGCCATTCCTGCGTCACAGAAGTACTGCATAGTGAGTGAGTGAGCGAGCATGCGTGCGTGCGCGTGCGCTAACCTGCGTGTTCCAGATGTGGACACACTTGTCGAAGGAGCCGCTGGCCAGGTGGCGTCCGTCGGGGCTGAAGGCCACGCTGTAGACGGGCTCCTGGTGGCGGGTCAGCGTGTGGATGCACACCCCGCGCTCCACGTCCCACAGCCGCACCGTGGAGTCAAACGACGCGCTGTGGAGGGGGGTGGGGGGGGGGCACGGCTTTAATGGGACACGCACTCACTGAGAGCGCATTGCCGTTTAAACAACCTTCACCTTGACATTTCAAAGTACAAGCTAAATGGGAGTGGTGTACCGAATACACAGTGAACTCTACACGACACAGAGGTAGTTCCTGCTCTAAAGAAGGAAGCAGCGGTGCAGTCTAGTGTGTCCCTCACCTGGCCAGCATGAGGTTGGCGCTGGGGTTGTTGGTCCCGGGGCCAGTGGGGCTCCACTTGATGGTGTAGATCTCTTTACTGTGGGCCTGCAGGTCGTGGACACACGAGTCCTGCTTCATGCTCCAGATCTGCAGTGCAACACGCAGCCATTTCAACACATTTCAGATTAGGAACTCTCACTTCCCCAAGCTGTTTTAACTTCACGTGTGTGTGTGTGTGTGTGCTGGGTTTAGAAATATTCATTTCTGTTAGACCAGCTTTTCAGCAGTTTGTGTGTGGACTGTGGACACGCTGCCACTGACCTTGAGAGTCATGTCGTCAGAACAGGAGGCCAGCAGACTCCCGGTGGGGTCCCACTTGATGGCGTTCACCTCGTTCTACAGCAGAGGAAGAGGAGGGGAGGCCATCATGTTTCAGACTGCATTGATACCAGCGGGGGCACACAGCAGCTGACCAAGTGATGGCCACGGTTGACATTGTTTTCTTCCCCCACCAGACACTAGACTCTTAAGTCATAATGCTAAATCAGACATTCATTCTCTGGAGTCAAATAATGCTGCTCAACCCGCTAAACGTCCCCTTTAGAAATCACGTCAGTCTGCTTATCAAACTGTAGAACTTGGTCTTACTTGTTGATTCCTAGGTTTTTATCTCTAAAACAATCTCTCCCCTGCTTAATGCTCACAATATGCTCTCAGGGTATTGCCCTGGATAGTCATGTTTTGGAGGTTTTTGTTAAGGCTTTACTTGAATGTTGTTGTTTGCTGTTGTAACACTTCATATATATCAGGAGAAAGGTTGAAAACTTTGGAACTAAAAACTTATTTTGAGCAATAACAATGTATTGCATTATAATTTCACAAAACAGTACTAGATCATTATTATGTCTGAATGTCATTTTGTTTCAAATAAAACATTCTAGACATGTGTCTACACAAGTCTCTATTTGTCTTTCTTACTATGTATCTATATAAAATACTATTACTGATAAAAACCGAACTTTGAACTTGTAGATCTTCCAGGGAAAATAAAAAAGTATGTAAATATCGCATGCATAGACATGTAAGGACAGAGCAGATTGTGTTTGGTTACTTTTAGAGTACAGCCCAGTTGTTTTCCATCTACCCCCCGCCTGACCCACTGGCCTTTCTGTGTGGGGTTTGCATGTTCTCCCCGTGTTTGTGCGGGTTTCCTCCAGGTACTCTGGTTTCCTCCCACCATCAAAAAACATGCTCCATTCTCCTACCAGTGCCCTGACCAGTCACTACCAATTCACCTGGAGTCGGTCTGTGTGTCCTATCTGTGTGAGCAAGTCTGTCGTTATATGTTGGGTGAGCAAGTCTGGTGCAAATTGGCTGCCGTGGTATCACTCAGACTGAGTGTTGTGTTTGACAGCTGTCGGTCCATTCGTTGTTCGTTCTGTGTGATTAATTGGCGACCAATTTGTGTAAAGCGCTTTGAGTCTCGAGAAAAGTGCTAAAAACTAAATAAAATGAATTATTATTATTATTATTATTATTATTGCTCCCCTTGCTGTGTCTGGAGGGGTACCCAGTCTTACCGTGTGGCCCTGGAAGGTCTTGACGGGTCGGTCCTGCCCCAGCTTGCACACATGGATGCACATGTCCGTACTGCAGGAGGCAAACGTGTTGTTGTTCTGCCAGTCCACGTCTAAGGCTGGCGCTGTGAACACACACGGAGGAGCTTGAGACACGCGGCAAGATGGAAGGACATCCTGTTTAGATTGGAGTGATTCATCTAAATTGGAACGCTCTGTCATTGACTGTAATAACAGGCAGTGCAGCGTCATAGGGACAGTACAAAGGGGAGGTCCCCAGGCAGTGCAGCGTCATAGGGGCAGTACAAAGGGGAGGTCCCCAGGCAGTGCAGCGTCAGAGGGACAGTACAAAGGGGAGGTCCCCAGCCAGTGCAGCGTCATAGGGACAGTACAAAGGGGAGGTCCCCAGGCAGTGCGGCGTCATGTGACCACGTACCTGAGTGGAAGGGGATCTGCTGCTTGGCCTCTCCAGTGTGGGCGTCCCATATGATGGTGGTCTGAGGAACAAACACAGTCATCGTTCAGATGGGAGTGTGACGATAACGTTACCATACCGACCCCTCCACACACACACGCTACACACAGGAAGGCCATATGCTTACCTTATCCACCCCAGCACTGAGGATGAAGTTGCCCTTCTTATTCCACTTGAGGGCAAATATAGGACCTTTATGCTGACCCAAGGTGCTGGCCAGGTTACCTAAAGAGCATGCAAAACACAACCAGGCATCAGCACACCATATCAGAGCAACACACACATGCACGCTCAGCTTTTTCTTCAGAAAGAGCGCTCAAGAAGTGGAGTACTGGCCGATCACATTCACACTCAGCGGCTTGCCCCATATGCAGTTGGTTGTCACTGATGTAATCGTGTGTACAGTGGGAACGGGGAAGGCTTACAAAAAGTCACGTAGGTGTTTTGCATGGAGAGCTATCGTGAGCATATTGGTGCTATATTACAGGTGTTCACAGATAACGGTTACAGTTTTGAAGTCAGGTTCTATCCCAGCGTGCCTGTTGGAGGAGAGGGCAGGGCTGTAGGAGGAGAGGGCGGGGCTGCTGCCAGTGATGCTTGTGCCTCCACGCTCACCACTGTCTGTCCTCACTCAGGCCAGTAGGACAAAGACAGCACCATTGAAATTTGCCTCAGTGTATAATGGAATATTTGCTTGTGAAAATAAAATAGCACCGCAGCCTTTACGATTAGGCCAGTTTTGCCGGACCAAACTACGAGGAATTCGACTTCACCGCGTTAAACCATATGTACTGGCTTAAAAGCAAAACATTGTGAGCACAAAATGTTACCAGTTGGTATTGATTAAAAAATATCTGAGCTTTTCTCCAAATACCAGGTGCTTTGGTGCCAAGTGTTTGGACCTGCTGATGGCCTGGCTGAGGACATCAGGATGGGAGTAGGAGCATGCGGAGAGTGATATGTGATATGTAAGGCGAGGTGGCCCACCGTCTTTGGTCCATATTCTGGCAAAGCCGTCGTAGGAGCCGGTGGCTAGCAGGGTTCCCTCGCTCTGTGGGACAGACAGACAGAGAATCAGATCAGTCAGAGGCGTTGACGTCCTCACACGGGCCTGGCTATCAGCCGAGCCCTACCCACACCACACTGACAGGAAAAGTCTCACGTTGCCCTGCAGCAATCCCATGCCAAGGCATTACGTAGACGAGTCTATATACAGTCCATAGTACTGCATTTCTATTTCATGTCAGAACTCTGCTGGTCTGGCAACATCCAGTCACTCCCTACTAGCACCGTGAGAGGGGAGACAGCCGGGAAAGCCCTTTTTCTGCCTTGGGGGCATCTAGGTTCCTAATATCCAGTTTGGTGGGAGTGCTGGAATGCCTTTTGGCAGCTGAAGGTCCTCACACCCAACCAGCTGCACACACCGAGCCTCTGACACACACGAAGTACACAACAGTCTATCCTGTGCACCACAGGCTTACGTTCCAGTCCAGCGAGGTGACGTCTTTGTTGCTAGGCACGTCCTGCCCTCCCTCTCGGATGCAGTGTCTCAGCACCAGTTGGGTGGAGCCTCCACTGCAGTTCTCAGTCAGGTTCCAGATCCTGGCCGTCGAATCCCCTGACCTGCACGCACACACCCACACACACACGTTTAATAGTAATACAACCCGACGCTCCCAAATCAAGGGAACCGTTTGTGAGTTTACGTAGAGGGTGGCCAGGATGGACAACCAGGAGGGGTATCAAGGTTGTACTGACCCAGAGGCGAGGAGGTCGTTGACTGGGTTCCAGGCACAGATGAACACCTCTGACTCGTGGCCTCTCAGCACCATGGCCTTGCTCTGGGGGATCTCCACATCCCGGTCCACCTCCATCATTTCTGCATGGTGGTCTACACAGGACGGGGAACACAAAGGTCACTTACAGGTACTTAAAGACATACATACCAAGTCCAGATAAGTCTGCAGTTCAAAGGTGAAGTTCTTCAGGACTGCAACAAAACTTTTTAACGCAGCGCTCTCAATATTTATTGTACTGCCACCAAATCTCTGCAGCATGTTCAAACCACACAACCTAGGAGCATATTTAAAGGGTAATTCTCTGGTTCCTCACTGGCGAAGGCGTGAGCCCCGTTCTCCTCGCCGTTGGCGGCGCCCTCTCCATTCTTGGCCCCTGGGAGGGCCATGCCACTGCCGGCGGCCTGCTGCTGCTGCTGCTGCTGCTGCTGCTGCTGCTGGGCCAGCTTGTCCCGGTATGCCTGCTGCCTGGTCTGCACCACATCCGGCATCACCGCGTCGATCAGGGACAGGGACTCGATGGGTCGCCCGTCAAACAGGGTCCCATCCTGAATGGAGAGACACGGACGGTCAGTCAGACGTACAGGCCAGGCTCATAGCGAGTACAGCAGCGGTTACAACCTACACAAGGAGAGCTACAGTGGACACAGCTTAAACTACTCCTCATAGCTGGCTGGCACCAACAGATTTGTAGCCACCATAACATTGCAACGTGGTGGGAGAGCTAGGTTATGAACGCAAAATGATTACTCTTTTTAAATTACATCATGTGGTCAGGCGCTACTCTGTCTGATATGCGACATGCTGGTAGCCCGATTTGCTTAAGACAGTAGGAAATGAGCTGGGAAAAAGTAGGAGAGGGAAACAGCTCTGATCTTTTTTATAATCAACAATGTTATCGCATATCTCATATTTTCCTCATATTGTGCAGCCAAAGTAAACAATAAGGAGCAGAGTAAATATTCTGAATTGTTTGCCTGGACAAACTTAATTATTTCAAATGGTTAAAAAAATCGCATCTCCATCCAATATCCATCTTGATGAGATTGGGACCTTCCAAGTGGGCAGTTAGTACATGGACAGAATGAAGGAAGGGCCAGTACCTCGTTAATGCTGACTTCTGCCTCCACATACTGCAGGCCTTTCTGGATGATGGAGATGAGGGCAGCAGGGGGCACTAGGGCACCATTGATGTTGGACTGGCTGATGTGGCTCTCTATGCCAAAGGTGAACGCCGAGTGGGAGAAGCCTGGGAGAGACAGATGAGAGGCAGGCAGGGGTAAGGAAAGGATTGGTGAAACAGAGTTGGTGTTTTCTTCCGCCGTTGCATCATCTCCGCAAGCAACTACATAACCCAACTACATAACCCAACTACATTAGTCCAAGCCAAAGGTTTCTGCAAGACATACAACACAATAAACTACAGTGAAGCCCCAACAATATGCAAAATTAATGACTGCCTCTAACAAAGTCATAACGAAAAGACAGTGTTAAGAAAGACAGAGCTTGCTGTGTGGGGTTCGGCCTGAAGTACCTGACTCTTGCAAGTATCTGTACACCAAGAAGTTGACCTCATCACTGCTTATGCTCATTTTCAGTCCTGCTGTTTAAACCATGAGGTCAGCGCAGGATAGGAGCCTGGGAGAGAGACAAACAAAGAAACATAAAACAAAAAAACAAAAGCTATTATTCTGCGGTCCTTAAGCTGTTGACTGCTCAGAAAATGCAATTGCGTAAGCAGCTTGAAATGTTATTAGCAGAATCATAGATCCATAACCTAAGCCGGTTATTGTTGGAGCTGTGTATACTAGCCACCAGGTGTAAATGACAGCTGTCCAATTGCAATGATGTAACAACGGCGGCTGTGTAACCACCAAACAGATTTAGTCTGGAAGAAAAAGGATTGATGGATGGGGGGGGGGGTCCGTCACCATGCACAACCTAGATCAGGCAACTTTGTAGCACAGGAGGACCCCCCATACATCATTGTTTGTCAGAGCAAAGGGAGCACTTCAGTTTAGGGCTGAAATGATTCCTCGAGTAACTCGACTAAATTGATCACAAGAATGCACAGATGCAAACTCTTTGCATCGATGCTTCGTGAAATCCATATAGCTTGGTGGCTTACGCTGTGGTCACGTGGCGTGAACCACACCGCACAGGTGATTTGATACTAGTGCGGATTGCAAAATGGGGAAAGAGAGAAAAAATTGTGAGGGGCGTAAATAGACAGGCCAGAGAAAACATCAGAAAGTGTCCAAAGTCTGCAATCATTTCAAGTTGAATACACATTAAAATTCTTTATTGCCGAGTGTGTCTATTGTAAAACCGAACTAGCCAACCACAATAGCACAACGTCAATGCTTCAGCATCTCAGCAGAAAGCATCCGGTCAACAGAGCAGACCCGACACAATGTAATGTTAGTAAATCAATATTAGTTGCGATGAAGTCTAGTAAATAATGTACGTTAATCATGGAAATATGTATGCTGTATTTGGGCAGCACTGTGGCTCAGCGGTTAGCACACTTGCCTCACAGCAAGAAGGTCCTTGGTTCGAACCCCACCTGACCCATAGGCCTTTCTTTCATCATCATCATTTGCTCAAATAAGGGACTCAAGCTAACCTGCAATGAAAAATGTTTGCTTTACAGTAACCACCACTAAGAGCACCATCCGGCCATACAACAGTCTCCTCTCAGACCAGGATGCAGAAGCTGGTATCCAATCCATCACGGTATAATTGTAAAATAAATAACTACAAATGTGTGTTTTAGTTCAAGGCCCAAACTCATTGTGTAATTTTTAGAATGCCTGGGATAGTGCAATGTTGGGTCGTTTATTATGCTGGGACGGTCAAGCCTCTTTCCAACAGCCAAAAATGACGGACTGTTAATGACAAAGTGACCTGGACAGAAGAGTGAGAAACCAATTTTTTCTGCCCTGGCGCTGGACCTACCAGACATGGCTTTTACCTTGACTGACAATGTTGTATTGCTGCAGTCCAATTTGGGATACGTTTAAACCCCAGTATAGGGTACTACTTCCAATGAATCTTTTCCGTTGCATGAGGCTTTCATGCCTGTTTAAGAGTGTCTGTTTAAAGTCTCAGTGGCTGTTATGGCCTCTATCCCTCCTGTTTGCAACAGACTCCTCAAAGTGCTGGTCCCACATGCCGTGGTTATCATTTTCCTACAAAGTTAGACTGCAAATGTTTCTCCTGCTTTCACACCACGTTATCATCATGTATGCCTCTCTTTGCCTCATGTCACCGTTCAACGTTGTACCCTCTTTAACCTAACTCCTCTGTTACCAAGCGTAGAAGGTGAGCCGCACAATGGTCTAAAAGTCCTTTACCAAACAGGATCTCCAGTCTACCCCCCTCCTAGAAATCCATGCAGGTCAAACATGACCATGGGTCTTCATGCAAAGATCCCATTACCGGTGATTCACATGTTGGCTATGCAATTGTTGATGACAACATGACAGGTCAATGTGCCTGTCTATACAATCTCTTGTCTCTAAGTAAGAAAAGGCAAAATGACAACCCTAGCCAATGGTTTCTCTCACAAGGTGCGTGGTCTGGCCGCCCATGCCTTCCCCATGAACTTATTCCACACAGGGCAAAACTGACACATGACTGAGACCATGTGTCAAAAGAAGGGATGGTAAGTACACTGTGGGACACAACTAATGCTGAAAGATTTGGGGACGTTTCTAGACACGAGTATCCCACAGAAACGGGTTATATGAACGCTACCAGCCCCAGACCAGGCACGAGGACACTGTGTTCTGGTTTAAGATTGGGTTCTCAGCTAAGATTTCCGTAGAAAGAGAAAGAGCCGGAACTCCCCCAGGTGGCACGGCCCCTATCAGGTGTTGAAGTCTACCACAATCAAGGTTGCTGAGGGAATCCCTTGAAAGGGTCAAGTTGCAAGATAGTGCCTGGATATCTCCGATCATCCCCTTCCAGCTGACACCAAGGGAAAAACAACATGGAGACATGTATTCTTCCACTTAAAACGTAGTAGAGCTAGGATTTCTACACACTATGCGGCTGAAACAAAACTTTAAAAAAAAGATGTTACAATCACTAACATTAGTATGCTGACACAGTGCCTATATTATTTACAGGGTTGTACAGGAAAAAGCAAACCTGATATTAGCATTATTATGAGCTGTGGCCTAACTCCACCAGTTAGGCCAGACAAAACTACACTTCAATTTCCATTGCTACACGTGATGGCCATGGATACCACTCTCCCTCAGTATTTCTGTTCATATGCATGCTTCCCATTGTAAACCCTAGGGCTGGGACGATGGATCGATGCATCATTCGTGTAAACAAACATCGATGCACAAAATAAAAATGTATTTGTAACAATTGAGATATTGACTGACTGACTGACTTGATAAAAGAGCCCTAAAAAAACTTGACAATCACAATCGAGTTTTGGAATAGACAATCTTCTATATTTATCTGTATTTCATACAATTGCAATACTTCCTTAAACCAAGATTAAAAGACACACCCTCATGCACGCACTCCAGAACGTGTTTTTTTCCCCTCAAGCAGCGGCGAAGTGCTGCCGGCGGCGAGCTGCCATGCAACGTATATGTAAACCTGCGGCGGCTGCTATGACCTGTGGTAGTTTAATTCAGCAGCGAAGTGCGACCAAACTTAAAGTATTCGGTGAATTGCGGCAAATATTAGCTGCAGCCAATCAGTAAACAGAGTCCTGTGGTATGTTGACCTATGTTACCAAAAAAGCCTTCCCACCTGAAATACACAAAACGGACAACGAAGCAATAGAGGATAAACCGATTGTGGCGATCTCAGCAACGTCATACTGTACCCACATTGTATAATGCAGAACAAAAGAAGACTGTATGGAAATAGATCAATCACCATACTGCTCGGTGTGACTGGCAAGTTCGAATTGAGACGCTAGTTTAACGTGGGTCAGTATTTGAATGTCTACAGTATTTGACCGTAGCCTACCTACACACCACTGTTTGCGATGGGCAGAGTTGTGTTTAATCCAAAGTGCACCGGTTGCACAGCAAGACAAAGTTTGCAGCAAGATGACATTTGACATCCCGTCTCACTTCATTTAATGTAGCCTATCAGATTTGTCAACGACAGTTTTTGGTTCACATCGGTAGTATATTATTGTGGCGAACAGAATGCCTCAGAAAAATTTAATTATTGCGCTGAGCCACACTTCGTCGCTGCTGTGTATTTTCAGCGTTGAAGTAGCCAGAAAATCACCAAAGTGCAATTCAGTTCAACTCAACAGCGTAGTAATTTTTAAAAAAAATGCCGTTGGATGTTGAATTAGCCCTAGTAAACCCAGATAAAACCCTTTGGTGAGTGAGGTAGACAAAACTCGAATCATCCTGAAAACAATCTGACAAAGCTGAGTCTACGGTCATTGAGACGATGGTAGTAGCATGTGCAAGCAACAAACATTCACGACACTAAGAGCGGGTGTTTTTCTTTCCGCCCACATTCATTACTACAGGTCGTTGGTGACACCACAAGTCAGCCTGGTCACATTGGCCACGTGTGAGTCACTATTGCAAAGGTGTCTGGCTTAGCTGTGAAACACAGCCTCTTTCTACAAGTCCTTGACACCTTGCCAAAGGACGCACGGACAGCGCCAACAAAAACCTCCTCTTGGTTCAAGTCTATGCTGCCAGGACTTTTCATATAGAACCAAAACATCAGAAACTACAGGCTGAGGGGTAGAAAGAGTTGAAATAAATAAATTGTCTCAATACTACACATCAGGGGCAATTGGAATCATTTTAATTATTTTAAACTCACCATGTGATAAAGTTGCCTTCATGTAGTCATTATCACTCTGATGTTTCAGGAGAGCAGTATTACGCCTTTGAGAATTGGGACAAAGATAGATAAACTTTGATGACAGATAAATATTTGCATTAAGTCTATAACAAACATTACTGAATGCCTGAACTGATGTTGGCAAATAATTTTTATGAAAATCATGGTGCATGTAGTCTGAGTAAACATAGGAACAACACTTATCCTCACATCAGTGTAATCCTCACTACCCCTTTTTCGAGAAAGCTTTGTCATGTGTGAGCATGCAAGTAGTCAAGTCTAATGAAGGAGTTGCTAACAAAAGGATGTCACTACACTATCACATAAACTGGGTCTGCACTATGGAAGCTAACACACCCTAGATCTTTAATAGCCCTCGTTGTAAAACGCATTGTAATATTGGTCAACTTTGATCAGACCGTGTTATGTTGATGTGGGCACTATCTAAATCAGTCAATGTCAGATTAATTGGTTTATTTTCTTTGTGATAAATGATTAATTCATTGCATATTTTAGTTTCTCAAATATATTTATATTATGTACCTAATTGTTATCTAATTACAGTTTTCCCACAAAAAGAGCAAAACGCCCCAGCTGCCTGCTAATATGATTTACTGTGGTGATGATCGCATACGCATACATCCAGCAACTGTTGTGTCCCCCCCATGTTAGCACGCCGGCTGCTACATATGCTAAAGTTAGCTCCCTAGCATGGTTGCACGCTAATTTCACGCCCATCCCCCACATGGTAGGTTGTTACAGTAGAAGACGTACCAAATAAGCGACCTCTACTAGCTAGCTCACATTGATGTATCATAATAACATGCTAGGCTATGCTAGCAGCAGTATCTGGAATTAGCTAAATGTAATTAGCTTGCTAGCAATCGATGGCTTTCCTTATTTGGATTCAAGTAAACCGTATGAAAACCTTCAGGTGGTGCGTCTACACATTATCTGCACCCAGCTTCACTGTTATTAATTCTCAGGTTGTGGCGTGGTGGTGGGGCGGACTATCCCATCAGAAAGCCATTCAAGAGACCACTGGTAAACTAGTATGTGCCAACGCGAAGGACTAAACTCATCTTGAGCCTGTACATTGACTTGCTAGCTAAGTTTAACTTGCATTGAAGGAGCGCATGCCTCACATGTCAATCATGCAAACGTCAATGGGCTTTATAACGTTAACGTACTGCTTTACCCGAGTCGTGCATCAATAATTCGAGCGGGAATATGCCATAGGGTTAGGCTAGCCACCGTTAGCTGAGTGTTTTACGTTAAAAGTCTATCACTAGCTACAAACTAGCTTGCGCAGATCCACTATTTTGCTTTCGTTAGCTAGCTAGCTAAGCTAACTAGTAGCTGGTAAAGTGGTAGCAGCCGGCCAAATCAAATACTGTCCACATAATCCGTACCTACTTGTTTGAAACCTCTCGGTTGACGATTGCTTCCGTAATCCTTGTGTTAAAATAAAACCATGTTATTTCTGTATATTGATTAAAAGGAAAAATATTATTGAAATTAATAATCATTATAAAAGCATAGGAGCCAAGCGGTTCGAAGCAAACAGCTTCAGACATACAACAGTCAGTGGTGTGACTTACCCTACAAAAAATACTTGCCCTGGCTATACAGTACTGTAATATTTAAAAAATATGTCACATACTGAAATTTACCCTAATGTAGAGAATCAAGAAAGTGTGTGTGAACTAAACAAACAGCATGCAACTTAACACTTAAAAAAGCACGAACAGTTTAATGTAATTAATATGCTAATAATCAGGTATTTAGTTAATTTGTAAAACAGGGCATTCTAAAAACATTAAACTCAGTTTATCATAAGTTAAAACTTAAACAATAATGGACGCAATCGGATCCTTCCCGCAATAGAAGAAACAAACTGTCTAACTCACAGTCCAAAATAAATGATTATTTATTTCATATTTTCATTGATCGCCGGTCCAAAAATGAAATGTGACCACGTCTCTCCGCCAATCAGACTCGCGTAAAAGCATGGCCTTCTTTTTAGCTTGCCTTGCTGCCAAGCACCAGTCACAACAATAGTGCATCGCCCATCCCCCACGTCCGCTCATTTTCGCCTGGCAGGTCTTCACTCTGCATATATTAATTACACCCCACCCGCTATCCTTTGCTCAGTCATTGAGATATAGCTAGTCAATAACAATCTGACATCATGATTGCTTTATGTTTTACAAAACGATTGTGTTCCTGCATTCATTTTGTTACTGTATTTTTTTAAGAAAATGTTTTATAAGGCAACAATGATGGCAGTCAAGATGAGACTCAATGCCGTTTCTGGGAATACGTTACATTTGTTCCTCACTCAAATAATGTTTTATTTTATAAGCTGCTTGTGACCTCTCAGCTAAATTGTATCCCACTTAATCATCTACTACTGAGTGACAACTTGTTGGGCATTTTCCAGATATTTTTTTATTTATTTTCCTGATTGCAAGTTCATTCAGCATGAATTCGGGATGTGTGGCCTACAGATGCTAAAATTAGCTAGATTGGTTCCTTGTATAAGAAAATGTACTTGAAAACAGACACAGATATATAACTTGACTATTGTCTATTTTGTTTAGTTTTTTTAATTCAAAGATCAAGCCTACACACGATTTTTTGTGAGTACTATATCTTTCCTTAACTATAGTAGAACTTGTACTAACATATTTCATCAGCAGTGCAAGAAAAAAAACTGTCCCTTTTCCGTAGTTTGATAACAAGTATTTCAGATTGTGTCACTGGCCATCTCCCAATGTACATTTGGTCATATGCTTAGCAGCTTAACCAGTAAGCACGTCTGCTAAAAAATAAAAGGAACTAGTGATGTGCAGTTCTATTCATTATACTGAATCACTCCATCATGTTATGAGATTTCATGATTCTTGATTCTTCTTGTCTATTCCTTCCGTGTGTTGACTTTATTTATATCATGATCTGTGATGGCACATAGAACATTGCTTGTATCCGCTGTGACAGTCCTGAAACAAACAATTCTCCCTCAATCCCTCCCTTAATACAATAACAAAAATTATTTTAACAAATGTTTTATTTTCATAATCCTCTACAAGTCTAGCTCTGTCTTTTACTAAACTAAAACCCTGAGGTCAATAGCCTGCAGCAGTAGACTTCGACTCTTTGGCTTGTCATGCGTTTTCTCTGAAATCAAACTGAATCTGCTCTGACTGGTTGTTTGAGAAAGTCGTAAGTATGGACTGGGTAAGCTGCAATTGGCCTTTTTGGGATCAATAAAGTTGTCTGAATCTGAATCTGAATCTGAACAAATTCCTCTTTTCAAGGACATGTTTTTTTTCAATACATTATTCCGTGGAGGGGAACCGTAAATGGAGTCCAGTTCATTCCTATAAACATAACTTGGAGAAATACATCATGTTCATGAATGAAGACTTGTGGAGCTGAAACAGGGTGATGGAGCTAAGACTACTACCTTTCAAACCCTAGTAGAGAGGCAGGAAGCGGGAAAACACTTACAATGCTTCTTGGCATTTGTGACTGCTCAGAAAGAAAACTAATAAGACCTCAGAAATACAAGAGTGTAACCACGTTCAATCCCCATACCTATAATGTTTTTACAACTCCAAATGGGTCCCCCAAAGAAGGCCTATATACCCAGTAAATATAGGCTACGTATAGAAGCCTCTCTCACAATATACATATATACATGCCATTCCATCATCTCTCACCTGCTATATTTGGCGTTTACTTTCTCCTGTGTGTGAGGTCAAATTTGTTTTCAATCAGGCAGTTTACCTGTACCCTAAAGGAGATTATGTTTTCAGTTACACAGCACACTAGAACAGACACAACATCCATGGGAGCTGGTACGTAACACATTAGTCTGGGGTAGGCTGTCCTGGGAAGGACGCTTTGAGAAACTTAGGATAGTCTAAGTGGTGTTTGAGTGTGTGTGAGTGTGTGTGTGTGTGTGTGTGCGTGCGTGCGTGCGTGCGTGCGAGCGCGCATGTGTGTTCCGTGGCAAGATTGCTGCCCCCTGGGTTGGCTTTAACAGGCACACAGCCAGGAGATCAGTAATGAACAAATTCAGCCTGATCCCGGGTCTGCTAGGGAAACCGCCAGACTTCAGACTCATGACTACAGTGCAGTGGGTGTCACTGTATTCATGGTTATTATGTTAAGAAACAGATCAGACATAATAGACAGAGGGGTTAAATGTAATAAAAACATGTTCAGGGTAGATAAGTATTTAAATATGTAAGTACATAAGCACTTGATTCTTCTTTTGACCTGGCTTTCATTAGTGGAAACATTAGAAGACTCACCATATAATCATGGATGTTGGCAATGATTCAGAGGAAACCCCACTGGTTAAGGGCAAGTTTCTTTGTTTCAGAGGTTGCAGCGACACCCTCTGGTGAAATGAAAAACAAATAAAAGATGTTTCCTTTTAAACTAGCAATGACTCCAGTATGATTAATCTCTCTCTCTCTTTCTCTCACACACACACACACACACACACACACACACACACACCCTACAAGTAGCTCAACAGAGATTTACTAAACTCGCATGAGCATTCGTGATAAGGAAAAACTGATTTAATGAGACACCTAAACTTAACAAGCTTGCTGTTTCAGAAGGCAGACAGTGAAATAAATTTTGCTTGACCAGCTCACTTCAAGCTTAAGAGCATTGTACAGGGAACTCATATTACGAACACAGGTATGACAAGTATCTCATTCACTCAGAGCAAGAGTTTAAATAAGTGGCCGAAGGCTCATGTCGCACAGTGCCTAAAGAAGGTTGCCAGAGCATGTTTAAGAGACTCCACTGACACTTGGATCCTAGTGCCTGGATTATGCTAACAACCCTCCGACAAGAAGTAAGACCTTGAGGATTTATCACTTCCCACACACATTACACTCACACCTGAAACTGCATGTGAAGATAATATCTGTGAAACACAGGTAAAATACCTGCTAACCAGGCCGAACATTGTATTTTGTGAAATTGTTTATCAGCTAGAAGAAACATTAGGCTGAGGTCTTTAGGTTAAGGTTAAAGTAAGCTTTTAAGTCAAGTTTACTCTAAGGGATCCACTCCAATGAGGTCTCTGATATTACAATTCAGATATCTCCCATTAGTTAATAAATACTGAAATGAGTTTGCCTCCATTAACAACCTAAAAGACAAGAAAATTGGTGAATTACTTTTTCTTTTTTTTTTACTGTTGATGGAGAGAGAATTATGTTCTTCATGTGTAGATGCATGTACAGAATGCATGTACACTGATCAAATTACAGGCAGAATATATCAAATATGTCATCGGTGTCACATTCTATGCCAAACATACATACCTACACTAGCCGTACATACGATTCACATTTTCCTCTTTGTACAACCATGGTTGTTAAGTCCTAACGTCTATGCCCCACCACTGTGTGAAAGCTTTGTCATGCACACTGTGTCTTTTTAAAGAAACCAACACGGAGACACCTGGCCACAAAGCTGTAATCACTTTAGGGAGCAAGCAGAAAATACATCCTGCAACATTCCCAAAGGACCCATTGCCGCTATCGGAGCGCTGATTGACAACTGGGTAAACTTTGAAATCCATGCCTAATGTGTGAAGTTCGTAAACTGGGTATCCAGGTGCGAGTTGGCATCTACTAAAACAAGGACAAGAGAATCAACCTTCGAGGGGTTTTGACTAGATGGATACACCTGCGGCACACTGTAATCCTAGCTGAGACACACAGTAGCTCCATTTGGGTCTCCTTTTCATCTGTCTTTATGGCAAAAACTTTCATTGTTCAGGAACTGCAGTCAGAGAGACACAAAAGCAAAAACACAAAGAAAACTGAGTCAAACAGAAATGGAATACTTGTTTGTAGACCTAGGTCTTCATTCGACGTTTAAAAGTCAATATGCACTTAACCGATCATTTATTTCTGCTGCTCAATGTTCGATGATCCCTGATAACAAAAGATCTGTCCCTGGTTTACAGTCTAGAGACATTGGAACATTTAGCAGAGATTTGCAAGCCAATCTAAGGTCTGATCAGGTGGCACAACAAGTTCGTCCATAGTACCTCCATAGTTGGTTTTAAAAACAATCAATACAAGTCATAAAATCTATTTTAAAATGTAAAGGAAGACCATCAGTGGAATTTGCTCTCTTTTTTTTCTTCCTGGCAAAAGATTTACAGCAGGATTTTCCACTAATTGCAAAAGGGAAAGGGTCTCTTCATTTAGACCGGAATGAAGTGCATTGCAATATTTAGGAGGAAGAAAATAAAGACAATAATCTCCAATTTGCTGTGAGAAGCAATTCAGTATGTCTTGAAAGCATTTCTTAAAGTTGTCAGGGACTCAAATAATTGGGATTTGTAGGGATGCACACCATTAGATGTGTGTCATCAGAATAGAAATAAAGGCAGACGTTATGTTTACTGATGACTAAATTTCTCCTAGAAATCAGACACACAAGGTCAGGATCATCTGGGCTATAAGGGTTCTGTAATATATTTTATGCTTGTTAAAAATAATCTTTAAAATAAATTGTCGGCCTCTGTACTTGTACTATTTATGAAATACGCCTTTAAATTTGAAGGACCGCCCTACAACGTCAAGAAACCAATGCGTAGTTGCTCATTGGTTGCAGCTCCGTAAACCGGGGTAAATTTGAAAGAAGACCAGTAATTTGTTATAAAAGCCTCTGAAGGGGAAGACACTACACACGTTTGGTCGTCGATACTAATTATACAAAAATCAGTGCCTGTGCATTCTGGAGTTTGCACTGGCAAATTATGGATCTACAAGAAGGAGTGGAAAGTAATATGGAGGTCCTAAATACTGAGACGTCGCCAGTAGACCAAACAAATGAAAGTGGTGTCAGCAGGACCGAGCGCGTCAATTTGGAGTCTAATCTTGAAATCGGAGACTACGACCAAAATATTGATATACGACAAAATGCTGTTGGTGTAACCCAAGAACTTTTTGGAAATCAGAATAAACAAGACGAGGAAGATACCGACGATGACAGTGGCACAGACTATTTTAACATTGACAAAGCTGGGTCCCAGTTGCAACGATTTGAACGCACAAGAGGAAAGGCAACTCTCCCTGACACATTTCAAACGAACCAACTGCTTTACTATGAGAGATTCAAGGCGTACCAAGACTACGTTCTAGGTCAGTTGGGTAATTTATGTAGTAGAGGCACATTATCCAGCCAATTAGGCTTTTCTATTGCATATAAAATACATGTTCAAGTCAATTAGGTTTAAGATGATTGAAATAATGATTATTTGAAGTATATAATGCAAATACAATTACATAAAAGACTACATTTAACCTGCAATTCAATGTCTACATGCAGGCCTTTATGAAAATGATATACAGTTAACTTTTCTTTTCTTTTCTTTTAGGTGACTGCAAAACATCAGAGGTGAAAGACTTCACAGCCGACTACCTGGAGAAGGTTGTGGAGCCGTGCAACTGGCAGGCATTGTGGTGTTCCGATGTCTTTGATGTCCTGGTGGAGGTGGTCGATGTGGACTTCAAAGATCTCAAAGCCCGTGTGAAGCTATTGCTGCCCATGCAGTGTGAGGTGCGGGGCTGTGAACTAAACGAAGAGGCAATGAGCGCCCTGTTGGAGGCCACGCTCCACAAGGTGCACCTGCAGGATCTACAGGTGGTCTACGACGAGACCGGAGACCTTGACCCCACTGCCCTGGCCCTGGAACATCTCCGATTCTTCTACCAGCACATCTGGAGGATATGGGATGAAGAGGATGAGGATGACGACTTTGACTACTTTGTCCGGTGCGTGGAGCCTCGTCTTCGCCTCTACTATGACATCCTGGAGGACCGTGTCCCCACGGGCCTGGTGGCTGAGTACCACTCCCTGCTGGCCCGCTGCTCCACCAGGTTTAAGGAGTTCTCCTCTCTCCGCAACGGCCTGAGCAGCGACTCCGAGTCGGAGCTGGACAACGTGTCCATGGTGGAGGGCCTGCACCTCTACGAACAAATGGAATCCCTCAAGCGCAAGCTTCGCATCATTGAGAACCCCCTGCTGCGGTACGTCCTGGGCTACAAGGGAAACTCTGCCCAGCAGAGTCGCCAGGCCCGAGGACCCAGAGAGTGTGGTGGCCGCAGGGTCCACGTGGTGTCAGAGATGACCACAGCCAGCCAGCTTCAGAGCCTCCTCACTGACAAACTCCTTCCAGAGTACGACCAGCTCCAAGTCCAGTTCCACAGCGACCCGGTAGCTGCGGTCAACGCCTGCTATGAGGGGGATGCTGTGCTGTGCCTCCCAGGCCACTATTGTGTCACCAGCTCCATCTCCATAGCAGACTCCATCACCGTGGAAGGCTTTGGCCTGCCAGACGAGGTGGTGGTCGAAAAGAAGAACAAGGGCGATACCTTTGTGGAGTCCACGGGGGGCAACGTCAAGCTGTCCAACATCAAGTTCATCCAGCATGACGCCATCGAGGGCATACTGTGTGTCCGCCAGGGAAAACTGGAGATGGAAAACTGCGTGTTGCAGTGCGAGACGACCGGCGTGATCGTGCGGACGTCCGCCCAGCTCACCATGAACATGTCTGACCTCTATGGGTCTAAGGGGGCTGGCATTGAGATATACCCAGGCAGTGTGTGTAACCTAGTGGGTAACGGCATCCACCACTGCAAAGAAGGAGTCCTCATCAAGGACTTTGCCGATGAGCTGGACGTGGCTCCTCGGATCATCATGGAGAATAACGTAATCCATAACAACGAGTGCTACGGGGTAATCCTGGTCAAACCTAACGATGTGACACCAGATAAGGGCCCTCAGGAGCGCCCCCGAGAGGAGACGGTGGAGGAAGAAGTAGCAGACGAGGAAAGTAAAATGGAGGCAGAAGAAAAGCAGAGAGGGGAGATAACAACAACCACTAACCCCCCGAACATCGTGGTGGAAGAATGCCGCGACTCCACAACCACCGTTTCTTCTTCGTCTAGTGGCTATGCCAATTTAGACGACGTCCCCCTGGAGTTTGTAGAGTGTAACGGCACCATCCAGCGGGAGCTGGTGGCCACATCTGCAAAGAAGCGGGAGCGCTGTCACCAGAGGACCAGAGTAATGGAGGCTGGCTCCACACGACCTGATGAGGGGCTGCTGAAGCAGGATATGTTTGTCTCTATACAAGGAAACCAGTTCAGACGCAATGGCATGGGCAGCTTTGGCACTTTTCTCTACTGATTACACTTTTTAAATATATAATATACTTTTTTAAAAGTAATTTTACAAAATTTTTTTTTTTTAAACAAAGACTCAACCAGAACTATGATATTATCACTGGCACTCACACTATTTATCATTAGTTTTCAATCACGATCTTTGTCTGGTTCATACATGTAACATTTTGTTTGAGGTTTTGAATGCACAATGACGACAACCACAATTTGCCTAAAATCACGTTTTCTTTCTTTTCTTTTATGAAACAATGATTTGATGTTCCAGTTGGGTTTCAAATGGGGTACGGGAGTTGACTTTCTTGTGGGCGGGGCTATTGTTTTAGTCACAATGGGTCAATGTCAATGTTTTCACTCTTGCTATGTACCGTCATCACTACATGATGATATGAAATGTTTACAATGACGCAATAATTGTGGGGCAATAAAAGGTTATCTGAAATAAGTCATGTATTTCTTTTGCACAAGTGATTATTTCAATTTTAAAGAGTTTTTAGAATTTTAAAAACCTAGGCAAGTGGGCGTTGTGCACAACACTAAGGACATTTTATTAATAGCATGGCAACTCTTTATCTGTCATCTGGATCAAATTCCTGAATCTATTAAGGAGGTTTGAATGAACAATGCCATTGAACTGAATCAATTAATATTGACGGTTTTGACTGTTGTTGATCGATGAAGTCTGGCCTTGAAGCGTAAATCTTTGTTCCAAATGACCCCCTTGACTAACAGCCTGACAATCTCCGTAGTGGGTCGGCATCGACCACTACCTTTGCACACTCACCCCTGATTGACCTGAAAATCATAACTCAATGTTTGACTTGCTGATCATTTGAATATGTATTAACGCTTCGCCACCTCCGTGGAACAAAGTAGTTTTATTTGACACTGGGCTCATTTTCTCTTGCTGGGTTGGGATTGGGAGCCATGAGACGGCAGAGAACACTATGAGTTGGTGTTGACAGCACTAGTGGTCTCGCTCTGGCACGTATGTCTTTTAATGGGAGCTCATTCAGCATTAACACCTTTTATCGGTGGCCATCGATCATCCTGCAAAGCTGGACTCCCATTTTTTGTTTACTTAGTGGTGTTCACCTGGACATCAAATGTGTCGTTTGACTTGTTTTTCCTGAGGCAAAAAAAGCTTGCTTTCTGGATCCATAGAAGAAGAATGGTTTAAGTGAACACAGACCAGAGGGGAATTCCTTTTTTATATTGTAAAATCTACAACATTCATGGAAATTTGTTAAACAAAGGCTTAAAATTTGACTGCAAAAGAAATGCACCAAAGGTATTGTATTATTTCTCATGCTCTTCATCTAAGGGTAATCTTGGATTTTTACTATTATAATCATTCTTTTCTGGAAATGAAACAATAGACTGCGTCTTGACATTACTTATCTAGTATCCAATAACACACTCCTATTTATTGCAGGTCTTTCAAACAATCTCCCCACACCCCTACTTTGAGCAGAGGAGGACGTAGTGCATCTGGCAAGATGTTCTTTGTGACAGGGGCCAGAGGAGCAGCGGGTGGCGGAGGAGGGGGAGGAGGTGGAGGGGAGAGAAGGTACAGTGACAAGCTCCTTGCACTTTAGAGGTAATTTAGTTATTCAGCTAACTGTCTGGCACCTAAGTCCTTACTTAATCTCCCGATCACCGTCCTGCTCAGATCCATGTACCAGAAGTTCCGCGATGTGGATGTCTTGGAGAAGAGGAAGACGGTGACAGCGATGAAGGCTGGGGAGGACCGGGCCATCCTACTGGGACTGGCCATGATCCTCGCCTCAGTCATGATGTACTTTGTCCTGGGCATAACTATGCTGCGCTCCAATGCTGACAGGTATTGCAGCTGCTAATTGGCAATTAGACACATTCATTTTAATTCACAAGTGTTAGCTATTAAGGTAATTTTTTAACACAGACCTTTTAAAATGTGAAAGTATGTAACAGCATACTTGTGACATATGGTGCGATAATAAGGCTTTGGTTAAATATTAATCTGTCTACAATTCATACACCTCTAAACACACTGATAGGTTTGTCTCTATCTTTCCTCTATACAGTGTGTGGACAGAGGAAAGTGTGTGTGTTGTTCGCAACTCCTCTATCACGACAGATGTTAATTGCTCGTACAACTGTGGGACAGACTGCTGGAGGGTGGCAAAGTATCCCTGCCTGCAGGTCTATGTCAGTGTCAACAGCACGGGCAGAGTCAGCCTCTTGTCTCACAACGAAGAGACCCATCAGTCTACTTCTGAGGTGAGCAGAGCACACTGCGCCAGGGCAAACAGAAGATACTGACTTTCCTTTTAAAAAAATCTTCAAATATTGACAGAGACATGTACATTTGTTGTACATTTACATATACCCTTTTTTGTATGTATGTACTGTATGTACAGTGCATCCGGAAAGTATTCATACCCCTTCATTTTATTATGTTACAGCCTATTTCAAAAATGGATTAAATAAAAAAAAATTCTCAACAGTCTACACACAATACCGCATAATGACAAAGTGAAATTTTATGTTTTGAATTTTTTGCAAATGTATTAAAAATAAAACACTAAAATATCACATGTACATAAGTATTCACACCCTTTACTCAATACTTTGTTGAAGCACCTTTGGCATCAATTACAGCCTCAAGTCTTCTTGAGTATGATGCTACAAGCTTGGCACACCTATTTTGGGGCAGTTTCTCCCATTCTTCTTTGCAGATTGTCTCAAGCGCCATCAGGTTGGAGGGGGAGCGTCGGTGCACAGTCATTTTCAGATCTCTCCAAAGATGTTCAATCGGGTTCAAGTCTGGGCTCTGGCTGGGCCACTCAAGGACATTCACAGACTTGTCCCGAAGCCACTCCTTTGTTATCTTGGCTGTGTGCTTAGGGTCATTGTCCTGTTGGAAGGTGAACCTTCGCCTCAGTCTGAGGTCCAGAGCGCTCTGGAGCAGGTTTTCATCAAGGATCTCTCTGTACATTGCTGCATTCATCTTTCCCTTGATCCTGACTAGTCTCCCAGTTCCTGCCGCTGAAAAACACCCCCACAGCATGATGCTGCCACCACCATGCCTCACTGTAGGGATGGTATTGGCCAGGTGATGAGCAGTGCCTGGTTTCCTCCAGACATGACGCTTGGCATTCAGGCCAAAGAGTTCAATCTTGGTTTCATCAGACCAGAGAATTTTGTTTCTCATGGTCTGAGAGTCCTTAAGGTGCCTTTTGGCAAACTCCATGCGGGCTGTCGTGCCTTTTACTGAGAAGTGGCTTCCGTCTGGCCACTCTACCATAAAGGTCTGATTGGTGGAGTGCTGTAGAGATGATTGTCCTTCTGGAAGGTTCTCCCATCTCCACAGAGGAACACTGGAGCTCTGTCAGAGTGACCGTCGGGTTCTTGGTCACCTCCCTGACCAAGGCCCTTCTCCCCCGATTGCTCAGTTTGGCCGGGTGGCCAGCTCTAGGAAGAGTCCTGGTGGTTCCAAACTTTTTCCATTTGCGAATGATGGAGACCACTGTGCTCGTTGGGACCTTCAATGCTGCAGAAAATTTTTTGTACCCTTCCCCAGATCTGTGCCTCGATACAATCCTGTCTCGGAGGTCTACAGACAATTCCTTGGACTTCATAACTTGGTTTGTGCTCTGACATGCACTGCCAACTGTGGGACTTTATATAAACAGGTGTGTGCCTTTCCAAATCATGTCCAATCAATTGAATTTACCACAGGTGGACTCGAATCAAGTTGTAGAAACATCTCAAGGATGTTCAGTGGAAACGGGATGCCCCTGAGCTAAATTTTTTGTGTCACAGCAAAGGGTGTGAATACTTATGTACATGTGATATTTTATTTTTTTATTTTTAATACATTTGCAAAAAATTCTAACAAACTTTTTTCACTTTGTCATTATGCGGTATTGTATGTAGAATGTTGAGAACATGTTTTTATTTAATCCATTTTGGAATTAGGCTGTAACACAATAAAATGTGGAAAAAGTGAAGGGGTATGAATACTTTCCGGATGCACTGTATATACATCTAAAACGTGCTTGGGTCTTAAACATCATTACTATGCAGGATGTGAGGAGGAATTAAATGTTTAGTGTGCAAATTATATTGATTGATTCTAACCTTGAGTGAATGCTTCTGGTTTTCCAGTGTTTCTATGTGCCAAAATGTCAGAAGGACAGCTCGGCCATGCACGCCATAATATTGAACATCTCAGAGCGGTTTAAAGAGCAGCAGCAGGTCACATGCTACTACGACCCCAGCGAAGAGCAGGAGAGTGTCCTCCTGACCCGGCTTTATGGTCACAGTGCCGTTTTCCATTCACTCTTCTGGCCCTCTTGCGTGCTCACTGGGGGGATCCTCATAATAGTCATGGTCAAACTGACACAGTACCTCTCCATACTGTGCGAGGAGATAGGGAAGATAAAGAGATGAAACAGGCCTGAGTGGCAGCTGATAGAGGGATGCTTATATGCTCTGATGGACAGGCGACGTGAGCTGGATCGTTGTGAACAGATAACCCGCGGGGTTGTGACTTTTTGGAACTATCATCTCAGGCTGAGACTTTGGGAACAGCTGTCTTCCTATTCCTTTAAAATATATCCGTTTTTTAAAGAGAACTGAAGGTTGAGGAGCCAAAACTGTTGAATGAGATGCTTCTTCTGTTTCTCAGACTCTCAAGCAGGGCTGTACGCTTACTTCTTTAGGTGGTAGCACTGGTGATTTCAGTAGCACAAACATTTAGTACCACACACAGGTGAACAGTTCAGCACATGTTTTATCAGTCAAAAATACCTGATTAACTTTTACGAGAGGCATAGGCTAAGCAACTACACGATATTACAGTAATGATTTACTGGAAAACATAAAGTTAAGAAAACATGTAACATTGATAAAAGTCACGGAGACAAAATACTGTGGCGATTAGAGTGTTAGTTACTACAGCGCAATCCACTCGCACGGTACATATTTCTCTTCGCAACGAATGTATGCGATCAAAACTGTACAGCAAAATAAATGGCCCGTACTACGAATGTAAAGTTTTGTAAGGCTTTTTGTTTAATAAATAGACTCATATCCTTCTTTATAGAATCATAAATGTTTGTAATTGGTTATCATTTGCGTGTCTACCGTCTTATGTAAACAACAAGCAACATTTGAATAGACTGACAAAAGAGAATACATTTTCCAAATTGTCTATTTTTGCAAAGGATAACGTTGAATTATTTCATAGATTTGAGCAGATTTGAGATTTAATTGATATTTTTGAGCAGTTCCTATTTCATATAGACAACATAAATATATTATTTTAGCTGATTAACTGAAAGAAAAACACTCACACGGGACTTTCTACAGTTTTTTTAATGCTGGTGAATAACTTTGCTTTAGGTTCTCACATGACTGTGGCTAGAAAATTGACATACGGCACTTACAGAGCATCAATTATATTTGATTGATTTGATTAGTATACAGTATGTGCTGCTGATTATATATATCTATATCTCTCTGAGCAAGCTATGCAAGGTTCATTTTGACAGAAAAGAGCAAAATACTTTTTTTCCCAGTTTCCTCTTGACATCCTCATGTGCTAATATACAATTAGAGACCAGGAACCTATTATAGCCTATGTAGGACATATGTTCTTTTACTCTGATAAATCATCTTTGATACCACTTCATAGCTACCGTGAGAAATATTATTTGACTGGTTCATTTCCCATTCACTCTATTAATACTGAAAAACAACAAGAAGGTACTATGTAATGTAATGTACTATATTTCAACAATCCATGTGCTGTTGAATTATTTTGGGCATTCATAAAACTGGTTAATCAAAAATAATAACAAACTTTGACTATCAATTTTTTAATAAAAAAAATAAATTCTGTTCCTAAAATTGACTCCCACTGATTTTAATCTTAAAATTAGGCCTATGATAAGTGGATTCAGCATTCTTTTTTATCAATCCTTGAGAGGTCAACGCTCGTGCCGCCCCGCAGGGCGTTTGTGTGGGAGGGCGGTCCATGGTGATTCTAGCCAGCTTCGAACAAACAGCTAGCTAGCTGTCCGGCTAGCGATCGACTTCATTTGTTTACGTTAACGTAGCTACTTTGGAATTTTCAGATGAATAGCAAAATGGATTGTTACAGCCTTGTTCCTACTAGTAATAAGTAATTTCTAACATTATCTGCTTAGAGGAACTGGGCTGTACAGACTCTCAACGCGTCTTGGATGGAGTAACGCTAGGTAGGTCTAACGTTACTTTGCCTGGTGCTGGTGCCAGGAGGTGGTGAAGTCTAGCCAGCCAGCTACCAGAACGGGTAAAGTTACTCATGTTAAACGCAACTTAATTAATATTTATTTTATTGGCCTTCACGGCTTTGCCATCTGTTCATCTTAACTAACCATGGTCTGCACTTTAAGTTTAAAGTTTAACTGTCCACTTATAGTTTAACGTTATGGTTAGCTAGCTGCAATGCCTACAGACGCACAAAACGTATGCTCTGTTCTATCTGATTGAATTTATTAGCTAACGCGTTAACAAGACCAGGATATTATAGCCATCATGTTTTCGTGTAGTAATAGGAGTGCTTAGTGGGCTAACACTAAGTTCTTAAAGTAAGTTAGCAGTGGCAACTTACCACTATTCACTAACGTTGGCTGTGATGCTAAATATAATTAGCTGGCTAGCTAGCTAAGCGTTATCTAACTTTATTAATCCTGGATAACGTTAGCTAGCGGCTAACGCCAAGTTAGTTAGCCGTAGCCAAAGTAACTTGAGAAACAACACCCGGTGAGTCGTGTGACAAGTTTGTTAACTAGCGGACAGTAATATTAGCAGTTGCTTGACTGTTAAAATAAAATTCTGTCATTCAAAGTCATGCTTTTGCAGTTACCTAGCTAACCCGTGCATTCACGGAGGCCGATCTTTGCTTTGCGGCGACTCCTAAAACTAGCTAGCACTATATAGTTGGCCACAGTGTTATGTCTTCCAGTGAGACATCCTAATGCTGAAACTCAGTTACACTATGCTTACTTATAATTGGGTCGATTGATCTGATCTATTTTTGATCTGTCTCTTTTTTCTCTGTGACTCAATAGCTCGTCGCCACATTTCTTAATTACCAGGCTTTGTGAGGTACACAGACCGGCAGCACTATGCCTCCCAGACCATCCTCAGGGGAACTATGGGGAATGCACTTAATGCCTCCCAGCATTCAGGTGGACTGCCTTTTGCCTAATGGCATGATCCTGACACTAGAGTGCCTCAGGGAGGCCACGCTCATCACGGTCAAACATGAACTGTTCAAGGAGGCAAGGAAGTACCCACTCCACCATCTCCTCCAGGAGGAAACCTCGTACATCTTTGTGAGTGTGACTCAGGAGGCGGAGCGGGAGGAGTTCTACGACGAGACCAGAAGGTTGTGCGACCTTCGGCTCTTCCAGCCGTTCCTCAAAGTCATCGAGCCAGTCGGAAATAGAGAGGAAAAAATCCTCAACCGAGAAATTGGTGTGTTTCATTGTCTTTGCAAGTAGTTCATTTTGAAAATATGAGCTGCTAACTAGCTATCGCTTTTTATAATTTGCACTGGAAACATAATGGGAACTTCTGGTTGACTATGCCACAGATGTAGTCTTCGGCATTGTCTGCAGTAAATCTGTTATATCTACTGCTTTTTCCGACCCAGATGTAAGTTTTTGACATGCGTTTTGTCAAATATACTTTATACTCTTATTAAGATACCCTCCCCCCTCAGGTTTTGCAATTGGAATGCCTATATGCGAGTTTGATCTGGTGAAAGACTCAGAAGTGCAGGACTTCAGGAGGAACATACTGAATGTGTGCAAGGAGTCTGTGGACCTAAGAGACACTAATGGACCTCATAGTAGAGCCTTATACGTCTACCCTCCCAATGTAGAGTCATCCGTGGAACTTCCTAAGCACTATTTTAACAAGTTAGACAAAGGTAAAGCAGGTTGAATACATGTATTGGGTCTCTGTGTCGGATTGTGCCTAGAGCATTTTGACACTTGGCCAGTTACTAATCTCTTCAGCTTTGGTCCCCTTTGCATGAGAACTGACCTGTTTATTCCACTCCTCCGCCCCAGGTCAGATCATTGTTGTCATCTGGGTGATTGTGTCGCCAAGCAACGACAAGCAGAAGTACACGCTGAAGATCAACCACGACTGCGTGCCCGAGCAGGTGATTGCAGAGGCCATCAGGAAGAAGACGCGCAGCATGCTGCTTTCCACGGAGCAGCTGAAGATGTGCGTCCAGGAGTACCAGGGCAAGTACATCCTCAAGGTGTGCGGCTGCGACGAGTACCTGCTGGAGAAGTACCCCCTGAGTCAGTACAAGGTAATTTCTGGCTGCTAACTTAAAGGGACACAGAAATGTATTGTCTACCCAGTGGCGTGTCTGTTGAGAGGAGAGTGAAAGCAGGAGGCGAATGTGAAATGATTCCCGGAGTCAAGCCAGGTTACGGTCCTTGGGATCTGGTAAACATGTTGTAAAATTCTGTGGCATAGGTATTAGACTCTCCCTTTAAAACAAATTAAAATTAAAATAAAAAAAAGAGTAGGCTGTTAAGTAAGTAAGGCTGTTCTCAATAGTCTGTTGACTCTGGGTTGGAGAATTGGGTTTGAAACCTGCTGTTGATGGCCTTCTGTCTGTGGCTCAGTATGTACGGAGCTGTATCATGCTGGGTCGGATGCCCAACCTGATGCTCATGGCCAAGGACAGCCTTTACTCCCAGCTCCCCATCGACACGTTCACTATGCCATCGTACGCGCGACGCATCTCCACAGCAACCCCCTACATGAATGGTGAGACCACCACCAAGTCGCTTTGGACCATCAACGGCACGCTGAGAATCCGGATCCTGTGCGCAACTTACGTCAACGTCAACATACGGGACATTGACAAGGTGGGGCAGAATCTTTTTAGACTTGAATAAAGTTAACAGTACTACTGTGTTTCACATTTGTTTACTATCAGTATTGATCAGAATATTCCAGTCTTCAATTAAACTAGTGGCTCTCAAACATTTTGGGGGGTCCCCTTCATCATAATCAGTTTTTAATTTACTTGGCATAATGTTCTAATTTGTTGAGAAGCCAGCATGAAGACCAACAGCTTTGCATCTAGTCACAGAATGTTTGTTTTTCCAATTGTAAAGAAATGTTTTATTAAAATAGTAAAAAAATAAAAAAAATAATAATAATAATTTTACCGCAAAACTATGTTTTGTGTTTAAATTGATGTTGAAATGGGTCTATTATGTCACACTGATTGCTGCCTCCTTGTCGCAAAAGCTAGTATGACAGTTATACGGTGTACCCCGGTGTCACTGCAGAAAATGTAAACGGTTTGAAAATTCTGATACCGTCCAAGCCACACTGTGGCCAAATCCTAGCAACATGCTCTGTTTGTTGTTTCCCCCTGAAACACGTTTATTTACAGATTTTATTGGGTTCTGTATTTCGCATGTATTTTGATATTAAATCAAATTAAAATAAATAAGCAAAAATTAAAATAAACTATATCTCGCGCCCACCTTGCAGGACCCCGGCGCCCCCCTTAGGGGTCGTGCCCCACAGTTTGAGAACCACTGAAGTAAACTGTTAAGCCTCAGGTTGGTTGGTCAAATTCAGAAAAACCATTGATGGCCACTTTGGCGTTGTTGTTGTTGTTCTAGATCTATGTCAGGACTGGAATCTACCATGGTGGGGAGCAACTGTGTGACAATGTCAACACCCAGCGAGTGCCGTGCTCAAATCCCCGGTAAAGACCTCTGCTCGGTGTCACTGACAGTGATGCACCGCCATAGATCCTAAGGACACGTATCAATTGGATATCTTATACAATCTGTCAAGCAGACTCAAAAGTTCCCAGATGTGTATGTGCTATTTTGTTTGTGTACCTGTTCCTCCCAGGTGGAACGAGTGGCTGAACTATGACATGTACATTCCAGACATCCCTCGTGCAGCACGACTCTGTCTCTCCATTTGCTCTGTGAAAGGGAGGAAGGGAGCTAAAGAGGTGAGCTTGGTAGCCTGACTCAGTGTTTTAAAGATGTGTGTTTATTTGTTATATTATTATTTATTTATTTATTTATTTTTCTGACATTCTAACCCCATGTCAGCTGACATCCACTTAGAAGGGTCCCTAGCATACTAGAGTTTATTTTAATAAATTTTTATATATATTTGTATCTACATAGTGGTTTAATAATTCATTGTGTTTATGTAGTGCTTTTCTGAAACCTTAAGACGCTTAAGACCCATAAACGAGAACAACAATAGATTAGAAAAATATATACACCACTTTCCAATTTGCAACAGAACTATCATAACTCGAAGCCAGACTTGGGCAATTCATTTTCACGTAAAGATGCATTGTGCCGTAAAACATTATACAGGCTTTCAATTACATTTCACATTCTGTAATTTGTTGCAGAGTTAAGAAAAGTGTGTGTCAGATGTGTTGGAGAGCGAGGGATCCACAGGCTCTAACACGTGCATTCCAAAATACAATTGGAATGTTACCAAGTCAATGGAAAGGAGTAGTACAGAACAGGGCAAGGCATGGTTTTCTGACATGAACACAGCACTATTGACAGGTGATCCGCAGTGAGGGAACTGTTTATGACCCATACCAGGAAGTGTGAGTTATGCTGGCTCAGTGAGTTGTCATGGTTACCAAGTCGACGGCGGTGCCTGATTTCCGTGCCCCTGTGATTTCCCGTAGGAGCACTGCCCTCTAGCCTGGGGGAACATCAACCTGTTTGACTACACCCACACACTGGTGGCGGGGAAGATGGCGCTCAACCTGTGGCCTGTGCCGCACGGCCTGGAGGACCTTCTCAACCCCATCGGTGTCACTGGCTCTAACCCCAACAAGGTCTCCACATATTAGCCTGGGTCACTGTTTGCTAGCATAGGCCTAGGGCTGGGTGATATGGCCTATAAATAATATGGCGGAATATTTAGGCTATATCGCGATACACGATATATATCTCGATATTTTGAAATCTCCTAAAGCACTTACTGAATGCTCGATTTAACCCTTTGATGCACTGCAATATGTCTGCATTAAAACATGATTGTTCATATTCATTAGTGGTTTCTATTTGGAACAATTTTAAACTTGCATGCAAAAAAGGGGACAATCACAACCATGTTAAATTCAACAAAAGTTTTCTTTTTGTCTGTGAGCCGGCGGCTTAAAAAAGAATGTGACAAATTTATACTCAAATGTTCGCTATATAGTTATTTACTACATCCCACGTAGAGGAAGCTGCGATACATCGAGTATATTCGATATATTGCCCACCCCTACATAGGCCACAATATTCTTGTTTTTCTTTTTTGTTTAAAACACTCAGCTGTAAATAATCTTTCTGATTTAGTCGTGAGAACAGCCTTAAAACAGAAAATGTGGGACCTCGAGCTCTTTAAATATATTTCAAAGTTTTAAGTGTTTTTTTCATTAGGCTCTGAGTTACAAAGCAGGCAATATGCCTCTAACTTAATTGTCCAAGCCCCTTTTGCGACTTATTAATTACTCATTGACACAGACTTCTTAACACGGTGCAACTCATTCTCTGGTTTGTATTCCACCCAGGAAACCCCTTGTCTAGAGCTGGAGTTTGACCACTTCAGCAACCCCGTCAAGTTTCCAGACATGGCTACTATCGAGGAGCATGCCAACTGGAACATTTCCAGAGAGCTGGGCTTCAACTACTGTCACACGGGTTTGGTAAGGCCTATACTGAGAGGGTGCCTCCTAACATTCTAACAGCTATTTAGTCAATTGATTTTGGTTAATGTGATCCAATCACCGTCAACCTTTCAATCACAGCCCTCGTTACTGATGTAGTGGACATCACGTGGTGCAATGGAATATAGTGCATTATCAGTCAGGTTTAGCATAATAAAAGGGCTTTAAATTAAACATTTATCAAAAGGAGGAGTGGGAGCTTTTGAGCACGAACTATGTACCAAGCAGTTCCTACCTATCCAATGTCAGTCAACTATTTCATAAGATTACGTTTGTATTTTGTGGCCATAATGACAACTTGGAAGGAGCAAACCTGCACATACAACTCTTCAATATTGTGTTTTCAGAGTAACCGGTTGGCACGGGACAACCCTCTGACAGACAGTGACAACGAGCAGCTGCGTCTGGTGTGTAACCGAGACCCGCTGTCTGAAATAACTGAGCAGGAGAAGGACTTCCTGTGGAGGCACAGGTAACCTGTGTGTGTGCGCCTGTGTGCCTGTGTGCCTGTGTGCCTGTGTATTGTTGATGGAATATTAAGGGGAACGGAAATAGGCCGCAGCCTCTCTTGATTTCCGTCAGTGTTGTATTTGTGCGTGTTTGGCCCCTATGTTCAGTACCACCAAGTGCTTACCAGCTCTCTTGTGTTTAGGCACTACTGTGTCAGCATACCGGAGATCCTCCCCAAGATCCTCCTGGCAGTGAAATGGAACTCGAGAGATGAGGTTGCTCAGGTAGGCCTCTGGTTTCTACTGCTGGCTCGGGTTTATAGGGAACGACATCAAATGGCCTGGACTCCTGGTGTCCACTGTAGACGCCATTTTTGTAGAATATCAAAACAGAAGCCAATGAATATTTTAACAATAGTCCATCTTAATGCTAACATTGCTGTTGTATTATATGACCTGTATGTTCCAGATGTATTGTCTTCTGAGAGACTGTTGTGTTATATAACTTTTATGTTCCAGATGTATTGTCTTCTGAAAGACTGGCCAGCCATTAAGCCGGAACAAGCCATGGAGCTGCTGGACTGCAACTTCCCCGACCCAATGATCCGAGAGTTTGCCGTGAAGTGCCTTGAGAAATACCTAACAGACGACCGACTCTCTCAATACCTCATTCAGTTAGTGCAGGTATGTAATAAACCAGGAAAAAGAAATGATCAAGCTTGGCTATTAACCCAGGCCTTATTCTTTGCCTGGGCACAACTGAACCATTTGTCTGTTTGTGTTGGTGACCTGGGTGACATTGTGTGTCTTCATCATTTGACTTGTCCAGGTTCTCAAGTATGAGCAGTACCTCGATAATCCTCTGGGCCGCTTTCTGCTGAAGAAGGCTTTGACCAATCAGCGCATAGGGCACTTCTTCTTTTGGCACTTAAAGTGAGTGGATTCTTGTTTTCCTTTTGATAGCATGATGTTTTGCACTTAAGTTTCCTGCAACCAATTTTGTGCCTGTCAGCAATAGGGTCGGGCGATTGGATGAATATATTGGCGATTGCCTGAGTCCATCGCTGCTTGTTCTTTTTGGGGCGATTTTTGTCGTTTTGTTTTGCTAATTTAATGGTCTGCCTCGTTGAAAGTTCAACTCTGTAAATAATTGACCTGTAAAGTGCAATTCAAAGCCTGCGCGAATAGGAACTGGCCGTTGGAGTTGGGCCATATTATGCACGTTGTTGTTGCTGTCTTCCCAGTCCCAAAGTGACTAAATGACAAGGGGACAGCTGCCTGCTGCTCTCGCACTGCGTCTCAAATCGCATTCGACTACCTTTTTATTTTAATTGGTACTTCAGCTGCAAACTATGTAGCCTACCGTTGCATGCATTTTTGGCATACTATATTTGACATTGTATGTATTGGGACATACAAAATATTTTTCTATCTTATTATATATAGTGTGGTAGTATCGGGTATTATTGAGACGCAGCGTCAGTGTATTTTACCATATCGCCCAACTCCGGTCAGCAATCAAAAGCATTGTGGAGTGCAGGCCAACTCCTGTTAGCTTGGTTGTTATGGCTCGTCACCGTTGCATTGAATTCTGCAAGAACAGTCACTGTTTATTCATCATGTAGCCTTTATATGTTTTGGGCTCATGATTAAAAAAAATTATGTTTTAATAGACCTGCAGCTGGGCTGTATCCAAGCTATTTAATTCCCTCCCTGCTAATGTCAGATATTCTGAGTCCATAGCCATTTTTAAGAACAGGTTAAAAACGTCCCTCTTCATTCAGGCTTTCCAATAATCATTTTTAATTCTGTCTGATTGTGTCCTGTGTTTAGGCTTGTTTAGTTTTTACTTTGAAATAAAATGTATTTATTATTATTATTATTATTATTATTATTATTATTTTTATAGACCTGTTGCGCCAAGGGACAGTTACAGTCTAGCTGAGTGGGCGTGGGACTGTACTGGCTAAGGTAACACAGTGCTGTTGCGCAGTATTTGGCCGGTTACAGCAGCTCCTGTCTTTGGCACTTGTCCCAATTCCCCCCCAGGTCGGAAATGCACAACAAGACGGTGAGCCAGCGTTTCGGCCTGCTGCTGGAGTCGTACTGCCGGGCGTGCGGCATGTACCTGAAGCACCTGAGCCGCCAGGTGGAGGCCATGGAGAAGCTCATCAACCTCACCGACCTGCTGAAGCAGGAGAAGAAGGACGAGGCCCAGAAGGTAACACACCCCCAGTCTGTTCTCACAAGGACTCCGCCTCTCACAGGGCGGGGCTTATTTTCATAAAAGACTGACTTGGTTGTTTTATGTTCCAATTCTAAATATACATTTATCAGGGATGGCGAAATCCCAACTTTACTCGTTTGCATGTCATCCATATTGAAAAAAAAACTAACAAACCTTATCACTGACACTCGCACTACCCTAGACAGTTGGTCCGGCATAAGCAGTCATGCAGATGTTTTCTCATGTGTCTATGATTAAGTGAGCAGAGATAAAAAGCTTCCGGGCCACTGGCTCCACACTGGCCTGCCCCCGCTGTGCTGTGCTGACCTCTGTGTGACCCTCCAGGTTCAGATGAAGTTCCTGGTGGAGCAGATGAGAAGGCCGGACTACATGGATGCGCTGCAGAGCTTCACCTCCCCCCTGAACCCTGCCCACCAGCTGGGGAACCTCCGGTACGTCGGGGCAGTTTTCCTCGTTCCCCCCCAGCTCCCCCCCAGCTCAGCCACTATCACAGGCCACTGTCAATGGCCTCTGACCTTGAAAAGAGGAGACGGCTCCTGTTCATTTCCCACAAACTGACTTGGAGTCATAGTTTCATTTAGAGAATCAGAGGCTAAAACTTTATTGTATAATTGCCCCTCTGCTGTGATAAGTAATGGAGGGTCAATAGAAGAGCCTCTCCCTACCGCTGGAGGTTTCAGGAGCCTGGTGGTCGTCTGTTAACGATGTGTGTGGATGGTGATTTGTGTTCCCAATGTGCTGCTGCAGCCTGGAGGAGTGCAGGATGATGTCGTCGGCCAAGCGGCCCCTGTGGCTCAACTGGGACAACCCGGACATGATGTCAGAGCTGCTCTTCCAGAGCAACGAGATCATCTTTAAGAACGGGGACGGTAGGTTCTATGGGTGTTCCTTCACCCCCCCCCCTACACCCCTCCACTTGTAAAACAAATTGACTATGACGCTAAGCAACTCTGTTCCCTAATGCCGAGCAGCGTTGGATCAAAGGGGGAGGTGTGTTGTCATCGAGAATTCACTCCAATGCCCACCCCCCATTTGTTCCTCTAGATCTGCGGCAGGACATGTTGACTCTACAGATCATCCGAATCATGGAGAACATCTGGCAGAACCAGGGCCTTGATCTCAGGTAGCGTCTTCTCCCACACAGGCCTTTGTTAACAGTGAACCACCCCCATGATGTTTCCCCCTCATAGCAGAGGACCAGATTAGAGAAGACTTTATTCCCTTCTTGTTGGAATAATTACACATTGAGCCCTTTACCCCGAAGGGTGAGGAGGGAGGAAGGGAGTACTGGAGACCAGAGAGTGGTTGAAAAGTTGGGAAAGGATTTCTAGATTGTAGGTCAATGCAGGGTTGTGTTGTTTTTGAGAGGTTTACACACATGAGTGCACATTGTGTCTATTTTGGCCTTGCGCAGGTAATTGTATTTGTTTTGAGTACTTTTCAAATGAAGAGCTCTGGAGCTGACACACGTTTTGAAGTTTTCTTTGAGACAAAGGATGTCCAACACGTTTGCATCCTGGTAATCCGGCTCTGCAGACTGAATCCAACCACTATTCCACTGCTCAGCACTGTTTTCCTTTGTTGGCCCTTTCTCCTTTTCAGGATGCTGCCGTACGGCTGCCTGTCCATAGGCGACTGTGTGGGCCTGATCGAGGTGGTGCGCAACTCCCACACCATCATGCAGATCCAGTGCAAAGGCGGCCTGAAGGGGGCGCTGCAGTTCAACAGCCACACTCTGCACCAGTGGCTGAAGGACAAGAACAGGGGAGAGATGTGAGTGGACAGGAACAACATAAGCCTGTCAGTGACCTGTGTCTGGTGTACTGCGCTGCACACCAGGTAAAAACACATCCAATGTGACCCAATTCATTTATGGTGTCAAATCTCCCCCAGGTACGACCAGGCCATCGATTTGTTTACGCGGTCGTGTGCTGGTTACTGCGTGGCCACCTTCATCCTGGGTATAGGAGACCGACATAACAGCAACATCATGGTCAAAGACGACGGACAGGTGGCTCGTTCATCCAGTTGCTTCTCAGGCTCATACTAGTTTTCCTGCTTGCTTATGCCTTTTGTTTTGTCAATGGTCTTTGTTTTTTTCCTACTCCTTCATAGCTATTTCATATTGACTTCGGCCATTTCCTGGATCACAAAAAGAAGAAGTTTGGCTACAAGAGAGAGCGAGTCCCCTTTGTTTTGACGCAAGATTTTCTGATTGTGATTAGCAAAGGAACCCAGGAGTGTACCAAAACCAGGGAGTTTGAAAGGTAAGTATAGTCTCTCTTTTGAGTGACTGTTTTGGCCCCTTTCAAAAAGACTCACATGAAGTCAGGGTTTATTGAAGCACAGATGAAGAGTAGCCCAGTGCATAAGTGTTGCTTACAGTTGTAAAGGCACTAGGGATGGGCATTTTGGGACATATCACTATTAGAATATTCTATCAAAAAATATTTCGAGTAATCGATTAACTGAAATAAAAATATTGTGCTTTTTCTTTCTACTTAATACATATTTCAATGGCATTGGTGTACACGTGATAAACAGTATGTAATCAAAATAGCTAATGAATAATATTTAAAATAAGTTTAGGCAAAAATATAAATAAATAATTGCAGCTATACTCAAATACCCACATCATTTTGAATATTCGAATAACTGTTCCCATCCCTAAAAGGCACTAGTGTAATGTTATGTTATGCATCAATTTATTGACAATAGTATACTGAACATTCAACATAATATACCTGTTTTTTTTCCTCATTACAATACCCTATTGTTAGATGTACAAACTCCTAATTAATATTTGTAATCCCAGTTTAGCAACTTTTGTCTAGTCTTGATCCTTCCGCTCATCTCCTGCCCCTCTCAGATTCCAGGAGATGTGCTACAAGGCCTACCTGGCCATCCGCCAGCACGCCAACCTCTTCATCAACCTCTTCTCCATGATGCTGGGCTCGGGGATGCCGGAGCTGCAGTCGTTTGACGACATCGCCTACATCCGGAAGACCCTGGCGCTGGACAAGTCTGAGCAGGAGGCCCTGGAGTACTTCATGAAGCAGATGAACGACGCCCACCACGGCGGCTGGACCACCAAGATGGACTGGATCTTCCACACCATCCGCCAGCACGCCATGAACTGAGACCAGACCCTAACCGAAGCTTAAACAGCTTCTCCATGGGAAACTAACACAGATCTTAATCAATATGAACTTCTTGATATACATGTTTTCCTGGGGGGGGGGGGAGGGGGAGGGGGGGGAGAGAGACAAGGAATTTGTAAAACAGCTGCACAATGCACAGTAGTTAAAAAAAAAAAAAAAAAAAAAAAACGCCTACCCCTTACCTATGACTTGAGCAGTGACATAGCTGCTACGTTCCCCCACTGGTATTGATCTGGAAACAGAGTAGGCCTTTCCATGCCCGCTCAGCCAGCGTACTAATGACCTGAGTTGTGAAGAGTGGACTGTCCAGGAAAGCATCAACGTGTAGGAAATCACCAGCAGCTCTGTCAAAACGCTAAATGTGTCATTGGCACTACAAACGGTGGTCTAAATAACTCTAAAACTAACGTTATTATCATCATCAATTCTGTCACTTCGACTCAAAATATTATGATGACAGTGTGCTGTCAGTATAGGGAAAAAGGGTTTTGCATCGTTGAGTTTGAGATTTTGAACAGGGGTATATTCATAGTCTTGTATGCATAGTGTGTGCATAATGTATTCCTTTTGAGTCGTTATTTTTACTGAGCCAAAGTACTGAGTATATATATATATCCCACTACTCTGCAGTCTTATTGTTAAGAGTCACTACTATTCCAATCGTGTGTTTGTAGCACTGATCGCTGCAGTGTTTCTGTTGGTTTGTCAATCAGTATTATATGTGTGAGTGGAAGGGGGTGTCTGTCAAGCATTCAGACATAAATTGGTTGCCGTCCATATCCCCCAGTTTGATGTTACTCTAAAGACTGTTTCAAGTGGATACTCAGCGTTTTTAATTCTCCCTTTCGTCAATATTTGGTGTGTTTTATTTTTGTAAGGGAAAGGTTTGAATGGGGGAAGGATGTGCGATATTCTTTATGTATGCTGTGCTGTTACACTATGCAAATTGTCTAGTTGTCTTGTGTGTACTTTAATCTAGAACCATGCAGATGTCAGAGCGAAGTAAAGCAAGATGATTTGCTTCTAATCTGCTCATGTTCTCAAGGGTGTCAATCAACTTTGTACAGACCGTACATGGAGGAAATAATTATGCACTGTAATATTCTCACCCATTTCTTCCTGACATGATGACTGAAAGAACTGTGAAAAAAAGCCTTTTTGACCCTGCCTTTCTTCTCATGTAGATTAGATCACTGAAGCCGTAATTATCAAGTCAAGATTTTAACAAAGGAACATCAAGCCATTTACAACAATTACAACAATGTGTTTGAGTTTGTAGCTAAGTTTTCTTCACAGCCTGTGTAAAATGTAAGTTTAAATAATATAGCAGATTATTTACAGACCTCCTTAGCATTAAGTCCCATGTACAGTCCTACATTGTGATAGTAGAAAAAAAAGGAAGCAAATTTGCAATTTTACCTTTAAGTAACTTTTGCATTCTTGTTCCAATACTTGCTTTCCTTACGTGTAGAGATTGTCTTTATAAAGGGCAACATCCTACCTAGATTGCATCATATTTTTAAAAGTAACTTTTTTGTGTTTACTTTGCTATCCAAAAGAATCCTACAGTATGTTTGTTTCTGTACAGGATACAGATTGTTGGGCAGGACCCATTTAAGAATAAGAAAATGAAATCCCCATACACGTTGAGAAGGCACGGTCATACAAACGTGTTAAAGCATTATAGTTGTTATCCTCTATATCTCACATTGCATATGCATGAGGTCCCCAGAGAACCTGTTGGTTGGCCTAATGTTGTTTACTTGAATTTCATGTATGACAAAATTACTTTGTTACTTATGTGAGGTACAGTGATGTTACAATGAAGGTAACAGAACCGATACTGCTACTATATGTGCAAAAGATTTCTTCTAATATATTTTTGTATTCTAAAAACATAGACAAACTCTTATATAACTGCTAACCAAAAAAGTAAATAATAGATTCATGCATATTACATCCTTTACAACTGTCAATGGCCTGTAGTTTAAATGATATGACAACTTGTGATGGCTGTATGAAGGACAAAAGCTGGACTTTGTGTTGGGAATATGGAGCAGAGATCTGGTGATGGTCTAATGGATACATGTCTGCACAATGAGAAGACCAGCTACACTGCATGTGTTTTGAAATATTTGTTCCTTTATCTGTAAATATCATTGAACCTTATAAAATACCATTGTTACCCATTCTTTTGACCATGTCTGCAGAGGAAATGTATTCATTCATACATCATACTGCTAAATAAAATAAGCATTTCTCTATGTGGGCTGTCACTGTGTTTACTACATCACTTTTAAGATGCACAGTTACATGGTTTTAGATGGAGGCCTACCTAGATGTTGCACTTATCAGCCTGTTACATTCAATTCAATGGTGCTTTATTGGCATAAAAATACAAAGTAAATATTGCCAAAGCATACATACATACATACATTTTGTTATTCCAGATACACAGGCTTGGCCACTTGGTGCAACACTAAGTATCTAATAATCCCCGTTAAGAACAAAGATGAAAATATTCATATTAAGGAAACATTTGGTTTGAGAGCTGAGAGTAATGTAATTTACAGTTATGTTTGAAGTGTTCTAAGGCACTATGCCTCCTGAACGTCGACAGAAGTCACAAAGGTAAGCTTTGACGTCTGATTTTTTTTAATTTTAAACCGTTGTTTAACCAGGTAAGTCCAACTGAGCACGAGTGCTCTTTTACAGTGAACAACTCCAGGAGTTCCATGCCAGTGCCTGGTCAGGACCCCGACAGGAGCATTAGCCCTAAACATGTTTTTATGGTGACGGGAGAAAACCGGAGCACCCGGCAGAAACCCATTTAAACATACACGGGGATTACATGCAAACTCCACACAGGAAGGACCAGGATCGGCCGGAGTTCGAACCCAGGACCTTCTTGCTGTGAGGCATCAGTGCTAACCACCGAGCCACTGTGTTAGCTATGATCGATAGCTATCGTGCTTGGATTTTTTTTTCTCTGTCGTATTCTAACACTACTTTATTCATGCAGTCTTATAACAGCTCACTTAAAGAAATGTGCATTTGTCCCAGAAGTATTATACGCTTTCCTTAGTATCCCTACTGGGGATTACAATAGGTCACAAAGTGAGTGCAATCAACCAACTTCTAACCTCTTAAGGCCAAAGTCTACATAGGTCAGTACTCGGCCTTAGGTGTGACTGAAGATTGCCAGGCAGGCAACCTTGTCGCGTAATAGTTGTAAACAAAAGGTTATTAGCTTTAACATTGCTTTGGACTGGACTGCGCAAAGAACATTTTCCGTGTAGAATCTTTCAAAGGATGTAAAGCCAGTGTCAAATAATTAGCATAGCCAAAAAAGGTATTTGCGTTACTTTTTTTGGGGGGGGGGGTGGGGGTGGGGGTGGGGCCTTAACTATAATAATAATTCCTGTTTCTTTTTCTTTACTTTTTGTTTAAAGTAATAAAGGGTCATTTGACAAATTCAAAAAGAAATTTGCCATCAATAGTCTTTAACCAGCAATACATACAAATATACATACAAAAGCTAAGTTGATATATCTCTGAGTTTGTCATTTTGTAAGGACTTATAAGAACATCCACAATGGTACCATATGGATCCATGTCAGATCATTTCGTAGCAAATAGGTGCTATTATCAGCAAATAGGTGCTATTACTTTTATATAGAAATAACTTCAGAATTTGAACGACAAAGATTTTGTATGGCACCAGAAAGTGGTTTTCATATTAACGACCAAAGACCTTGACGTCCGTTTCATCCTCACCTCACGAGTCCTCCAAATGGGAGTGCCCGGCTCTCCATCTGACCAGCCTGTACAGTGTGCCCTGGGTGACTGTGGAGCTTAGCCTGTGATCGGCATCCTGGCTCACCAACTCAGAGCAGAGGTGGGCAAGGTGCTGATTGAGCTTGATAAGCCCTAGCAGCAGGATTCCGCCTCCCAGCATTAGACTGGGCCACAGCAGAGCCATCAGGGCTAGACTCAGGGTGTAACTCCTGGTCAGGATGGTGTCCTCAGGGTGCCTCTCCGGGTCAGCCAGGCACATGAACATGTCCCCCTGTCGCTTGACCAGCTTGCTTTTGATCTCCAACACTTCCTTTTGAAGTTCTACCTTGTCCATGTGGCACGTGGGTGTATAGAAACACTAAAGAAAAGGCGGAAACAAGAAGCTATTGCCTTAATTAGTTTTGACAGTGTAGACAATATGTAAAGCGAGTGTAAAGATATGTAAAGATTGTGGGCTTTCAGTACATGAGACATGTCCCCTAAGAACAAGGAGTTGTCATGAAAAACATAGGAGAGTGGGACGTTAATTCCTACATTTTTCCACATACAAAATACATTGGATGCATGATTCTTACTGTAAGTAACCGTGTACCTCTGGGGTGACGCGCACAGACTCCTCGTTGTGGTGGAGCAGAGCTCTTCGACCAGAGCTGGTGAGGTTGACCGCCACCTTCAGGCAGGGCACGGTACTGACCCCCCGACAGTTGACCCACTCCTCCAGAACATCGGCCTGGAGCAGCACACAGCTGGTCACCACATCCCAACGCCTGTAAGCAGCCGCACAAATCATGTTTGGAGTTGATAAAAAGAAAATGAGGACTCTTAAAATCTCCTGTGTTGTTTGTGTCATTTTATTAAAAAGCATGCATGTTATCCAGGTGCTTGATGCAAATTTAATTTGATTTTACAATGAGAAATTAGAATTAAGGTTTAGGGCTTCGTTTTCACACAGGAAATATATTCAGTGACAAAAATCCCTGTCGATTCTTACCCGCTGAGATACGGCTTAACAGCGGTGATCCCCACCACAAAGTACATAAGCACGGAGAAGGCCATCATGGTAAAGCCCAGCAGGATGGCCCTGTCCTCCCCCACGCTGGAGACCAGTGCTAGGGCCTTGGTCTTCTCCTCTCCATGGCCATCCCCTCTCTCCCTCCGGCCCAGCTCCGGCACCGCTGCTGACTGGAAAACCTCCCTGAGTGTGTAACACAAACGCACACCAACACGGGGACAATTTATTATTATGCTTATTTATGTTGACATTATACATACTCTCTCACGTACATCAACTCTTTCCAAACACGATATTAACACTTCTGCAACATATCTATATCCACTGGTCTCCGTGGTGTTTCTTGCACTTGACCAGCTGCTGCTTACCGCGTCTGTCGCCTGCGAGCGCCCTGCAGGGTGATGTTGATGGGCACGCTAAAGGACTTCCTAGGGGAGGCTGACGTATTGTTAATGAACATCCCAGCTCCTCAGTCCTACTCCCCACTCCTATGCCAACAAAACTTTGCCTCTTCTATCATCGTAGTGCTCTGAAGCCAACATCCCGTCGTCTTGTCTTTCAACCCTAATCACTGTTGCCCCATGGCTGAATGAGCCAGGTGGAAATGCAGTGGGATATTCCCACTTGTTTGCCAAGGCTCAAAGGTGAGCCAAAACACCCTCTGCGTAACCTCTCAAGGGGTTTCTATAGAAACCGCCGCTGGTGAACACGGTAAGACGATAACAACGTCCCATTGGACCTCAGCAGATCTCTGTTCCTTCCCATGAGCCCATGATGTTTTGGAAAGTGCAGCGGCCAGATTTAAAAAGGAGTTATAAAGCAATGTCCAATGGCCCAACATGACACAATTAAAGAGTAGAAAGTAACTTGAATTCTTCAAATAGACACATTCTCCAAGAAACACACACATATGCAATATTATTTCAGTGAACGTTTCAGATAGACACACATACACAAGCACACACCCAAATACATAGTTTACAAATACCTGCGATAGCTCCAGAGTGGGTGACCTACCTTAATGCATGTGTTCTGCATGCCCTCGGCATAATATCTCTGTCTCTGAAGTTAATCCTGATAAACTGTCCCAGAACTAAACAGCATTGTAACACCTGGAGGTCTTTAAATATGAGGCAACAAAATCAATTATTTATGAACTTTCCATGTCAAAACAACTTGCATTATGCACAAGTTTTGACCCTGTGTGTTAAAACATATGTAAATGTAAACTGGAGGACTTTATATCAAAAACACCTTTTTTAAAGGTGTGATTTTCTGAATTAAATCATATTTATTGAAATGTAGCCATGCTGATATGAAAACTAATGTTGGATCCAAACTAACAAAAAGTTGCTCAAATGTTTATATTTACAATACAACAAAATTGTTTGCAACATATTAATTTAGTTAATGGCAAAGACATCACCTTTTCAACTCACGTTGACATGTCAGACTCAGGAGGACCTGGCTTTCTGCACCTGTGCATACATACATACTTTATTTTTATATATTGATGGATTTAAATAATTTTCTTTGGTCTACATGTGTCAAACAATAAAGTACATCGAATACTACCTGAAGAAAAATAAACAGGGTCAGGGTGCTCAAACACCGACACAGGCTATGACCCACACGTGGACTCTCAGGAGGAATACAACAGGCAGCAACGTACACCAAAGGAAACAACACTCGTGAATATGGAAGACAGAAGAAACACTCAGTAGCGTATTTTTAATTAAGTAACTGAACCAGGCATACAACGACAAGGAGTGCAACGTCAGAACAAAAAGCAGTGCAGGTCTCGGCAGGAACGTATATAGTGACCAGGTAAAGGGATAAGTGAACACAGGTGCAATCAATGAAACAATAATCGCCCGAGCAGGTCTCAGCCCGAAGCTGTCCTCGGTGCTGGTTTGTGGCCTTGCATACCTCAGGAACCTATTTGCGCCCTCTGGTGGAAGGTTAGGGTCCGAGAGACCGAAAAGAGGTTAGTTGAAGTTTCCACTTTTAATATCAACCCCTTCACACATTTGACCAAACAAGTTTGACCTTTTTTACACTTTTATTTTATATATTCAGTATATATTTAAGATTCAGACTTTTGAAACTGGTGGAAATTCTCCTGAGTTGAAAGAAGGATTGCAAAAGAGACTTAAACACTTAATCAACACTTAATCTTAAAGCAATAGTTCACCCATTTTCTTTTGATATGTTTTTCATCATATACCAATGTTGTGTTTTTAACATAGTATCGTCATTTAGCATTTCAGCAGAACGTCAAACCAGAGAAAATGGCACTTTATTGCATCATAGGGGGTCCTTACTGAATTGTTTAAAACTACCGCCATTTCAACCTACGAGGAAAGCGTTTGCTGGGTTATGAGTTTGATTGGTCAAATGTCAACAGATATACAGTATATGTCATGTATCCCACAGAGTTATTTTCACTATTTAAAGCAAAGACCCCAAGGCAACAGCAGCTGGTCAATGGTGTCAAATATTCAATACAACAGAAAACACAACATACGCTGGGTACAGTAGTAAATAACGTTGTGCTTCAGAGCAATAGATGCCCGTTTGTGATAGTATTCCAGTCAATTTTTACTGTGTGCAATGTTAATAGTTTGTGACCTTGATGATCAGATGATTATAAATGTTAAAAGAAAGTAGTAAGGACGTTTGGTGCGGATGTTGTTGAGGAACTGAGGCGTTCTCTTCCTAATGTGCCTAATCGTTTATAGATATGTTTGGCACATGTGTATATATGATTGTAATTGATTGATTGTGTACGTTTGACTGAGCATATCTGTTACTTTGAGTGAGAGTGTTTGAGTGTGTGCCCTGTGCTGTATTGTGAGGACCATCACGCTGCCAATGGAATGGGAGCAATCCAGATAAATAATCCATCGAGCGCAGCGTGCTTTACCTAACCAGGAAACCCGAGACATTGCCTTGGCCAATGGGCTCCCACCAAGCTCAGGCTCCTACCGTCGCATTAAAACTACTGAAGCTTAGCTCCTTTATCGTCTGACTACTGCCAGAAATAAGACTTATTATACATGTATCTGAAAAGAAAGTGGATTCATACAGACTGGCCTCTTCAATTGGTCAGTAGATACAGAGGCTCAGCCCTTTCAACCAATTGAAAGACTACAAGATACACTTTGAGAAGATAGATTGGTTATGGTTCTCAACCACGATGCTATGCAGGTACACACGGTCTATACTTCTCCACTGCCGGCCTGCTGACTAAATGAGCCTGCCCCATCAAAGCTGTGATGCACAGAATACAGTGGAGTGAATTCCAAGATTCTCCAGAGGAAGCAGACCTAATTGGATACAGCATATCCCCTATTAGTGCAAAGAATGAGAAGGCATAAGAAAGCAAAAGTTTGTGTTCAATAGCTAAGACAGTCCTCCATTGAAATGGATCTTCAACAAAAGAGGAAGCTCACTTTTCTTACTATTGGATTCATATTTTTGTTGAGTGGCATAGAGTATGGTAAGTTCTATTGTGTTATTCTTCAAGTTTAAAGTTTTACACTTGTTATTACAATTAATCCTATTCACTGGCATCCTGATCAGATATTCAAACATTTTGTCATTGGAGTCGAGCTAAATGTCAATCTGGTTCACCTCTCTCTCTTTCTCTCTCTCTCTCTCTCTCTCTCTCTCTCTCTCTCTCTCTCTCTCTCTCTCTCTACCCAGCTGTCATTCTGCCTACAATATGGCGATACCTCCAGATCTTGGAAGCACCTCCATATTTCCTGGGTCTGGGTCTGTCAGCCTTCAGCATGAGTGGGCTGCTGACAGGCCCGCTCTTTGGCCTCTGGTCTGACCACACCAGGACTACAAAGACCATCATCCTCTTCTCCAATGTCTTTGAGATTGTGGGTGAGAACATAGATGGTTATTGTGTCCCGGAAAAACATTAAAACAACAACAAAGATTATGTTAGGTCAGGAATAGACAAACATGTGAGCAAGACATTTCTTTCTGTATATTCTGGGTACTCTTCTTACTTGTTAATTAATTTGTCAATAATTAGTTTTGCCTATATTTCACAACTGTAAAAATCCAAACCTCTATCTAGCATCAACAACCCATGATGATTATGATTGAATTATGATTGGTAAAATAATGATTATGATTTTTTTTGTCATTTTAGGGAACCTTTTGTATTTTTTGGGATACTCAAAATGGCTGTTGTTGTGCAGCCGAGTGGTAGCAGGCGAGTCTTTGTCTCACACACACACACACACACACACACACACACACACACACACACACAAACAGTACTCTTTATAGATGTTAACATATGCTACTGTACATAAACACTTTCACAGCATCTGTCATGTCATTCCAAGGGGAAGTGACTGTGTGTGCTGTAACTCACAGGTATTGGTGCAGGAGCCGGCTCTGTCTTATTTGGTTTTCTCACGCGAACCACTCTCCCAGAGGAGCGCGCTGGTATCTTTGCTGCCATCATGGCTTGTCGACAGGCAGGACTCCTTTTTGGTCAGTTGTTATAACTTAAACCAACAACAGGATTAATTGACATTTAGAACATTTTAATTGGTGATGTCACCAATACACCAGCTTTCCCAGAGGGTTTATAAGGTTAATTGTTATCACTGAATTAACTTTAAACTGCTATTCATACCTGTAAGTGTAACTGCGTAACATGGACTTAAAATTTTTAAAATACTGATAATTAAAGCACATTTCACTTTTGCAGGGCCAGCTTTCAACCTATTTCTGCGGCTGTGCGATTTCCATCTGGGGCCTTTTGTTGTGAACAAGTACACAGTTCCCGGGGTAACAGACAGCAGCACCCCGACTAACACTGTTCAGGTTCTCACATAGCTCACTGCCCATTCGAACTCTTCTGATTTATATCTCCTTCCAATAGACATTTACACATTTTAGGAAGATGCTGAGTGAAGTTAGGTCCTTTGTAGAGTATTAGTTTGGATTCAAAGAAACTGCATACGCTTAGTTGAGCTATACTTAGCTTCTCCTCAAGGTCTCTGAACACAAGCTGACGCTGCACTAAGGCCTTCCACTGCCGAACCCTTCTGAAGCATTCAACATTCTGTCCAAATGTACAATGACTTCAAAAAGCTTTGAAGTCCTAATCGCTCAAATTCAACATACTCTTTCTTCCCAACTACACATCTGGTCTTCCCTAGATCTTCATGTGTCTGATGTGGACCATCCTTCAGATCGTGGTCCTGACCCTCTACTGGGACATACCACCTGTCAGCTCAACGGAGTGGGGGGACGTGGTGGTGGAGATGAAGGCCGAAGAAGAGGAGCTGTTGGTAGGGTCCGACGAGGAAGCCACCTACTGTGCCTTTGATGCCGCTGTTCTTCCGGGCCAATTAGAGACCAGTGATTCATCCGAGACTCTCCCATCCCAGGGCCTGCCTTCAGACCCCCCCGCGGGGCGCTCAGGCGTCTCCAACCCATTAAAAAACTTCAGCGCCAGTAAAGGTGAGAGGCCGTCTGTTGATTGGCTTTGCAGACAGATTGTGTCAATGGAAGGTGGGAGTAGATGTGTTGGTAAGTATCTGGGTGTCTATAGGCCCTTTCCGACCGCAGAAACCTTCCCCAGGAACTAGGGCCTTTACCCGGTACTCTCTGTGTTAGGCGGCCTCCATACCTAGGACTATAACCATAACGATAACTACAACTATTACGATTTACAGTTTCACTAGCATCCACATCTCACAACGGTATTATTTGCGAGTGACGCGAAGCCTTTATTTCACACAATGTTAGTTGACATGAACTTGTACAAAAAATATTTTAATCACCTGCTGCTTTTATATTAAGTTAAATGCCCCGTGCCGCTGTCTGATCGTAGTTTTAAAATCTGTGATTTTAATAATATACTTAGGAATGCACTCCGTATTATTGAAAGCGAGCTGCCATGTATTCAATTTCGAGTTCCATGTAGAACGCAGTTTATTGTTGAAGGGACATGGAAAAATCGCTCTGAAAGCCATCAGAAAGATATTGTTCCACACTAACTTATAGTTATCGCTGTTGTGTGAACAGGCTCCTTTATTTGACTTGGAACAATTTTTATATTTTTATAGGGGAGAGAGAGAGAGAGAGAGAGAGAGAGAGAGAGAGAGAGAGAGAGAGAGAGAGAGAGAGAGAGAGAGAGAGAGAGAGAGAGAGAGAGAGAGAGAGAGAGAGAGAGAGAGAGAGAGAGAGAGAGAGAGAGAGAGAGAGAGAGAGAGAGAGAGAGAGAGAGAGAGAGAGAGAGAGAGAGAGAGAGAGAGAGAGAGAGAGAGAGAGAGAGAGAGAGAGAGAGAGAGAGAGAGAGAGAGAGAGAGAGAGAGAGAGAGAGAGAGAGAGAGAGAGAGAGAGAGAGAGAGAGAGAGAGAGAGAGAGAGAGAATAGGGGTTGCATGCACACAGAGACACACAGGTTTTCTCTTTCCATTCTCTGGCCCATAACACATCAGACTTCCTCACGATTGATCTGGGCTGTGTGCCATGTCTGCTTCATGTCAGTGGATGTGTGTGTGCTGTCAGGTCTCCTACTAGATTAGTGTCCACACAGGTTTACCGAGGAGGAATTTGGCGTGTGTGTCAGTATGGATTCACTACGACTGTTTGTTCCAGAGCTCTACAGTGCATGTTGTTGATTGTATGTGGCTACGTGCATTGGGTCAGTGTGTGTGTGTGTGTGTGTGTGTGTGTGTGTGTGTGTGTGTGTGTGTGTGTGTGTGTGTGTGTGTGTGTGTGTGTGTGTGTGTGTGTGTGTGTGTGTTTCAGATCCCTCCTATTGATTATCTTACTCTCTGGAAGATGAAACAAAAGAGCAGGTACATTTCCTTCTTTATGAACTCCATCCTGCAGGACAATATTTTCCCCTGCAGAAAACCTCCCCTACAGCGATCCTGGCTGTTTGTAGTTTTTGTTACGGGAGCCAAGCGACCAGCGTGTAGGAAGTATTCATTAATCATGTATGTGTTAGGGGAGAACATGTAACGACGATCGTGTGTTGATCGATTCTTGTTCTAGTCTTTCTGCTCATACACAATGTTAACTGGCACCGGGGTCAAACTAATATTTATTTCTTCTTCTTCCTGAATCTCATTCTTTTTTTCACTCTGTCATTTGTGCCTAAATCCAATTTTTGTTCACCGATTCCCTTCTTCCCTTTCTACCTCTTGCTCTCCCCTCTGTTCCTCTCTCATTCTCATTTTTATTTGCTTCTTCATCTCTCCCGTCTCTATCTGTTTCTATTTCTGTGCAGAGTTCCTCAGGGAGGAGGTAGTGGTTCTCCTCACAGCTCAGTTCATCACTCTCTTCAACCAGACAGCACTGGAGGTGAGCGCTCTGTTTATCTATTCTCTCACAGCTTTTCATACATTATGTTATGGTATTTCGTTTATATTTGTTCCTAAAATCTATTTAATCTAAATTGATCTAAATATGAATTTATCAGTTTAATCAAAAATGACCCGCATGGTCAGAGTAACTGTCAAGGTTTCTTCAGTCTAGTCAGAAATAAAGGACAGAACATACTGAATAGTCATATCAAATACATTTCCGATTGATGGAATACTCTAGCTTCTCTCTCAGCAGAACCTGATAGCTTTCCAGCCTCACCATTGATAACCTGAAGAAGGCCAGGTCAGTCCGTCTCAGTTCAGTCCATTCCTATGACACCCATCCCCCCCACCCCCCCCTAGACCATGGTGACTCCTCTGACGCAGAGCTACTTTGGCTTCGGTGAGCTGGGCAACAGCCTGATGTACAGCCTGTGTGGCTTGGAGGTCATCCTGGGCTTCTTCCTGGTGCGCTGGCTTAGTGGTCGCCTGGCTGACCGCGCTGTACTGGCCATGGGCCTGCTGGTCTGCATTGTGGCTTGCGTCTGGTGCCTCGTCTTCGTGGCCAGCCCCCGAGGTGAGCCTGCCTGGCTGGGTGGGGGTGGATCAATGGGCTAGAACCCTGGTAGGGATGGGTAACAGACACACAGAAACACTCAAGAACACACACACAAGGACACGGACGGACAGATGGACAGACAGAAGGTCGGAGGGAATGTCATCAAATTAAAACCGGGAATCCCAACTGCCCACTGACTGAATGTCTGTCCCCAGGTGGCTATTCCTTCCAGCTCACCGCTTTCGTTATTGGGGTCTTCCTGCAGCTGCTGGGGCTTCCCTTTGTGGCTGTTTCCCAGGTGTCCCTGTTCTCCAAGGTGACGGCTGAGAAAACACAAGGTGGGATTGCTGTGTGTCCCTGTTCATGGAAACACAAGGTGGGGATTGCTGTGTCATGGAAACACTGATTGCTGTGTCATGGAAACACAAGGTGGGATTGCTGTGTCATGGAAACACAAGGTGGGATTGCTGTGTCATGGAAACACAAGGTGGGATTGCTGTGTCATGGAAACACAAGGTGGGATTGCTGTGTCATGGAAACACAAGGTGGGATTGCTGTGTCATGAAACACAAGGTGCTGTGTTGGATTGCTGTGTCATGGAAACACAAGGTGGGATTGCTGTGTCATGGAAATGGTGCTGGTGCAGGTAACTCAGTAAGAACCAAATCGGGCTTTATAAAGTCATGATATTTAATAAGTACGCGTGGAGAAGTTAATCCTGGAACCGACAACATTCTGGTCATCAGTTTATAGTCTCATGGCACTTGGTAGAAACTGATATAATGTAAAGAAAATGATTCCATCACAATGTGCCCAAGCCTAAGGTACAGTCTGATCATAAAACGAGAAGCTGAGGAAAAACCCCCTCTGTAAATGTATCCTTTGTTAATACGGTGTCTGTGGCTGTGTGCAGGGTTCAGCCAGGGCATGAGGCGCTCCGTAGGGGGCCTGGCCACCATCCTGGGCCCTCTCTGGGCTGGGGGTCTGACCCATGACCTCCACCTGATGCTGGGTATGATGCTGCTGCTCCTCGTCCTCATCACTGTGAGTAGCTCCGCCAGTGCACACTGAGACTCTGATGGGTTCTGTAGCTCCGCCAGTGCACATTGAGACACTGATAGGTTCTGTAGCTCCGCCAGTGCACATTGAGACTCTGATGGGTTCTGTTGCTCCGCCAGTGCACATTGAGACACTGATAGGTTCTGTAGCTCCGCCAGTGCACATTGAGACTCTGATAGGTTCTGTAGCTCCGCCAGTGCACATTGAGACTCTGATAGGTTCTGTAGCTCCGCCAGTGCACATTGAGACTCTGATGGGTTCTGTTGCTCCGCCAGTGCACATTGAGACTCTGATGGGTTCTGTTGCTCCGCCAGTGCACATTGAGACACTGACGGGTTCTGTTGCTCCGCCAGTGCACATTGAGACTGATGGGTTCTGTTGTTAATACCGAGTTAGTAAAATGTATAGAAAATCAGCACCGGGCTATTAGTGATAGAAACAGTGCCAATAAACAATATACTTATTTCTACTATATGCTACATAGTACAGGACCATATTGAGCATCGATTAGACTGAGTTTAGGCAGAAAACTGAGTCTGTCCCTGCCTACCAGTGTGGTCTAACTCTACAATCATGCAACACAGTCCCACTCTGATCACATAGGCTCATGCAAATGAGGGGGTATATTTCAATGGCTTGAGCTCACAATCAGTGTGTTTTTGCCATTGTGGTTATTATTGTTGAGGTCCGCTGCAGAATGACCTTGCTTCCACCAGCACCCCAGTCACCATGTTGATCGGCTAGTCCTGAGTAAAACATGACTATTGACCTAAAGCCCCGTACTGCAATGAACTGACAACAGCTATTCTCCAAGTCACATCAATCAACCATTTGCATTTACGCTCATTAGTTTAATGTGGTCTTCTTAAACTGTAGTTCACTAACCACACTGGCTCCTACAACTGCTCCACTGCTCACCGCTATGCTCCTGCTCTGGTCGCTGCGCTTCCACATCCACCCCCCGTCTCCACCTACTTCAGGTCTGCTGCTCAGTATCTGTCAGGGGGGGTCTGCAGATGTCTGCACCCTACCCATGGTTGTTCACTGAGTGTTTGAATATGATCTTGGGCGGTAAAGTATTTTTAGAGCAGCAGACCCTCGAAGGCAACTTTCACTGCACTACCATGTATATGAAATACACAGTTAAACATATTAAGTTGTCCTGACTGAAATGATAAAGTCAGAAGGCACAACCACACGCAAAGTCAAAGTCAAACTGCTTTTATTTCCATTAAACAAACGAATGTTGTCTCAAGAAGTAAGAGTATTTCGGACTGAAATTTATTTCCTGTTTGGATTTTCAGGTGATGACGGTGCTGTCCTACAGCAGCCTGGTTGAGCCCACGGTCATTGGTCATGCATCGGACAGCAGCGAGTAAGGAGGGACACAGTTTCTACCACAAGAAGGTCTACTGCTGTTTTCTGTGGGAAGAGCACCAACACAACTGATACGATACTTCAAACTCCAATTTTCCGCTTTTTGTTGTGGTTTGGCTGGAATGTTGAATTTTATTTTGTGCACACTAATTTTGTGCGCTAATGTGTAGACACCTGTTAGTGACGTGTTTGGAGTAGAAGAGTGCATTTTCTGTAGGTCTTTGTTGGCCGATTGACACAGGGGGGTACCGTTTCTCTGAGTCTGCATTATGTAGTGCCATCATGTGCAACTTCAAGGGCTCCTGGTTTGAATCCTACTATTTATAGTGCTCCTGAAATGGGTGTGTGTGTGGGGGGAGGGGGGATTTTCTGTTTTTTTATGAATGTATCATGTACTAACACTCAGTTTGTTCCTCAGCCTCTGTTTTCTCAGAAGTTGTGACACTGGTAAGACAGATGGATATGTAAGCATTAGACAGTAAGGACAACGACAAATATAAAGTATCACTGTGTGGCAAAAACATTTTAATATCCTGAAATCATGTCTGCTACACTGTCAGTAAATGTTGTTTTCTGTGGGTTTCAATAATAAAATGCAATAACGCTCTCTTGTCAACATAAGTATTTGTTGTTTTTGTATTGTTGTTGAATGCTGTGGATGGAATAAACGTAAGTGACTGCTTGCAAATCGACTTTGTCCTTTAGAGACAACAACAATAAAGACAAAGTATTGACTGATAAAGAATAAAAAGTGCATATACAATGTGTGTTCTCATGTTTAATCAAGAAACTTATCAAGTCACTGTTTATCAAGTCTCTACCGCCAGTTATAGACTAGCCTTAAGAGAATGTCAGTAATAGAAAACTTAATGCAAGTTGACTGACGTAAAAAATAAAGTCCACATACCTTCCTAAATAAAGCCAATCTGTATCTTCCTTGAGAAATGCCATAAATTTCGACAGTGTGCATATAGTTTCATCTTACTCTTCCAACTGCTCCATTTTATGATCATGAGTAGTAGGGAATTTTGAGAGAAGTAAAAGATGAAAGAGGACATTATAATTTCACCTCACAGACATAAAGACATCAGTTGCAATGTGTTGTCTTTCAACCACCCAGCCCCACCAATTGCAAAGAAGATTCTAATCAAGGTGGTCCAGATTTAGAGATTAAAGGGCCCATAATGTTGACAATCATACATTTTTGTGTGCTTCCTTGGTGTCTATGAAGCACCATTAAAAAGTATTTGAACAAAAAAAAAATTTATATTACATTTTTAAATCATTATTTATATATATATATAAGGTGCCTCTTTCTTCCCTCACAACTCACATGCCGTATTCAGAGGGGAACGCAAGTTTACGCCCATTGCTCATTAACATTAATCGGCTGAGTTATGTTATTGGATAGAGATAGTAACATTCCGCTGTTGTCATGGCTGCGGACGGAGTAGCTGAGTCCGTGATTGGCCAATTAGATTGACTTGGATTTTCTACGCCACAAATCAGTGAAATTAGGAACAGCTTGTAAAATAGGGTAGATGTGTTTGTTGTCAGAGGTAAAATTTTGAAAATGCACAAGGCACAAGTTTAACTTTTTTATGTTGTTGGTACAATCCATAGAAGTGATAAAACAATGCTAGACAAAGAAATAGTCCACATCTTACATTAGGGGTCCTTTACCACAAAATCACCAGAATCTAACAGCCACAGCTAATGAAACAATGTCCCTATTAGTTCATAAAGCTTACAAACCATCGTTTACCACGGTCCAAAAGAAAATGTCACATCATGTTAAAGTGACCATAATGTAAGATGTTGAACATTTCTGTCTAGCATTGTTTTATCACTCAAAGTGATTATACCAACAACATTTCTCTAGTTCGCCTCTGAAAATTCTACCCTGTTTTACAAGCTGTTCTGAATGAATTGCAGCGATTCATGTCAATCTAGCCTTTCGCAAAAGCCCCGCCCACCTTAGTTACTGTTGCTAGCCCGTCAACCTGCGCTACTTTACTGTAACGCAACTAATTACTTATGATAGAAGTCATTTTATTACTTTTTGACGGAGTAATATGTGAATAGTAACTTATTACAAATCCCGAGTAACTTGCCAAACACTGATAGTTATATGGATGTTACGAAGCATCGATGCAATTTTTTTTAAAATCGATTTAGTGGAGTTACTTGAGGAATCGTTTCAGCCCTAATAAATATAAATATATATAAATGGAATTAGATTGTTGTGTGTGATTTCAGAATAGAATAGGCCTAATTATACTGTCAGATTGTTATTGTATATGTATAGACTTGTGAATTGTTCTGCATAATTTATTCCCTTCCTGTCTCAGCCCACAGGTATAGTTTAAAAGAAAGATTCCAGTGCAGCATGTTATTAACAGACCAGGAGTAGAGTAGGGATGGACGATACCACAGATTTTGTTTTCAATCCGATACCAAGCGATATTATGTTAAGTATCCCGATACCACTACCAATACTTTTGAAAGTCTTCTTGTGTTTGTAAAAAGGGGGACAATAAAACAATATATTTGAAAGCCATTACATCAGTTTTAAATATACTACTAACATTAGTCTATACAGTGCATCCGGAAAGTATTTATACCCCTTCACCTTTTCCACAGTTTATTATGTTACAGCCTAATTCCAAAATGGATTAAATAAAAAATTTTTCTCAACATTCTACACACAATACCACATAATGACAAAGTGAAAAAAGATTTTTTGAATTTTTTGCAAACTCTGATTATGCAAATGGGTGTTAAACGGTACTACAACGGTGATTAAGATGTGTGTTAGTTAAGTCAGAATTAACTCCATGGAGTTTTTGCGCGTTCACATAAAAGGGTTGCGGTTGGCAACGTAAGCAGATATTTTGGCCAATGGCTCATGCTCCGTATTTTTGATGCACGTTGATGATGTCAGGATATATAGTTTAAATAAATGTGAATTGCTAAATCTTGGCAGCGCATTGCCGAGAGTAAAGTCATAACATATGTTCATGTTTCTGCAACTATGGTCAATCTTACACTCCCAGATTTAAATAATATAACCTCTATGATTTAGAATTTTAACCAATGTGTCCCTATTTTGCATTGGACACTTGTTTCATTTGTTATACAGTATAATTTAAATGAAAGGATATATAAAATAATATATCTAAGATGTGAGAACAATTAGTATTAGGCTATTAAATGATAGCCTACACATGGGCTACTCCCTAAAGCACATAGAATGTCATTGCATTCATACAGCCTAACGATTATATCAGTTGCAACCACTGCAGAAAGCACATTTGAGATTAGGCCTATCTGTAATACTTTTTATTATTAACTGAGTAAAGGATTTTCTAGTTAGAAAATACACTTTTTGGAAATTAACTTTGAATTCGCAAGAGCCTTATAGCCTATATACTAGGCTATATGTTGTAAAACCAAGAGTTAATTTTAAATGATCTAAAGAACTGCCGACAAAAACGTTATATTTGTGTCCACTCCAGCAGTTTTACAGCGCTGTACACAGCGCGATTTTCCCGACTTCAGCGTTTAACATCGAGTTAACCACGAACACAAACTGCTCGAAACAGTTTAGAGATGCAGCGTAAATTGCTACAACAACATTTGCCTAGGCTACTATTTGTGGACCCACACTGGAATTTTTGGTTTAGTGCTTTTATTTAGAGTAGTAGGTTAGCAATCATGTTTAATTTCCCCATCTCGCTCCTCTCTAACGTACAATGCACACCAATTCACCAGATCACTGTTCACCATTAATTTTCAATAGAGGGGCATCCTGGGAAGGCGGCCGTCGTCTCAAGCTCTTTTGCGAAGCGAGCAGGAGCGAAAGAGCGATTGGATATAGACGTAAATATTATTGGCTAAATATTAAAGAATATATTTGAGTTAGATTAATCGTGTTTTTACACAAGCAACAAACACATCTCTGATACGAATTAAATCTTGAAGTTTGTGTATTGTACTTACCGTTCTTGTACAATTGCAACGAAAAATGGGGAAACTAAATGTTACAATTTACCCCATGAACAAAAAAATAGGATGCCCCAAAATAGGTGTGCCAACCTTGTAGCATCATACTCAAGAAGACTTGAGGCTGTAATTGCTGCCAAAGGTGTTTCAACAAAGTATTGAGTAAAGGGTGTGAATACTTATGTACATGTGATATAATTTTTTTTTATTTTTAATACATTTGCAAAAATTTCTAAAAAACTTTTTCCACTTTGTCATTATGCGGTATTGTGTGTAGAATGTTAAGAATTTTTTTTTATTTAATCCATTTTGGAATTAGGCTGTAACATAATAAAATGTGGAAAAAGTAAAGGGGTATGAATACTTTCAGGATGCACTGTATACATTTTTGATGTGCTGTGAGCTCATTTTTGGACATATCAACAAGATATTTTACACATTTGATGGTGATTATCTGAAGATGCTATCCTGTCATTTTGATGTGATTTGGATATATGGTTTTTTACCTGAGTGATGAATTTCATAATTTCTAATGGGTGCCAGATTATGAAAGTTTCATCTCAGTGCAATGGACAAGTTCTGAAGATTTCAGAGCTGTAACCCTAATGGCCTATTTTTTATAATTTTCTTTAACACTTTGAACTTTGAACTGCTGCTATAGCGCCACCAACCGGTACAATGAGACGGCATGGCATGGGGTGTAGTTTTGAGTGAACCTGGACATGTGTGCACATTTTGGTGCATTTTTAACCATGAGAAGTAGGATATTTGGGGGAATAATAATAACAATTACAAGAGGCTGTAGGCAGTCGGCCACATAATTATAATAATAATAATAATAATAACAATTTGACTTTGCGATAACAAGCTGTATGTGTCACTGACGCGTCACTGACACAAACAGATTTTTTTCCAATGTTTAATAAAATGTCAAAAACGATTTCATAAATGACCTGTTATATTATACACACATAGAAACAATAACAATGGTGATTTCCTTTCTGGTTTTCTTCAATGGTCCTGGAGGTGGAGGCCTGTTCATGTGCAGCATCTTGCAAATCATATCTGCTGTACAATCACAACTAGTGTTCATCATCATTATCATCATCATCATCATCATCATCTTCATCCGCTTTGTCCGGGGTCGGGTCGCGGAGGTAGCAGTTCCAGCAGGGCATCCCAAACTTCCCTTTCCCGGGCCACATTAACCAGCTCTGACTGGGGGATTCCAAGGCGTTCCCAGGCCAGTGTGGAGATATAATCCCTCCACCTGGTCCTAGGTCTGCCCCGCGGCCCCGCCCAGCTGGACGTGCCTGGAACACCTCCCTAGGGAGGCGGCCAGGTGGCATCCTTACTAGATGCCCGAACCACCTCAACTGGCTCCTTTCTACGCAAAGAAGCAGCGGCTCTACTCCGAGTCCCTCACGAATGGCTGAACTTCTCACCCTATTCTTAAGGGAGATGCCAGCCACCCTCCGGAGGAAACTCATTTCCGCCGCTTGTATCCGCGATCTCGTTCTTTCGGTCATGACCCACCCTTCATGACCATAGGTGAGAGTAGGAATGAAGATAGACCGGTAGATTATTAACTAGATTAATAACTAGTGTTATTTTTTTTATATTGTATATGAATTGTGCTAATTGTACTAAAATGGTGAAACTGTGTGCATATGGTATGGCACATGTAAATCGATAGTAGATACCCCAAATATTTAGAGGGGTAAGTCATTTATTTCCCCTTTCCAAAGCCCAAAACCCTAGAGGAAAGATGCCGGCAGTGGATTAAAGAGTGTTGGAGGACACATTCCCAGCTAAATACCTCCAAGATAAATGCTGGCAGTGAAATAGTATTATCAATATCACATTGTGTTTTAGATATATTTCTGTCACAAATAATGCAGTGACAATTAGTAAATGAAATGCCAAAGTGAACATAGATTTGAACAAGGACGAGTAAGAACGGGATATGTAGTGTGTAGTGTGCGCAAAAGGTTGTGTGCAATTAAAATAGTGTGTGTGTTTTATGTGTTTTATGTGTTCTGGAGAAAGAGGTGTGCTGCGTGATCCAGGCAGAGCAGGCTTCTGTTCTCAGGGCCCAGGGGCAGCCACAATGCTGCCATCTAGGGGCCACAACCACTCATGGAGATCTTTGCATACATAAATACCCTGTGTGTGCAGTTTTACATCCACCAACAGAGCAGATCACTGACAAATGAAGTAACTATCTATAACTCACGTAACAACACTTCATTAGCCGACCTAAAACAGATTACCAGGAAGTAAAATGTAGCATAAAGGAAGGACTGACCCTAAGATTCAAAATAGACAGCCAAGGCAAAAACATCATTCGTGCAGATACAAGCACACACATGTAAAAACACGGGTAATCGTTGGTCTTTAACTGCCGCTAACCAGACTAGCATTTTACCCCAGAGGCAAGTTTGGTAGCATTAGCTCACAATTCTGGGCACTAAATTGTGTGGCATGTCGTGATGTTAAATGAAAGCGCTATCTTCAGTAAAAACTGAAATAAAAAATGAAATGAATAAAACAAATTGATTGCATTGATTTGACCAAGGCAATGTACATTCTAGTCAGTATAATAGATGTATTGTACGGCACCATATTGCTGCCAAAAACAGATCAGCATTACGTTATAACGTGAAAATGTTTATTGTTATAACAAGATCCTTTTCACGTTATAACGTATTAACTTATTGTTATAATATAAAACGTTTCACGTCATAACGTGATAACTTATTTCTCATTCATTGATCAGCTGTACGGACACGGAAGGCTGACCATGGTCACAAGCTACACCACCTCACTGATGAGTAGTGTGCGATTTGACGGGGATGATGGCGAGGGGGTCCCTGGCTCTGGTCTTTCTGTCCCTGGCACTGCAATGTAAATATCCATCCCCCGCCCCCTTAAAATATGTTTGCCCAATAGTGATTTTATTAGTATGGAGCCCCTAAAGGGCCATGGAGAAAAATAAGACAAGATCAATGTTTTGCGTTCCCTCGCAATACTCTTGTAGGTTTTGAGAGGTTCCAGGTTAATATGAGAGAAAGGACACAAAGAGATCAAGTTTGTCAATTAATATTAGCCAATTGTATTGGACTTAATCTTTAAGACTTTCTGAAAAACAAAATTTTGAGAAGTTATTTTGTTTATACGCTTATATAGCTTGTTTACAAGCTTATACATTTCCTGTGTTTGTAACATTTCCTATCCTCCATCGTAGCCAATAACAATAAGCAGGGTTCGAGTTATGTGGGAGCCAGTGGGAGCTGAGCTTCCATAAGGAGGGGTCTGAGCTCCCATGAAAGCAGTAAAGTCATACATCTGTGGGGGTCACCAATACATTACCCACAACCTTTATTTTAATCACAAATAATGCATTTTTCAGTCATGTAATAAGTATATACTAGATACTAGAGCTACATATGGAGATGGAGAAAGTACTGACCAGTAACTAGGACTACACGTTGTGTATAAAGAGAATATACTGTGTACTCCAGGAAGGGTTGCCATTCTGAATATATTAAACTCTTTAATATTTTTAAATACTATGGTATTGTGAAGGCAAACCCAGTAATGTACTGACTTTGTACTATAGAAGAAAACAGAATCTTCAGGTTATTTTAGTAAGCAGATTGTAAGAATGTATTCAGAACCATTTAACACAAGCATTGACAAAGGAAACGGACCTGTCACTGAAAATGAAATTGCCAATGGACCTTCCCATGCCAACCTCTACCTAAGATGAGAGTGGTGTCCAAGGACATTCACAGAATACTTACACCCATGGCGTCAACATTTTCCTATGCACAAGTGATAGTGGTGAAGGAATTGAGTGAAACATATGCTTTCAGCCCTTACCAACTGACCAGACATGGAGGTGTTCTAATAGTCTTAGAATATTAAGATAATTATTTTACTGTAATTACCAATATGGCACTCAATAAACCATCATTATGCAAATCATAACATGGAAATATATGATTAGTTCATGTTGGTTGACTGAACTGCCATATAATTAATTTGTTCTTTATTACAGCTTGTGTGAATTTGCTTTTGTGCAAGATTAAGTCCACATTGGAGTGTTTGAACTTCATCGTTATATCAAAAAGCTCTGTGCACTGTTGCACAGTTATAGGCCTACTAGCAACCAAATGTCCGTATAGCCTACATTGGAAGTTTTAAGCCAGTTCATATTTTATACCTTTCCGCGGCTGTGCTCCGTGGTTCCTCTTAGCAAAGCAGGGCCAGTATGTGGCGCCTATGATCTTTAGCAGTATTTGTATTACCAGTCCTGAAGCCGAAGAGAAGGGCAGTTGTGGTTGTTAACGACAGGACTTGAGTGGGATGGGGAAAACAATTTGTGGATTATTTGTTGTCAAAACCATTCTACAGTTTGATTACGCAGTAAAGATGAGGATCAAGACTGCTGGACGACCAAGTCATGACAAGTGTTGCGATGCATCGGCTCGAATAGTAGGCTGAAGCGCTTTGGTCGGGTGCACAACAATAGCTTGATTGGGAAGCGCGTTTGCAGAGATCAAACTTCAATAGTAAAGTGAGACGAAACAGTGATGCATTTATCATGGAATACAAGAGCAGTCTAGAGGGCATGATGACACAGGCGTAGATTGCGTGGGACGGTAGGGACAATGAGAAAGCAGACAAGGAGGACAACCTGGACAGGAATGCGATTTGTGAGCTTGTGGTAGTCAGCGCGACAATATACATTTACATTAATAAATCTTATAATGAAAGTACAAAGCTGTATATTATATTACTAGTAGTCTACCGTTCAAAATAGTTTGTATGTTGGCCGGCAATAAATTAGAACTAGCCAGCCTGCTAACGTTAGGGACAAGGACCGGTTCCAGTCTGCCATAGTTGGGTGTGCTGCCATATTAAGTGGGCAATTTGGCGGGTAGCCAGCCCGGTATGGCCTAGTACAATGGTTTTCAAAAGGGAATACGTTGGAGTACTGCAGGGGGTATGTGAGAATTTTTATAAAAAGAAAATATCAGTCAAGCATAGCCTAATTTCTCAAATAATTTAAACTGTAATTTAAATAAAAATAATAAGTATAAGTTACAACAAGCCACATTTTCTATTTAATATTCTTATTTTCAAAGCAATTTTCTTCAACCTCCCCAAGTTCTCTCACACCACTCCTCTGCTCCACACGCTGCGCTTATCTTATCCACCTGCCTTGTGGTTTTTTACCTTCCTAAGTCGCTTTGGATAAAAGCATCTGACTGTAATGTAATGTAATTTCCAAAGCAACAAACTCACATTCACGATGACGTTTGTTCACCGTGAGGTCTCTGGAATGGCCGTGGTCTCTGGAAAGCCAATTTCAGTTTGACATCGTTTGGAGCGGGGAAATTATAAATGTTGTTAATATGTTCTTCTCTGAAAACAGTCTGAGCTGATTACGAATCACTGAACATGCAACGTGTCCTCGCACTGAGAGGATCTGAGACTGTCAGCCACCAATATTGCGGATTTCTCCAGGCATTGTCAACTACGAAAGGTGGTGAGATCACAGTACGTTCAATGTTTTGCTCACTCACTGAACATACTGGCTGAGATAGCTTTCGTTTCGTCACTCACTGAACGTACTGGCTAAAGCCGTTTATACTTCTCCGTGAGCGTTTTAGCAAACGTAAACGTTCATTTGCCGCTTCCGGTCGCAGAGTAGTTTGCCTACATACTTCAACGTAAGTTTAACGGGCCCACTAGGTGGCAGTGTCGCATTCAGTAATCCAGAATGTACAGAAAACCGAAGAAGAAGCACAGACACGGAAACTCCCGTTCATGTCCCGCGAAAGTATAAACAACGAGACGAAGGTTGCTCACTGCTTTTCACATTTTATTATATCAAATCAAATCAAGTTAATTTATAGAGCACGTTTAAAACAAGCAGCGGTGACCAAATTGCTGTACATTCACATACATACAGTTTATCAAATAATATAGATAACAGTTGTAACATACAGCCTATATGTAGGCAATAGCTAAGACTTGCTAAGTGCATAGAAAACCACTAATATGATTTGAAGGCTATCGAAAATCAGCCTATCTGCTCCAGTTAATTGTGCCATCTGCGTTTTCATTTGTTTGGATACAGCCAAAATACTGTATTACCGAATATCTATTGCTTCCTACCCTACTCAACCAATCAGCGATTGTTTGACGCACTGAGAAGACGCTTCGCGCAACGGGCTTTTATGATTTGGGAGGACTCCCCATCAACACGTCGGCGGGCCTCGGTGAGCTACGCTTTCCCAGAAAACCCTGCGCTTCGAAGCTACGCAGAGCTGTTTACGTGCTGCTTCGCAGAAGTATAAACCAGACTTGAGAGGCAACGGTACGTTCAGTGATTTGTTTACTCACTGAACGTACTGGCGGAGACTGACTTGAAAGAGAGGGGAGGGGACGGTGCATGTTTGTGCTTCCTTCAGTGATAAACAGTTGCTCAAGCCCACCCCTCTCTCTCTCCCTCCCTCTCATGTCTTGAAGTCTCGAAGTAGGAAGTAGTAGGCTATCAAATATCGCAACTTACTGAGAGAGCTCAACTGAACTGAAAAATGTATGGATCGTTTTAGGAAGTGATTCAGTTCAGTTGGTTGTCCCAAAAGATTTGTTCAAAAAGAACGAATCGTTCGCGAATGTCACATCACTGGTTGCATACAGAGGGTGTGCTATGTCTGTTTTCGCTTTTACCAGCTGTTGTTGTAGCACCCACACCTCTAGGATGTGCTATGAGCTACCAGTAATCCAACCATAAGCCTAAAGACACATCAAGGGTTTGTTGAATTGGTTTTATATCTGTCGCCACAGCGTTAGCCACTCTTGGTGTTTTCTCCTAATCACAGATAAGGCTTGGTAACCTTTACGATGTTATACTCGCAGCAGGACGTGTTACGCTCACTTCCGCGTGGCAAATGCTAATCTCTGCGACTCTGGAACATAATATAATGATACTTTCATGGCTCCACTCGGCATATTTTATGTGCTTGACATTTAAACAGGGATGAAAGAGTAGAATGAGGGTGAGGTCAAACTCAATATTCCTCCCTTTTAATACAAGTGAACTTTCTCAGCTGGACTCCCTGTGACGTCCGCTTTCAGGAAACGAAGCTGTCAGTCAGTTTGCAACCGAAACGCCTGTGTATCCTTTTTTATCACAGAAAATAATAATTGAATATTAAAATCTATTAGATTTAATATATATTGCAGGTTCTATGCCTTAATGGCAGGGAAGTCTATCAAGAAGCCTTTTCTTGAGCCCAAGTCAGTGATTAATAAAGTAACCAGTCAGTCAGTCGGATGTTTTCATTTGCTTTCCACTACAGCCTGTATAGGCAACACACAACCTTCCAGGACTGAAAATAGACTGCTCAGTGGCCCCGAGCTGGTGTGTCAATATATCCCAGATGCAATCACCAGCATGCGAGTTATGCAATTCTAAAGGTACATGAAACAAACCATTTGATGCTGCATGCGGCCAACAGTGATTTGTTTGAACCGTGGCTGAGGGTATAAGCTACAGTGCACGAAAATATCTTGATTCTGACATAAGGACTAGACAAAAGTAATTATAGGGAGGATGAGGCAATCAATGGGTGGAATTCTCAGTCACACTTATTGCCAAGCTTACCCTTGTAGGCCCAACCCTATGCTAATTCTGATTCCACCTCCTCTCACACAGTCGTTAGGCTCTAGAGTTTATTCCTGTGCAATTCATTTTAACTGCTTGGGAATTTCTATTTTAGTCACATGGGCTACCGATCGAAAATGGGAAGTGATGTTGTGGTTATGGCTAATAGGTATTTCAAAGAGCCTAGTAGCACACAATTTCATGGTCCTTAAAATTTCATCTAATGTCCCTGCACTTGTCAATGTTTCTCACTTTTGTCAATCCTAGAATTTCAAGAACTGAATTCTGTCACGTAAACCCCTGGATAGTCTAGACGGAAAATGTCCATGGAAATCAATCAGCTTTGGGGCCAAATTAACTTCTGTCAATTGACAAAGCTTGAGGTAATTGACTGCTAGAATAACAGAGTATCATTTGATTGATACCAACATATAACAATTATCTCTTAGGTAACATAGAGGTTGCCTTGTGCTCTTTTCCTGAATCTATAATTTCTGTGGAGGACAGCTGGTAATGGTCCGTAGATGATAGATGAGCTATAGTCTGACGTCAAAATATAAAGACGAGTGAAATCAGGTCTGTTATATTCACCCCATAACTCAGCCACAAATGTATGCTTAAAGTCCCTATAGGCAACCTTTTTGTATTAATGTGTTATCAATACCTTTCTACAGTTTGCACATTATAATGTCTATGGGAGAATAAAAAAGTCGCCATTCAGATCAGTCCTCTTGAAGTCTCATTATTCAATATAAAATGTGTCTTCCGCCAGGCGTGAGCAACCTCCTATAAATAAACTACACAAAGCAGCTTTAAGATACATTTATAAGTGTATCTTAGAGAACTGAGAACTGAATTATGAATGGATCATCAGACTGACAGATTTGTGGGAGAGATGTTGCTTGTCACTAGGGGGCCCAATGCATTCTGTGGCCCCATGAAAACATAATCTAGACCTAGTTCATTAAGATCTTCTGAAGGCCCCATTCTACTTGTGGCCCCTGGATACATTTGCCATCCCAAACACTCAACCACAGGAAGGAGTCAACACAAATTAAAATGTGAGATGCGAGGGCATAGCCTATCCTGCTTGTCTTGGTATCAATGAATCCAAAGCACTCTCTTTGCCGCTCCGCCTCTGAAGCTGCAGCCAACTTAAATGTGTCAGGCAAAGTGAATTCAACATCAAAAACAGGGCTAGCTGGCGGGAAAGCAAATGATTTACTCTCTGTGACGTCAATGCACAGGGGCTTACACTGTGGCTCCAGATATTTAGCTAGCAGTGTACTGCCTTCGTGATCCATAGCTCCAGCTCACTATCGCCCTGTTTGAATATTCTGCAGTGTCGCCTCAGCCATATTGAATCAATTGCCTCCACCTACCAGCACCCTCCACCCCCATTGCACTTGTTGTCAGCTTTGGCTGTGGAAGAGGTAAAGGCTTTTTGATAGAAGCCCACTCATATTAGCAAGGGAAATTCATGCTGACCTCAAAGCGAGGTAATTAGCGAGCCTATTTGTAAAAGGAACTGCATAGGCACCTTCACTTGTTCCGTGGAGGGAGAAAAGGTTCTTTTCAGGGGTGAAGGAATATGCCAATTAGGCCCCTACATCAAACGGCAAATATGCACATCAACGGGTCCTGCTCATATCGGAGGTAGCGTTGGCTTTTGCCATTACTCAGCACACCTCTCGTGTGTGAAATGGAGAGAGTTCTGAGAACCTCGCATTCATATTCAGAACACCGCCTCATATTCGAAAAGCGAGTCACGGGTGGATGCAACACTATCTAACCTCCAACTGTTCGGAATGATGAGAGATTAGAAAACAGTCTGGGCCTGACACATTTCTCTTTTTCCAACGGTGTCTGTGACAGCTACAGACAGGCCTCCATGTGTTGTTAACAGCAAGACAAAGTAGCTCAAAACCCAATCAAAATAAATCAATAAGCTCTTAACCCGGGAAGCCTAGAGAAAAAAGTTGATTTAGCATAAACATCTAGAAACCGTATCCCTTGTATTTCCCTTGATCGAGCTCTATTGAAATTTATACCCAGCTTTTCCCACTTGGTAGCAAATGCTTGGTCATGCTTGCAGGCTGACAGTGCTAAGGTCGTGCGTTATCTGCCAACCACGGGAGAGCATTGATCCTGTTAACAGTCTGCATGAAGGATATTATAAAATGATGAGTGCTTCATGGGAGGTCAGCCAAGGATCAATATTAAACCGCTAGCTGGTTCATAATCCTGCTGGACCAAAAAAAACACTGCCGCTTAAACAAGGCGATGTTGGTCTATTAAATGCAATGCTCTCCTAAAATAAATAAATGGTCCTGTGTGACTTTGTCCAGGGAACTGATGTACATACATGCACGGTCACACTTACACAAACACACATACACACACACACACACACACACACACACACACATCCATTCACCAGGACAAATACGTACACAGAAACATCTTGGACACACTAAAAAAACACACACACACACACACACACACACATGCTTGTTCACAGGCATAAACACATCCTCGCCTACACAGGCTGGTGCACATACATGTAGGACTACAGCCAAAGGTCTGTCACAGTCAACTACATATTTCACTGATTATTGCGTTGTCTAAGTAAAGGCCACACCACCAGTCTCCAATACGGTAAGAAAAATCTGGATATGAATATCAACACCAACTGGACTTGTCCTGTACACAGCCAGTGGGCAGCAGGTTGTTTGCGTGTACCACTGCCCCTCCCATATCCTTTAAGGAGATTTGGCTTTCTGATCTCTCCAACCTCCAAGATGAAGTCTCTTCAGCTCAAAGATTTAACCACTTAAAATACACATCACTTTGAGGACTAACTCTTTCAGTCTCTGATTTCTCCAAGCAATGGGGAATATCAGATTGGTTGCAAGGTTATTTCAAGATTCAAAGTAAAAAAAAATGCCTAGAGCACACATACCCCAAGTCATGAAACAACTCCAAAGAAGATTTAAAAAAAAAAAAGAAAAACAGCTCATATTAGAGAATTGAATCTTAGATATCATGCACTACTGGGCCAATTAAGTTGTAGCAGCTTATTTTAAGTTTTGTGGAGAGGGGGAGGCTTTGCAGCCGAGAGTCCAAGCTGTGAGAGGACACACCAGGGGTCCCGCTTCCCAGGGCCGCTGTGTGTAATCCCCTCTAACATCCATGCAAATCTCATCTGTGGCCCGCACACAATGACCTGTAAGGCATGGGATAGGGGAGAAGCCGGAGAGGTGTTGAATCTACATGTAGGTACCCTGGGCAGGCCTATGGAGAGAGTTTTGTTTATGGACAGAGGGAGAGGTGGATCAACAACAAAGCATTTAGTAGGTTTGTCACTATGTGAACAGTCATCCAATGGGCCCAGTGTTATTCTCTCATTACAGATGCAACAGCAGCGTGGTTTGACAGGGGGCATCGCTGTACACAGTGCACTGCTTGTTCATACTGGTGTGTTGTGTATTTTTATAGTACACGTGGATGTTTTTAGAGCGTTTACGAATGTCTGTAATCACGTCTGTAATCATGGATATATGTATGTATGTAATGTATTTCAAAATTCCCAATTCCCTGTGGTAGCAAAAATAATATCCACCGAGATCTCAGCCAGACTCGAAATCTTTGTCTTATCTGTCCAATTAAAGTAGCACTGAGAATACCTGACATAGGCCGCTGAAATCTATTTAGGACTGTGTGAGTTGCCGCATTTACACCTGTTGTTGAGCTTCATGGAATGATGTGGGGCAGACGGACAACGGAGATTGGACAGAGAGGTGTATGGGTTTCTGCCATGGTGCCAAATCAGAATGCGAGACGCAGGGAACTCACTTTACATCTGTCGCTATCTTCTCGATTGATAGGATTAGGCCATATGCTGTTTCAGCAACCCGGTGGAGGCTCAAGTCTTTCATGTGAAGCATTTGATTAAATTGTCTGTGAGCCTTTGTGCATACATGTGTGTGTAGTCTCCTCAAATGGATATGGATCTGGCAGCCATTGCCTAATGCTATTGTGAACGCGAAAGGCCCCTTGTCCGGGTGTGCATCTGCATGCATGCCATGTTCAATGCCTTGAACCTTATTCCCTTTTTGATTGCTTTGTCTTTGTGTGCTTACGTGTGTGCGTTTGAATGAGTGAGTGAGTGTGTGTGTGTGTGTGTCTGTGTGTGTGTGTGTGTGTGTGTATTCTTTCCATAGCACCTCTGCTCCATTGTAATCCCGGTTGGCAGACTATAGACCAGCGGGGGGCCTTCACTCCAATTTGCTATCGTTTGTCACCATTTGTTCTCCTGACAAACAAATGTTGCCTATCCATCTTCCACTGTTGGCCACCTTCACACATAGGCTTAGCTTTATACTCCTTCCCATGGCATTAGTTAGGCAACAGTGAAAGGCTGAAATGGAGGAAAAGCCAGCTAACAGCTGATGATACTTTGTATCGTCTGACATTAATATTGAAGAGCCAGTCTATTATTGATCAGTAGTTTGCTGACTAGCTCCTGACTAAAAGGCAAACTATGGTGGCAACTTGTTGTCATTCATTTTTCTCCAGAACGCTCTCCTGTCTCAGCCACACACGTTTCCTTGTAAATTCAGTGTGGCGTTTCTACCCCCTACAATTATAGCTGTCAGGCACACATAGTGTGCATTAGGTAAACATATCTGTTACCGGCCGGCAGATTCCTCATTAATCGTATTAAGCTGCCTGTAGGCTCTTAATGTTAGGTGGTGTGTAATGTACATGTGCTCTTCCTCATGACGGTGTGTATTGGAGGGAGACAAAGGCTTTCACTGTGTTTAACTCGTATCTTAAGACGTGACGGTCGGTTTCAGTGATGCTATCTTTTTCCATAATACATGCATGTAATTTTTTTGTGCATCTGCAAAGCCTTTCTAACAAGATCCTATTCTGAGATAGGGACATCATGTCTCTGTTGGGCAGTTGGACTGTTAAGAGGGTTAATGGGAGACAAAATGGAGTAGTTACACTTTAGGGAAGCATATGTTTTAATGTTAGCATATGTGCCCCTGCTGCATGTGCCTCAGCATGCTGTTTGGCTCCATAAAGAACCAGGGGAATGTTAGCCAGTGGACGGTCAGTGCAGGCTACCCGGCAGGAACCGCTTGTCTTTGCACACAGTCCATAAATGCACTAGCCATAAACTCACAGGGACTTTATGGTCTTGGCAAGCCAAGCGTGAGGTTGGGTTTCCCCCTGGCTCTGGTCTCCTGCCGATGTCCTGGTGTGGATATGCAGCGGCTAGCTGGGGAACGAGCTGTGAAGTGACCACTCCATTAGGCCGGGTGTCTGGGTTGGGGACTGTTTGACAAGTTCACAACCGCCATGTTGGCTCTGCCAAACTGTGGCGGGCTGCCAGACTACTGGTGCGTACCTGAACCGCCGATTTTCAACAACTGTGTTGGGGTTTGAGGGTAAAACACAGGCCATGTGGCTAACAACTTAAGTTTGAAAAAAGGGTCCTTGTCCATTGTGGCCTAGAAGGGGACTTTGTGTGCTGGGCTCCCTCTATTTTGGCTCCTTTTCTTATTAAAACCCAGAAACCTTAATGTGAGCAGTCATCACAGCCATCATGTAAAAACAGCTAATTGCACAGTGTTGGGTAGAAAGGAGCTATGTCAGAAATAGAGAAGATTTTTGGATGTAGTGAAGTCCAATGCTCTAGTAACTGGAGACAGTGGTGCTGACTTGAGGGGGTTAGATCTCACGTAAAGACTGACCTTGCTGTTTTTATGTCTTGTGCATGTAGGGCTATTCAACCACAGGCAAAGCTTGTGTGAAAGTTATTATTACAAAGATCCAAAAAATAAATCCATAAAGTCACTTCAAGGTGGCCTTGCCGCTTTTCTCTAATGCTGTACTGTTTGAAGATCAATACAGTTTATGAAATTGTTGAAACTTTATTAAATGATTGGAATAGTTGTGGCTGTGTGGAGAATTGCTTTGCAGTATTCAGAAATGAGTCAGTCCCATGGTTATCACAATTGCCTTAGTTTTGATATTGGTCTGAGTTCAGTCAAGATGTGATGGTTGGAACATTATAAAAACAAGCCAATCACTGGTCAGCTTTTGGCAAGATCCTTCTCCTAATCAAATCAGGTGTGACGGTAACTGTAACTTCATTTCCATTTTGTATAATCACCCACTGAATGGCCGGTTTGTCCAGAGGTCCAGAGCGCGGTACCGTCACTGAGGCCTTCAAAAAATAAAGTCCCAGGTTGAGATTTTCTGAATTGAATTATACTACGGCCTGTACTGTATTAATAATCGGTTTAACCTAATTAATGTGAAGCAGACTACTCTTATGTTGAAAAACACGGTGAAATGTCAACAGAAAGTTCATGAACTTGGCTATGGTTAGCTCCGCTCCCTAGAAGGACAACTGTCCTACTAAGAGTTTAGTCAGTAGCCTGGCCAAAAATCTGATTTCATTATTCTCTTTAGCTCTTTTATTTACCTATTTTACTTTTACTTTTATTTACTTCCTGTTTTACTTGAAGTCGACAGGAGGCTTTGTAATGACATAGTTTGTACTATATTACACTAGTAAAAATGAACTCTTAACCAAATCTTCGGTCAGTGTAACTGGCAGATAATATGTCAACCTACTGTAAGCTGAGTATTTGAAAGGCACACTAAAAATACTAACAGGCATGTTGAAGAGCCTCAGATGAAGTTTGTGGACATCTGTTCTGTTCAGGGTCTAATACTGTTTTTAATACGGTGTATCCCCTCCACTAATGATTGCTTACCATGATAAAAGCAATACAAAAGGACATGTTACCCCCTCTCCCAGTTCTTTCTTTAATGTCAAAGGACATGTTCTATACTGAGCCTGAAATCCCCAATGATTACAAAGATCATCTGTTTTGAATGCATACCAATGCTTTCATGACCAAGTACCCTCGTCATGTAAAATGTCATCTTCTTCTAAAAAAGCTGCTGCCGAACCACATTCATTTAACTTTTTGAGTTTTAGTTTGTTGGAAATGCCAGGCTTATTCTGTTTACATAGAGGAAGTAAATATTGGGCAAAAGAAAGAAGTAAGACTGAACTGTGATTTCTTTCACAGGCAATAAGACAGAAAATGATGCTACCCTACCTATCATCATAGAAATCCCCTTACTTTGTCTTGGAGCTCTCTAATAGCACTTTTTTTTCCCTAATATCTATTTAAAAAATAACAATTAAAGCGCCTATATTAAACTCTTTTGTAGTAACGGATTATCAATACCTTTCTACAGTTTGCACATTGTAATGTCTATGGGAGAATTAAAAAAAATCGCTGTTCAGATCAGTCCTCTTGAAGTCTCAATATTTAACTCTCATTTTGTCATCCACCGGTTACAATCTCCCGCGAAACTGTGACGAATTGCTTTATGGCACAGGGAAGTGCATCACTAAATCAGGAAGAGAATATCATACTTGGAGTATAGTCATTGATTGTGCTAGCGACATGCAGTGACCACGAGCATTCTGCATGTCTTCTTTGTGACAGTTAAGTAAAATAATTACACCAAGCAAACGGTAGGGGTTCCCAAAACCAGAAACTACATTCAGACGCTTTAATGAACACATAATTACTAAGCATCCTTCTCCTTTGAAGAAATCAAAACCTAGTTGTCTAAAATTATTCCGAAACTCACTGCAATATAACGTTTGAGCTAGTAGCTAGCCTGGAATTCCATCTTTCCTTCATCTCACCATACTCCACAGTCCCCGTCCCCACCCCCCAACTACACATTTTTCTTACAAATCTCACAGTATGCTAAACAGCCCTGCTGCTCCGGCTGAATGAACTGAAGGATCCTGGGGGGTGAAAGAGGAAGGAGGATCAGAGAGGACCAGAGCTCTAGGGCGTGTATCTGTGTGTGATGGGAAATTCACTTTTCTTTTCTTTTTTACTTACAGCTGGGGCACAATTAGTGTCAGTTTTTTAATTAAGAACAATGCTAGCATCGATGTTGCAAAAACAAATATTGTTTGTCGAATCATAGCCACATCCGACTGGTGCAAGCCCCCCCCCCTCATATATTATCTATTTCCCATACCAGTATTGCAAGTTAGGTAGCCAAAGGTACAGCAATCTCACTGGCTCTTTGACTGAAAACAACTAATGAGCTAGGACTTCATTTCTTTTCATTTTGCCACTTAAATCCCCTCAGAGAAGAGTAGCGATAAGATCATTGTTTGGCCTACCTATAACGGATGTTTTCCTTTCCAAGTTAGTCTGCATTGATGTAGCCGTTAAGTATGCTTCCTTTAGGTAGTGTGTGCAAAATGTACCCTATCAGTATTGCCTTCGAGCCCCACAGCGTGAATAGTGGAAGGCCAAGATGCCAGCATAGTTAACTTGAAGAACTATGTCAGCCACTACCACTATGGGCCTACTGTGCAAAAATCAGCTAAGCCACAGTCCGAAGTTAACACTAGGCATAACACTACGTGTCAAATTGCCCCCGTAGAGAGTTAGGCGACTGTCAATCGTGCCATGCCATCTGCGTATGCCATTAATTTCCCCGACAACACGAGGGTCGTTGGTAGAAGGGTCAGTCTTCTCCGAAAATGATCTGTCGGCCCCTTCATCCCCCTCTCCCATCAACGCCACCGCACTTCCCTACCGCTGTTGCCATGGCGACGCCTAGGCAGGGACAGTCGAAGGAAAATGGTAAGAGCAGGTTTTTAAGCACAGACTATCCTCCTCTCTCGCCACGTGTCCCTCTGTTATGTAGCGCTAATCCGCTGCTTCTCATCTCCTTTTGAAGGAGACATGAAACCGGGGAGAGATTAGGGCTGTACCTGACATAACCTGCAGTGTTCCAGCAGGGGATGGGTCTGTTCCAGAAATTGTTTGCAGGTGAAACGTGCAATGTAGACAACATAGACTAAAAACCCAGCTAGGAGAGCAAGTAGGAATGCTGTTTGTGGTGATTTTATAGGCAGTAAGCATTAGCTAAAGTGAAATAAAATGTGTTTACTTATTTGAGCGTTCTATTCTGCAGTAGTATGAAGTCTTACTAAATGTAGTTTTGGTTATTAATGCGCTTTTTCTAGCCATCTGTTGGCTTTGAATACATCTAATATACAATATACTGTATGTAAGTGTAATATACACTTTTAATTTATCCACCAGAGTTCCCCTCTCAAATATATTTTGGAGAAGTGATATTTGGGGATGGATGAAATCCTGCGTCTTGAGTAGGCCTACCCAACGATGACATTTAAAGGCTAACGCACTGCAACTTAAGAAAACACATAGGCCTACAAACTGACAAACCCAAGCAGATGAAGAAAACATCTACATCATTTTGACAATACAGGCTCAGCACTTAGAAGGAAAAAAAAACACGCTACAAATTGAGAATGTCCGAGTACACTATGGTTCCATGATTCCAACGCCACTGACAGAATGCTGAAGCTAGAGCAATAGTGAAGGCATTAGAGGATTTAGGCCTATATGCACTCTGACTGAACTATGACATTATTGTACTTGTATTTATCATTTCAAATCCATGACATATAATTGCATGAACTTAACGAATTTCACACCAATGTGATTCAGCGATACAATCACATACAACCATAACACTGACTGACATGCAGCAGAGTCAGAGCCCTGAGACAACATGGCACACATCTCTGCATGCACGGCCATACCATGTGTGGCAATTTGTCAGTAATGGCAATTAAAGTCAAATGACTGTCTTGCTGCTATGTATATTGTATATGCAGTGGGTTTATACGGGCCCGCATGATGAATAGCTGGTGTCAGGTGTTACCATGGGGATGATTACTTGAAAGCAGCTCAGGCAGTATAAGCATGTGGGATTTTCCAGCCGGCCCATCAAACGCTTGGCAGGCCATTTATTGTGGATATGCAGGTAGTTTCAGGCGATAAGAATCTTTCAGTGTGTATGTGCGCATGCAAGTCTGCCGCACTACCATGGACGAATGTGTTTGTGTGTGTGTGTGTTTGTGTGTGTGTGTGTGTGTGTGTGTGTGTGTGTGTGTGTTTGAGTGTGTGTGTGAGAGAGACTGGATGATAGTCAGAGAGAATGACATGGCTAGTATATCAAATAAATGAAAAACATGATTTGTAAAATAGTCTGCCGTATATTTATATGTCCCTATATTGGCCTGTACACACAGCCTTTTCACCGGCACAAATAACGTCAGCAGCATGTGTCTATATGCTTACTGACAGTGACGGGCCACACTTCCAAAAGACCTCCAAATGGTTAGCCTCGCTGAGATGGTGCAGGATTGTTTTTCTCTGCCACTTTGTTCATCTTTTCCAATAGCTTTAATCTGCACTAGAAGACATGCACCCTAAAGCAATGCCAGCTTACCGAGCTCTTTGACTAGCTTGTTGCTAACACGCCCTACAGGCCACAACAAAGACACTCAAGAAGCCATTGTGGAAAGCTGTGACGGCTGTAGATAACCCCCCCCCCCCACCCCCCGATGTTGCAAACGGATCCTCTTTGACTTCCGAAGTGAATCCCAGAGCTAAGCTGGGGGATCCACAGTGCCTTTAGTCTTCCTTTCTTTTCCCAGTTCTAGACATCTGCTCTGAGCCCCCAAGCATCAAACACCCCACTAAGTTTTGCTCAAAAGCCTAGTGGCTAAAGTCCTTCTCGTCCGTGGGCTCCCCGTCCTCCCCGTCTCAACACCTCGGTGGGATTGTGGCTTCAAGTAGGAGGTTTGTTGGTCCTAAAGCCTTCCATCTCATCAGCCAACACACACACACACACACACACACACAATCTCTCCTTTCTTCCCACCCACATTCAAATGCATTCTAATTATCTCTGTAGGCCTCCACTGTTGAACAAGTGTCTCTCATCCTGTCTTCTTTCTACCCAGTCAGGACCCATGCTGCTCTCCAGTGATGTTCTAACTGTCATTTGCTGTGTGTTGTTAGGTTGGAAACAGCGCATAGCTGAAAATGGTTTACAGGCGATGGCGACATCTGTGAGGTTATGTGGAGGTTACTTAGTGTCAAGTTCCATTAGCAGCTCAAAGTAACACACATTATGGATTCTGGCATGGCCTTCTTGTCTAGCGAATCACATGTTTCTCCAGTCTCAACCCCCTCTACCCCCGGAAGCCATGATTAACAACATCCAATTAACACAACACATTGTTGGAAAAACCACAGGCATATGATTTATCCTTTAAGCTCACACCCTGCCTTCCACACTCCATCCTTCACCCCCCGACCTCGATCCTCTGCTACCCGGCCTAATTCCCTTCATCCCTGGGTGACTGTGGACCGGGGGCCAACACACAGCAGCAGTGTACCGGCCCTGTGGATGCGGCCAACTACATTCTGACGTGGGGCACCCTGTCTGCCCTGCCCCCTCGGGCCATTGACACCCATTAATCAATGGCAAGGGGCTTAGGCAGCCTTTTAGCGGATTGTGCTAAGTGATGCTGGCTGGGAGATGCCTCAGCGGACACAAAGTGCACTGTCATGTTAATCTGCACCCCCCTTTGCAAGACACTGGGAACTAAGAAGGCATTAATGACAAAGACGATGGGAGCTGCATTAAGTCTTAGGTAGTGTTTACTGCCTTAAACAGATGTTAAGGGGAGTGCTGTTGCCAGTGATGGCAGTAGTTTAGTGGTTTGTGAACATTTCTTACTGAGAATACATTTTCTTCCATGCAATACAAGATTATACATTCATATTATGGTATATTATTTCTTCTGGTGTTTCCTGCTACCATGCTAGGTTACCATAGAAATAGAACACTGTGGCATTGTGTGAGACTGTAGCTACTGCACGTTTCTACCGGCCACAAGTGTCAGAGCAAGTAAACAATAATCTTTCTTAATGTGTGTATAGTGAAGACAAATGCATAGATTGATTTGTAGATTAAATTCCTTTACATTAGTACACTTTCTCAGAAGAGTGGGTGGATGCTTTGCTATGGTACCCATCAAACAACATATAACCTTAGTAGTGCAGAGGGTCAATCTTTTAAACAAAGTCTGTAACTATCAACACATCCCCACTATTTCCATGTGACAGCCTGGTGTAAGCCCACGCCTGAGAATTCAATTAAAATAGCATCAGCATAGCATCCCCCTTTCCAACCTGCTTGCCCTGCACAGATACGTCGATATCTCCGATAGGGAGAGGCAGAAAGGCCGTTCAAAGCCAGATATTTTTGTGTCTCCAGCAGCATTTTGAAGGTGGCCATCGTTTCCCCTATAAAGCCGGTCGTGTTCCACTGATGAGAAGGCACAGGCTGCTCCAGCCCCACCAGTAGCAGCAAATCACTGCTCTGTTAAAAGGCCCTGATGCGTAGCAAACTTGGCTGCCAAGCCTACTCACCCCAAATCTGCCTGCTTGCAGACCCCCTGTAATTGGAGGCATTAAACTTGCTTTGGACAGGATGGCGAACGAGCGCTCAGAGCTTAGTAGTGGAGAACTGACTGGCGGGTAAACCAGACCGGCGTGTACAAGGAGATAAATCTAACAAATCCCTGTTTGATCTCTGTGTGTGTGTGTGTGTGTGTGTGTGTGTGTGTGTGTGTTTGGTTGGGGGTTTGTGTGGGCACTTGGAAGTGTGTTGGCCAGTGCCTGTGCATGTTTGCATGTGTGTGTTGAGTGCAGGTTTTCCCGTGTGAGTTTGTGTCGTCTTGTCATGGCTTGTCTGAGTACGTGATGAGGTACAGTAAGTGTAGCAGCTCTGGTTGTTAATCTCCCGGTAAGCACTCAAATCACCCTGGCAATGCAAGGGAGCAGGCTGCTGGGCTGCAGGATCGTCTGGCCATTGATGAGCATCCAACACGGCAGTAGGAAATAAATTGCCCTGAAATTGACTGTCATCCGGGCAAAACGTCTTCAGTCTTTCCTCCATCAAGCAGGTTCATTAAAACCAATGGATGAACTGCCTCTGTTGATTTTCTCATTACCTAATAGTCTGTAGTATGGTAATGCGGCTGTCAAATATTTCCCGGCGCTGTCGGTTTGCAGCCATTTTACATCTTGCTGAAGCAGTGGGGGAAACGCAAGGAGAACAGGAGGATCAAAGATGCCTTGTTTTTGTTGCAGCAGTGAGCCGGAGTGATTTAGTATGAGAATGACATTGATTGTATTTTTGAGAGTAGAATGCCAAGCTCGTACTTGTGCCACTGGCATGTCAATGTCAAATGTAGAGTCGATACTGCAGAGTAAAAAATGTCTACAGACTTCTTATTTTCTACCAACATTCAGCACTGAAATTGTACCAATTTTCTCTTCCAAGGTTTTTAAAAATGGCACATCTTTTTTTTAAGAGGAGTATATGATTAAGACTGGCTGTGATGACTTAAAATCGCAGGACTTGCTGTTCGAGCCAGAGGCAATGAAGAATGGGTTCAGTGAAGTGAAGACCAATTAGCCACAGTTCATTCTCGATGGATAGAAACTGAAGCAAATTCCACAATGAATTAAAAGCCGCTCTGATTGGGATTCAGCCTGCGTTCCCATCCATAGTACGATGGCCCTCAGCTTGGACGTGTGGCCACGCCCTGTGCCCCATCCATCCCTCCAAGGACACAGGCATGAAGGAGGACATGTCACCATTGATCTTTCCTAAGGAAATATTCAGGCACTTGCAGCTTCAGCAACGAGTCAAAAAACAACAAATATCCGTGCTGGTGCCTCTTCAGCCCGCACCCTCCCCCCCACCTTCACTCAGTCAATAAAAACAGCACATCACAGGTTGCCAGGTGACACCTCGCATCATCAATATTGGCATAGAGAGACTGATGTGACACCCTGGGTGCCAGAGACAGCCTGTGTATCTGGAATGAAGCCAGGTGAACCAAGCTCCACAGTCATACTTGCCAACCCTCCTAATTTTCCCGGGAGACTCCTGATTTTTATATCTATCAATACGATGTTTTGCATAGCGGACCGCCTGACCCCCGCTATTGTTTGGAAATCCTCCCGATGTTTGAGGTTTCAAGGTTGGCAAGTATGTCCACAGTTCCTCCATTGACAGACATGTAAGATCTACATTGACAGTGCAATGTTCCCATTAATTGGCAAACTGCATAGCAGTCTTTAATGAGTCTTCAGACTTAATTAGTCCACCCATAGCCTGGTCCTCTAATGCAGAGCGTTGCCATTGCCTCTGTTCTTTTGGCTTCTGTGAGAGGAGACCTGGAACCCCGGCAAATCAAAGAGACTACCAGAGATCACTTTCATAATTTATTTGCATATGATTACGGTAAAAATACTGAGAAGAGAAATGCTTGTTTTTGACCTTCCTTTCTTCTTTTTACAATTTCATAATACACATTACCCTAAAAATAAAAGAGTCTGCCCTAACAGACAACAACACATTTTCTTTCATTGTGATATTTTTATTATTATTTTATTTATTTATTTATTTTAAATAATGGCCATTATATTTTTCTATCTCATTTTGTTTGCTTCTTGGCACACACACAAACGAGGGTCACGGAGGGGTCAAAGCCAGGTCAAATTGTCATGATGGCTGAGCCTATCTGTTAAGTGGAGATGGAGTGATAAAGTACATTGGTTGTGGATTTAAAAATAGGAATGGTGCTGACGGCTGCCATACACAAACATGTCAGGAGTAATTAACTATCGGGTGATTTTCAAACACATTCATGTTTGTAGGTTGGCCTGATGTTAAGGTCACATGGTAATTAAACGGAAGATGGATGACCTTTGGCAGTTTATATTGATCTGCCATACATTTTGCCAAGGACAATATACAGCAAAGCTACCATTTTGGCAGGTAATGGTTTTCAAATGCAAATCTATGACAACAATAAAAACGATTTTTGCACACTGTTTATTCTGCAGAGGAATCTTAACCTGTCTTTCAGTTGATCCATCCATGTGTTAATGTATGAAAAAGTATTAGGCAAAAACAACAATACCAAAATGCATGTCTTAATGGACATCAAAGAATTATCTTGTTAAATAATAGATAATAACTTAGAATCCAAAAGAACGCAGATCAAAACAAGATTAAGGAAACATGGTGGATGTCCATAGAGCCCAAAACGGTCTAAGGAGCCACAGTTCAGTGGATTCTTTGTTGGTCTTCATACGTTCTTCCTCAAAGGTTTCCACTTTGGCATGCACTTGATGCTGTGTCCTGCAGGATGTTTCAGTCAAATGTGTCCCCTCGAACCCATGAGGACACACAGCGTCTAACTTACAGTACCATGAGATCTCCTGATCTCCCTGTCAACATGGAAGACAACACCTAGAGGAAGCAAAACTGGGTTTAAAAAAACGCAATGGAAGTCTTCCATGGAAGACAACAGAGCAGAGCCAAGCCAGTTCAGTTCAAACAGGGTGGAGAAAAACCTGAAAACTAAGTTCTCATTCAAGTCGGTTTCAAAGAATAGATTTGTTTAATCACCCTCGCATCATTGTATCTCTTCCAGACATTCAGGTTTATGATCTTAGCGAGTTGTTCCATCCTTTGTGTGGGTTAAAAGGTTTATGTAGAGAGGTCATAGGGGACTGGTGTCGCCATAAGAGAAGAGGCGCTTCCTAACCAGCAGAAAACACATGCAGACATGCAAAAACAACCTGAGGGAAAGCAAAGAGTTGAGTCACGAGTTTGGTTCTCGGTCAACAGAACATTTTCACAGATCCACAAGTGTCAAAAGATGAGTGTGTGACAGCCATGGCAGCGTTTCCTTCGAATGGTGCTCAATTCCCAACCCAACCTCCAAAAATCCCATTATTGTTCTCTATGAGCCTCCATTGATCTTCCTTTCCTATGGACTCCCTGTGTAAGCGAGTTCTTAGGTAGTGAAAGACGTTTCCCGCGGGGTCTTTGACGTTGGAGCAGGGGGCCTCAGACTCGAATGGGCAGAGTTTGACTCATCTGCTGGCGAACGATTTCCTGACTGTTGTCCAGACTCTTGCGGTGGTGTCCGGGCAGAGTGCCGCCAACACGGAGCAGGTCCCTGCCGACACAGAGGTGAAGGGTTAAACTAAGGGTCACACGCTCACGAACAGTTGCACGGAATGTTCATGATAGTCTTTGCTTAGTTGATCAAAGACGGTTGGGCTAAAATCAGCACTATTGAAATGTAAAGTCATTTAATTTGGTAAGTTAGTATTTGGCTATAAAATACACAGCAGGTGAGGAGTTACATAAACACATCAACGCATGCCAGCACATAAACACAGACCAGCGCAGAGGCAAAAACACGCAGCCTGTTTGCTCTGATGACACACAACATCTACATCATCCCACAATGACATGCGTCTCTTCCCCAGCTTCTCTCTCTGTCTCTCCCTCTCTCTCATCCCTCGCTCGCTAACCGTCGCACATGGATGAGGCCATTAATTAATCATTGGTATGCCAACCGCATAGCGACGTGTAGCATAACATGCAAACACAAAAAACACACACACACACTCATGCACAAACACACACACTCACGCACAAACACACACACACACACTCACGCACAAACACACACACACACTCACGCACAAACACACACACACACTCACGCACAAACACACATACACACTCACGCACAAACACACATACACCCTTGCCATTTACCCAGCACAGCAATGGGGGCGTGCCTTCCCCCGACACATTAAAAAGCTCATTAGCAAGCTAATTAAACACATTCCTCTCTTTTAGCTTCTCCTCTATCCCGCTTATTGCTCACACTCCATCACCTCCTAGCTAGGTTTCCACCTCGGCAGCTCCAGTGCAGCGTCTATCGCTTCACCTGCATTCAAGACGCTGCCAAGAGTAAGGGGAATTTAACCTAGGTCAGCCATTACGTGTCCACACGCAATTAGCTTTGCTGAGTTCCAATCCTGGCACGCGAGTCGCCCTCGGGGCCCTGGTGTTACAGTGAAACTGTGAGCCAGGGAGCTGGCAAAGCGCTGCATGATGTTTCTGTGTGTGTGTGTGTGTGAGAGAGTGTGTGTGTGAATCCTTTCATTGATTCCTCGGAAAATGTAGAGAGTTTATGCAATTGAATGCATAATATATCACTGCTGAGCACAAGATTTATCTTTCAGTAATAGCATTGTTGACTGACTGCCAGTGTAACGTGAATCGGAGTATGAGTAAAAACACACAGCAAGCCTATGCTCCGAAAAATACGTTACTGAATCGCATGCTTTTAATACACTATTGACCCGCCGACTCCATACACTCTCTGTCTGCAGTATGTAATACTCTCTGTCTGCAGTATGTAATACTCTCTGTTTGCAGTATGTAATACTCTCTGTCTGCAGTATGTAATACTCTCTGCCTGCAGTACGTAATACTCTCTGTCTGCAGTTTGTAATACTCTCTGTCTACAGTATGTAATACTTTCTGTCTGCAATATGTAATACTCTCTGTCTGCAGTATGTAATACTCTGCCTGCAGTATGTAATACTCTCTGCCTGCAGTATGTAATACTCTCTGTCTGCAGTTTGTAATACTCTCTGTCTACAGTATGTAATACTTTCTGTCTGCAATATGTAATACTCTCTGTCTGCAGTATGTAATACTCTGCCTGCAGTATGTAATACTCTCTGCCTGCAGTATGTAATACTCTCTGTCTGCAGTTTGTAATACTCTCTGTCTACAGTATGTAATACTTTCTGTCTGCAATATGTAATACTCTCTGTCTACAGTATGTAATACTCTCTGCAGTATGTAATACTCTCTGTCTACAGTATGTAATACTCTTTGCCTGCAGTATGTAATACTCTCTGTCTGCAGTATGTAATACTCTCTGCCTGCAGTGTGTAATACTCTCTGTCTGCAGTATGTAATACTCTCTGTCTGCAGTATGTAATGCTCCCTGTCTGCAGTATGTAATACAGTCCTACTCATAAAGTACTCACTATTACCAATTAACGGAAGCTTCTCTTCAACCCGCCTCAAACTCAGTCATGCCCTCTGAACAAAGGCTAAGCCTGTGAACCCAGGGAGAGCAAGCTGTCACAAAGTGACCCTCTCCAGGAACCAGCACCCAGACAGTGAAAGACAACAGCAACAAAAAGATCCTAAGATCTATGCCCAAAACATCAGCAACACATCGGCAATGCAATCGATGAGATCACCACAGCACATTGCATTAAAGTCAGCCTAAGCATGACTGACTCGGTTTAAAGAAAGCCCAATGCTTAAGGCCAAAGGC
>JAPMUY010008834.1:635000-748442 GCA_026901105.3 Galaxias olidus
AGGGAAGTTAGGAAGAAAGAGAATGAGAGAGAGAATGAGAGGGAGAGAGAGAATGAGAGAGAGAGAGAGAGAGAGAGAGAGAGAGAGAGAGAGAGAGGGCAGAAAGTGAAAAGGGCAACGGATAAAGACAGGAGGGGCGGGAAAAAAACAGTCGACGTGAGGAGAGCGAAAAGGAGAAAAGATGGAGGGAGGAGAGGAATAAACATGGGAGGGGGAGGCGATGGGGGTAGAGGGAGGGAGGGAGGAAGGGAGGGAGGGAGGGAGGGAGGGACAGACCGGCCGTCGGCCCGTCAGGGAGCCATCATAAAGATGACGTCTGTCATTACTGCCGTCCCTGTCAGTGTTCCACGTCAGCTGACCTTTCCATGTAGCCTGGCTTCAGCTAATTAGCGGAATAATCCTACTTCTTACAGCCCCTTCAGCTTTGAGCCCAGCTTCGTAAGCTTTGAGCCCGTAAAGTTTAATAGTGGAGCGGATGTGTACATGAATGGATTATGTTGCAGTTAATGAGGCAGTCTGTCCAGCGCGGTTGTGCTGGCTGTTGACATGAAGGTAAATAATGATTGGGAAGCCATGTTTCCATTAGGAACGCGAGGCTGTCTTCAGTTCCTATCTGTATGCCATGTCACAGAGGATGCTAAACCTAATCCTTGCGATTCATGACTGGAAAGATGAAAATGCCTTCATGGCGCGGCCACAGCATAAACACTCGGCTCTGTACTAGACGCACACGGATGAAGTCTGACAGAAAAACAAGTTTGGGATGGAGGGACAAACCAGCGTGATTCATTCCAGGCTGGGAGAGCTACAGTGGAGGAGACGGCAGAGATATCCTTGGCTGTGTGCGTGTGTATCTCAAGCGTGTGTGTGTGTGTGTGTGTGTGTGTTTGTGTGTTTACGTGTGAGTGTGTGTTTGTGTGTGTGTGTGTGTGTGTGTGTGTGTAAATAAGCTTGTGTGTTATTTCTGCGCTGTTGTTTGTTGTGTGTGGATGCTTTCTTGTTTTCAGAAGGTTCATGAGATCATGGCAGCCTCTTTCTGAGTCACGGGGACGCGGTACGGAGGGCTGAAGTCGTCGCCTTCACCTCCACCCCAGGAATGGGAGGGGTGTGTGAGGGGCGAAACAGAGGAGCCTTAGCCTTGACTCACTCTGCTCGGTCGTCATGCCGCAGCCGAGACGAAGGGAAAGGCAAGGACAGAGCGCTGAGTACCTCTCTAGCTTCTAAGACGGAGCTCAGTCTGTTTCATCAGCTATACGTTGGATGCTTTCATAGAGCAGAGAGGGCCTACCGTACTTCACTCTTCGAAGCGTTGCCTTTTCACAACAAACCCCTCTCGTCATGCTGGTAACAGCCACTACTGTCTAACTAACAATGTATCCAGCGGGTCACCTTACAGTGTATGCCCTTGGAAGAAGTGTTCGATACGGTGAGCCCTCGTACACTCTGGCCTCCTTCCTGGCTTGAGAAGAACTAAGCGTGTAGGTTGCTGTTTTGTTGAACGCACTTCACTTGTGTGCACTTGTGTTAGTCAAGACGTTGGGTTGACTGTTAGTCTGCAGGCTTCAGATCTTGATCAAAGGCACGAGAAGGCTTTCTTCTGCGAAGCTTGGCCAGGGTTGCAGGGAAGCCCCACTGGTAAAGATGTCAGAGACAGATGTGATTTCTAGTGTTAAGGCTCTGGGCAGTGGAGCGTTCAGCTCTTTCTCATCAGTGCCAGAACAGTCAAAGCCAACACACTTTTATCTGCAGTAAAAGATCTCGGTAACTTGTGGGAGTGAACTAGTCTGTGCTTCTCAAAGCTCCAAGCTTTTATGGAACATGGTCATGGATAGACACATTCTCTAGACTCTATTGATCAGTCTCTGCTGTTCTATTCACATATTCATGTATTCTCTTAGTACTGATGATGATCTGAGGACCAGTCAGTATTAATAAAATTCTGCACTTCATTATTTTTGCCACATTTGAGTGGTCTGAAAAAGAAAAAGAAATTTGGAAAAATAACCCCATGTACCCCGCCTCTCGCCCTGTGTCGGCTGGGATAGGCTCCTGCCCCCCCGCGACCATGCAAAGGATAAGCGGGATAGCAAATGGATGGATGGATGGAAAAATAACCCTGGTAATATAACTCTATAGGATAATATTTTACATAACACAAGATTATGATCAAATATTTTTTTTCTCAGCCAGCTGCAGACACTGCAGACACCATATCGCTCAATATGGTTGGAGAGGGACTCCTGTCATTAATCTTACCCTGAGGAACGAATCAAGCGCTCCGTTCTCCATGAACTCTGTGATGATGAGCACAGGACAACTGCGGGTCAGCACGCCGTCCAATCGGATCACGTTGGGGTGGTCGAACTGGCCCATGATGCTGGCTTCAGCCAGGAAGTCCCGCCTCTGGCGCTCGGTGTAACCAGCCTTCAGCGTCTTGATGGCCACCACCACCTCACGCCGGCCCTGCTGCTTCAGGCGCCCGCGACACACCTCGCCAAACTCGCCTGGGGGAGGGCGGGGTTAACCAACAAAGTAGGTGGGGAGTGAAGGGGGGGGGGAGTGGGGGTTGTGGGGAAGAAGGAGAGGGGTTGAGGGAAAGTTACAGGTTTGCACAGCGGATCAAAACTGGCCTGAAAGGAGGAGTGGAGTGGGAAAGGAATGAAAATAAAGGGGGAGGAGCTAAAAAAATCAGGATCTCAGAGCTCCGAGAGGGCGGGCAGAGACGGAGTGAGGGGCCTGGGTCGGAGGAGATACCTCGGGTTGGTGGAGGGAGACAGAGGACGGGTGAGAAGCTTGGGGGTTCGGCATTTAGAGCCTGAGCAAGTGAGGTCACAAAAAGGAGAGAGGAGAGAAAGAAGAGAAAAAAATGGAGAGAAGAGAGGTAGGGCGAACGAGCAGGGTAGATTTGTCATTCGGGGTTAACTTGAGGACACATCACGCTCTTGGAGAAACACCAATGGCAAAGCTGTGGCAAAGCAGCTCCATTTCCTCTCCCTCCTACCCCACCCCTGCGTAAGCCTCCTCTGGCCACCGCACCCTGCCCCCCCCCCCCCCCCCTCACATCCCCACCCCCACACCCAGCCACGGCAGTGCATTTGACAAACAGGAAAATTTCTGCAAATGTACGTTGGTCACCTGCACCGATAACTTCTTCAATCTTCACACAGGATATGTCAATCTCCTTGGCAAACTCATGCACGGCTTCGTTGGGGTCCTCGTAGGTGAAGGGATCAATGTAAACCTTCACCCCTGGAGAAACTGAGACAGCAATTAAAAGAACCTTTCCGACAGATCTTTTGAACATACATTAGGCTAATCAGTTGTGCATGATACCTCGGAGTTATCGGATAATGTGGCAATATAGGGTTATTAGCCAATGCAGCTCTGAATTAAATCAAATTTAATGCTTCAAGGGTTTGTAGGAGGATCTATCACACGGTTGTTCAGTTTTAAAAGAGCAACAGTCTGCGGTGGTTGTCTTATTTATAAATCAACTTATCTTAGATTTTGATCTAAATCGAGGCTCTGATTGAGCCCATGCCGTTTCCTGCCATGGTCAGGTGATTTGGTAATTGATTGAATCAGGTGGGATTACTGTCCCAACCATGGACAAAGGCACACAAAAACCGCAGTTTCCAGGGATCAAACACACAAACACACACTCCACAGAACTCACCATACTGCTGGAGTTTCTCGGTGTACTCAAGCTCAGAACCGTTTCGTTGCTTCCTGAAAACAAAGATCAAACAGAAATCTCATTTGCACAATCGATCTTCAAGTTTTGTACGCAGGTCTTAACAGGGTGACTTTTAACGGCTAACAAATGATACCAAAATACACACAGTCCATCAGGTGAACTCTGCTTCCTAGACAAAAAACAAGCTTGTAAAAGGTGCTACCCTCAGACTGAATGCTTTAAAACTATTTAATCAAGCTCTTTAGTGTTGCTCTATTGCTGTGACCATTACAAAGAATTACAAAGTGTGTGTCTAATGAAATGAGATGCTCACTTGAGGCAGACCACAGCGATGACCAGCAAAGCCACGATGACCACCAGACCAGCAGAGGCCGAGCCCACAATCAGTGGCAGCTGATCCTGCACGGACCGCTGAGGGTCACCTGAGACACACCACGCATCAAATTCATTGTTCCAGATAGGACACACTTACTTTGACACGCATACTAAGTGAAGCACAATGCATCTTCCCTTCAGAATATTTATTGTAGAAACATCAAATGAAATGTCAGTAAGTTATAAATATCACAAGAACGTACACCATAACTTCTTGTAACAAAAAAAATGAAAGAATAGCTTAAGGCATTTTAGAACGGGTCTTTCATTTTAGGCCAGCAACAAAACGTCTTGAAGATGTACTGTTGCTAAATCAAACAGTCTGAAACCAGCGAAAAAGCCAAAGTGCCATGATAAAGCAGGTGGGGCGCCTACTGTAAAGGCTGGTGCTGAAGTCCACCGGGTTGCTGTAGCGTCCGTAGCCGGCCACCGTACGAGCTCGCACCTGGATGACGTAGGGCGTGGCCGCCCGCAGGCCCTCCACCTGGGCTGAGCTGTGCTGGGCTGTCACTGTGTGGGACATGGCTTGGCCCTGGGGGGAACAGCAGAGAGGATTTATCACGGGCGCACGCTGCAAGGATGAATCACACCATAGACGATCGGGCACGTAATAAGGACTACATTAATCCAACTGAAATCTTTTCATTTCTTTGCAAAATATCTGTACACAAACTAAGAAGCAGAACCGCCAAAGATCTATTTTTTAATTGTAATAAAGTATCTATAACTGATGAAAAGCTTGTGTTGGTACCCTCTCGTAGTATTTGATTTCGTAGTCCAAGATGACCCCATTGGGTTTCTCCGGAGGCAGCCAGGACAGGCTGAGGCTGTCTGACGTCGACCTCATCAGGTGCACGGTCGGCACTGCCGAGGGGGCTGCAAGGTCACACGACACACACGGCCCCTGATAAAATGACATTCTACAAAACCCTTCACCCAGAAAAGGGGAAGATTACCACCAGGACGGATTCACCCTGTCCGTGTCATCGGGTTCATTGATTGCCGTGGGTCTAACTGCACTTGAATTGACATTCATTGGCTCTAGTGAGTCTAGTCTATAAATTGCAACAAGGCGTGGAGCCGAAGTTAACAGGGGAATAATGATTGTCTTTGAAAGGTGCTGATGTTGGGTTGACAGTAATTGGGAGAGATACAGTAAAGCATGGACTGACACTGGGTGTTATAGTGACGTCTTTGAAAGGTGAAGTGCCAGAATGCCGAGTTCAGACTAAAGAAAAACAACAAATGAAGCAGTTATCTTTGAGCTAAAGATGCCCACACACACACACTGGAAATAAACATTTCAAATGTAATGCTGAGGTTTAAGGCCTATAGTAGCTAAAAATGAAAATGGTTGGAGAGATGTTAGGAGGACAGATAAAGCGTCTTTAAAGGGGGTGTTGACTGATATTAGGGTCTTTAAAGGGGGTGTTGACTGATATTAGGGTCTTTAAAGGGGGTGTTGACTGATATTAGGGTCTTCAAAGGGGGCGTTGACTGATATTAGGGTCTTTAAAGGGGTTGTTGACTGATATTAGGGTCTTTAAAAGGGGTGTTGACTGATATTAGGGTCTTTAAAGGGGGTGTTGACTGATATTAGGGTCTTGGTGGTGTTGACTGATATTAGGGTCCTTAAAGGGGGTGTTGACTGATATTAGGGTCTTTAAAGGTGGTGTTGACTGATATTAGGGTCTTTAAAGGGGGTGTTGACTGATATTAGGGTCCTTAAAGGGGGTGTTGACTGATATTAGGGTCCTGGGGGTGCTGAATGATATTAGGGTCTTTAAAGGGGGTGCTGACTGATATTAGGGTCTTGGGGGTGCTGACTGATATTAGGGTCTTTAAAGGGGGTGTTGACTGATATCAGGGTCTTTAAAGTGGGTGCTGACTGATATTAGGGTCTTTAAAGTGGGTGCTGACTGATATTAGGGTCTTTAAAGGGGGTGTTGACTGATATTAGGGTCTTTAAAGTGGGTGCTGACTGATATTAGGGTCTTTAAAGTGGGTGCTGACTGATATTAGGGTCTTTAAAGGGGGTGTTGACTGAGATTAGGGTCTTTAAAGTGGGTGCTGACTGATATTAGGGTCTAGGTGGTGTTGACTGAGATTAGGGTCTTTAAAGTGGGTGCTGACTGATATTAGGGTCTAGGTGGTGTTAGTGGTGGGGTTGGACACCCTCCACAGGATGTCGTTGTCCCACTCACCGGCCTGGTTGGTGGTGATGTTGACGGTGGAGTAGCGAGGCGCGGCGGCACTCTTCCCCGACACGCCGTTGACGGACTGCACCTCGAAGCTGTAGCGCGTGTGGGCCTGCAGGTTCCTCACCACCACCTTCCTCTGGGTGAGGCCCAACCGGCGTGGCGCCACGTCCACGTTGTCGTCACAGCGCGTGCACGGGCTGTGGTCCCGCAGGCACTTCTTGCACACCACCGTGTAGACCAGGTCGCTCCGCCCACCGCCATCCTGGGGCTCCTCCCACTCCAGGGAGAGCGACGTCTCGTTGACGCTGGAGATCAGGTTCTGGGGCGCCGAGGGGACGGCTGCAAACGCACGGACAAGACAGACATAGAGATTTGGGTGTCCTCTGAAAAGCCCGCTTCTTTATTTGAAGTAATGTAGGATAAATGATGCGACGCCTTAGGCCAAACTAGTTCAGGCGGGCAACTCAGACAAAAGCAATTATCTACGTCATGCAATCAACCACTCCCATTTGCTCATTGGTTTAACACGGCCTCTTGAACAGCAGTTTCATTCACCACTATGGCTCCTACAACTGCCCTATGCACTGCTGCATACACTCTATACTCTTGCTTTGCTGCTTCGCACCCACCTCCACCCTAGCCTCCACCCTAGCCTCCACCCTAGCCTCCATCCTAGTCTCCACCTACTGTCTGTTGTTTAGTGTCTGTCAGGGGGAATCTGCAGATCTCTGCTCCCTACCCATGGTTTCACCAGAGTGTGAATTTGACCTTGGGCAGGGAATTAATTCAGAGCAGCAGGCCCTTGACACCAAACCTGTATTACTATGTTATTGTAATAAAACATTTAAACTATCGTAAATTGTCCTGACTGAACTTAAAAAAAACAACCAATCAATTGATTTCTTCAAGGCCCTGGAATTGTCACAATGTTTTTAAAAGGTCTTTCATCCCTTGGGAGCGAATGAAAGCAGCACAACAACAAGTCCCTGAAAGCCAGGAGCAGAATGGCAGACTCTATACATTGTGCAGTGAAATATACTATATCTGTGCATTCATGCTGTCCCCATAGCCCAATACACGCATTACAAACTCTGCACTGAAGTCAAAATACAAGAAAAGCAATGTTCCTGTGTCCAAATAGGGTGTGCCACGCGTTAACACAGTAAATAGCTATCTGTATTCAAGGCATACTCCACATGTCCATCCCCCATGCAGCACTTCATATCCTAATTCACGCCACTTGAGTCATTAGTCTGGAGTCTCGAAAAGCGCTGTGGATTTTGTTTCTGACATCAGCGCACCTTCGGGGTCCTCTCCCTCTCAATAACGTGCTTTTGCCATCTGAATAAGGAGTGTTTGAGACCTGGATAAAATGTGCAATGCGCTGTGGGGGCCAGCGAGATTGGTTCAGCAGCAGCAGAAGAGTTCTCTCATCCTATTACAGCAGACCCGGACTCGCTCAAGCTTCCACAGGGAGAAAATCAAACTGTTCTTGGAGCGGCGAGGCAGACATGGCGTGAAGCAGCGCCGCACAGACCTTTTGCTCTTCCAGAGCTGTTCCTTCCAGGCACAATTCAAGCTGCCTGTTTGGATCCTCGGTCGACTTTTGCATGCCCTGTCCTGTCTAATTAATCCTGACACCATTTGGAGAATAGCCCCTCCTAATTGGACACAATCTACCAAACATGCACACTAACTCTCTCTCTCCCTCTCTCTCTCTCTCACACACACACACACACACACACCATGCTGGCTCTTTACAGAAACTAATTCTGCAACACAGCTATAGCAGGGCACAATTAACCTTGCACAAGCTCTTACTGACTCTAAGAAAATAAAGGGCAGTCTGCGTGTTTTAGTTGGTCTTTGTAGAGTTCCTTAGTATGGCTGTGTGTGTGTGTGGGTGTGTGCATGTGTCTGTGGGGGCACTCCATGTGCACAGGGCTGGGCGTGTGAGCGTGTCAGTGTGTTTCGGTCCATCAATGACACCGCTCCAAATGTTCCTGTGAGGAGAGTCTGGAGAGGGCACAGTGTCTGTGTGTCTGTGTGAGTGTGTACTGGAGTGTAGTGTAATACAGTCACAGTGTGTACTGGTGTGTAGTTTCATACAGTCACAGTGTGTACTGGTGTGTAGTTTGATACAGTCACAGTGTGTACTGGTGTGTAGTTTCATACAGTCACAGTGTGTACTGGTGTGTAGTTTAATACAGTCACAGTGTGTACTGGTGTGTAGTTTGATACAGTCACAGTGTGTACTGGTGTGTAGTTTCATACAGTCACAGTGTGTACTGGTGTGTAGTTTAATACAGTCACAGTGTGTACTGGTGTGTAGTTTAATACAGTCAAGTGTGTACTGGTGTGTAGTTTGATACAGTCACAGTGTGTACTGGTGTGTAGTTTAATACAGTCACAGTGTGTACTGGTGTGTAGTTTAATACAGTCAAGTGTGTACTGGTGTGTAGTTTAATACAGTCAAGTGTGTACTGGTGTGTAGTTTGATACAGTCACAGTGTGTCTGTGTGAGTGTGTACTGGTGTGTAGTTTAATACAGTCACAGTGTGTACTGCTGTGTAGTTTAATACAGTCCCAGTGTGTACTGCTGTGTAATTTAATACAGTCACAGTGTGTCTGTGTACTGCTGTGTAGTTTGCTACAGTCACAGTGTGTCTGTGTACTGCTGTGTAGTTTAATACAGTCCCAATGTGTCTGTATACTGCTATGTCATTTGATACAGTCAAAAGGCCTTTGGAAGGATTTCACTCAGTCAAAGCCTTGCGTGTCGCTCCCCATTCTGGTGGAGCGCTATGGTCTCAGGAATGGCTAGCCATGCAGAACTGATCCGGACACTCAAACTAAAACGGCCTGCCACTGCTGGTAGTGAGCACCTACAACGTTTTCACTCAATCATTTAGAACATCTAACAATAACCCACGAGACGCTGAAAACCTCAATACTGCCTTAGCCAGGCTGACAATGTTGTCATCTACAGAAATGGACCCTAACACAATCAAAGGATATCTTAAGCCTGTTACATCAAACAGCATATTAATTTCATAAGGCAATAAAAGAGATATTCGACATGGGCATTTGTGAGTGCGGATGGAAAGACCCCTGCCAGGGTGCTGACTTACTGGTGCAGGCTGAGTCGGGCGAGTCGCTGTCCGCGCGGTAGAAGCCATTTTGGCACGGGCAGATGTTGGCACCGCGCGCGCTGGAGCGACTGTTGGTGGGACAGAGGAAACAGGAGCCCTCGCCGTATTTGGACTTGAAGGTTCCGGGGCTGCAGGCTACAGAGAGAAAAGAGAGAGAGAGAAACCCAGACGGACCGTCAGAATCCCTCACTGTCCACCCGAGCCCTAAGCGTAAAACCCGCCACCTGCCAAAAAGCTCTATCTCTACTTCAGTCAGCCATTTATGGATGCTTTCTGAGGTAGAGGGAAAGTCAATATAAAGAGAGAAATATCAATGGGGTAATGGACAAAATAGGCAATACTCAGGCATAATAGCTTATCTAAACACTCTTCCCAGCACATTTTCCAGTTCTCATCCCTTCTATCAGGGGACATTAATCTCTTGCATTGAGGAGCTGGTCGACAAGAAGTTTCTGAAGACGGAAAAAGAAGCAGTAGGAGAAAGACGGATGTGGACAGTAGATTGCTGTTGTCAAGCACACAGGGATGGAGAGCGAGTCGTCGGACAATTACGGCTATACAACCCCCCCAGCTCATCCATCAATGTTTGTGTGAGAGACAGCACTGACTACAAACAGCGGTCCCCAAACGCATGCAAAGGAGCTTTGATAATAAACCAATAGATCACGTCAAACGGTGCTACGTGAAGGGAAACCCTAGTAGGGTCGCAGGAAAAAACGGATAAATCCAAAATAAAATCCCACAGCCAGACAGGCTCCAGATCAGGGGAATTAGCCGTTAAAGAGGAAGGATGTATCACCCTCTGGAGTCCTGTTTGGACCCCCACAATCCTAATGCGCGATGTGAAACTGCGGTTCTGGCAAACATCTGTCCTAGCCGCATGAGGGCCCATAAAGCGGAGCCGCTGAGAGAGAGAGAGAGAGAGAGAGAGAGAGAGAGAGAGAGAGAGAGAGAGAGAGAGAGAAAGTGATTAACTAGTCGGGCTAAGTGGTCTGTCAGTTTAAACTTAAGCTGCATCCTAATACCCCCGGAATGCCACTTTCAGGGAAATTAGTGCGCCTAATGGGCCACATTGTAGCTTTAAAAACCCCGCAATAAATAGCCAAGGAAGACAAGATGAAAGTGGTGGTGTTGTTATGTACATAGTTTACACTGAGGCCCACAGCCTCTCTGTGTGTGTGCACTCTGCAATCTGATTTATGTTTGTCTGTAATGCACAGCATCATCATTTTCCTTTGTCGGTTTTGTTGCCGCCTCTTCTTGTTAGGGAAAGCTGAATCACCCTCCTTTGCCCAGGCATTAATCCATTAGCCCCCTTTAGAGGGCAATGGGACTTGTCATTCTCCGACACGATAAAGCCCCTCCCTCTCTTCGGCTCCAGTCTTTCTCTTTCACGCATCCTTTCTTCGCCCCCCCTCTCTCCCACCTCCACCTGTGCCTGTCTCCTCCTTTTCCAAAATTCTCTTTGTTTATCTCCCAGCCTGTCTCGTTCCCTTCCCCTCCTTTCCCCTGCCTCCCTCCTTCCCTCTCCAGCCCCCCCACATCTCCTCCCTCCCTGCTCTCCCTGCCTCCACGTCGGGCGGTGCCTGGTCTCCCATGGAAGAAATGAAACGTCCCTGTGATTAATGTTCGCCTGGCAGTGTTGGCTCACGGTGGTCTGAGTGGTGTTAATGAGTGCGACCGCCTGTAGATTAACTAACGCTAGCGCCATAGAGGAAATTACACTTCCTCCCCGTCGACGCCTACGCTGGCCAAAGCCCCGGAGAGGCTTTTTATCAGGCGGCAGGCTTTTAACCTTGAGCCGCCCAATGAGCTCGTTGACGCGTGTTCGACACTATTTCTCACACCCAGGTGAGAAGGTGGCTTACTCTTTCAATATTGCACTCTCCGTCTCTCTCTCTCTCTCTTACTCTCTCTGGTCCCTGTCCTATGTCTTTAGCACCTCGCAGCACTAAACTGGCTTTGTTACCTATTCATCTCTCTCCCTCTCCCCTTTTATCATGCACACTATAAAATCTTTTCCCCGTCCCTAGCCTGGCAATACCTTTCTCTAACACTATCTTTTTGTCTCGCTCACAAATCTATTTGGCTCGCTCCATAATGGCTCACTCCCTCGTCCCTCCCCACCCCCCACTATCTCTTTTCTTTCGCCTCTGTCCTGCTCGCACAATATTTGTATGCTGCTCCTCTTGGCAACACCTCATTAATTCATACTCTCCTCCAACCCTCCTTCACCCCCCATTCAGCCACCACACAATCCATGCAGAGGCGAGGCTTTAGACAGTGCTGACTTGCACTGAGCATATAAAGGAGCTTTAGTGCAGTGAAAGTCACGGCGAGAGTTTTGCTTCATCCCGCTTACCCTGGCACTGTGTCTCGTCCACGGTCGGCTCAAAGCCGGCCATGCAGGTGCAGGAGCCCACCGGAACCATCCACTCGCCGTCCCCATTGCAGTAGAGCTTAAGAGGGACGGACACCTCCATGGCGTTGGACACGCAGGCCCCCGGTGCGATGACCAGGGAGGTGGCCTCGGCGCCGGTGGCCGTCTCCGGGAACACAGCGTAGTTAGCGATGGTGGTGGAGCACTTCTTGAAGAAGACCCGCACGGATATGAGGGACATGCAGGCCCCCAGGTCCTGGAAGGCCAGGTAGAAGCCCGCCTTGGAGAGCGGGCCAAAGCTGCGCAGCTTGGTGTTGATGCGGCCTGCCTCCAACAGCGAGAAGCTCTCGTCGGGCGCTATGGTGTCCACCTTGACGTATGGGTTCTCCCTCCAGAGCGGGCTGCTGTCGGTGGCCGTGTCGCCCTCTGCCTCGTGGTAGAACAAGTTGAAGGTCTCCTTGCATGAGCCTGGAATGTTGGGGATGCTGGCGCAGTCGCGCACGGAGAACTTGATCTCCACGTAAACGCGCAGGATCCCCTTCCGCGGGATGAAGTCCGTCCGCAGCCAGTTGTTCTGGTTGGGCTCGCGCACGTTGCACACCTGGTAGGTTCGGATGGGGCTCATGGAGTCATCGTAGCCGCTCACCTCCTCCCACTGCAGGCACAGGAACAGGGAGAAAGGGAGAAAGAGCAGGGTTAGGGAGAAAATACACATTTCATCATTGGCTCTATATTGCAAAGAGTAGTAATGAGGCAGGGTTTGCGTATTTAAATGTTCCAATCTGTTCCATTGTGTCATGGAGGACCAAAACATCCAAGACCGAGTGAGTCGACGTCTTAGCAGTTGATATTCAATCAGTTACTGCTATTCATGTGGGATATAGTTATGCCCAGCGACTAATCATAAAACATACATAATTGACACCAATGATCCAAAGCCATCCCTGCTTATTAAGTTTGGGTTTCGTTAAACAAAGGGGAAGCATTGGAAATACAGCAAGCCGATCACATAAGCAGTCATGTTGCACAGGGAAAAAAACTAGACATCAAAATAGCCTCTTATGCCCTTTAAAAAACTAGACATCAAAATAGCCTCTTAAGCCCTTTATATTTATAATATAATACTTCCTACAACCTGCATTTTAGATGAAAACATTTCCGCATATATCCACAGCAATCGTCTATAATGCAAACAGCACGTTATTTATTCAAGCCAATTTAAATGCAATGGCACATTCCGATTGCATCAAGGTGCTTCTCTGAGGCCAGATGCTCCATCCAAGTGAAGAATGTTTTGCCCCAAACTCATCACCAAGTTGTTGTCAGTGTGAGACAGGGTGCATTTAGCATTTAGAATGCGTGAAGTATGTTTTCATGCGTACGAATTAAGATTTGTTTCCTAAAATACTACTGTATTTATGTTTCCTATCATGCTCAAAGGTAATAATGTATGTATTGTTTTTTAAATAACTCAGGCTAGTGTAAGGCATGTTCATTAGATAATAAGACTCATACTGGCGACCAAACTGTGAGTCCCCCCATACTCTGAATAATAATAATATTATTATTATTATTATTATTATTATTATTATTATTATTATTATTATTATTATTATTATTATTATCATTATTATTATTATTATATAAGGGGTGATCTCACTATTCATCTTTAGGATTTAGAGAATATAACCTTGGGAAAAATCTGTGCATTTTATTCAAACCAAATTCCCAGTCAGTAATTAATTTCAAAAACAAAAGAGCGATTTGGAAATTGATTATTTCAACAGGAAAAAAAAGAAAACATAACTCAACGCACTCCTGCAAGCTCCAGTCCAATTTACTCCCCAACGATGAGTCCAGGAGTAGGCATCATAAACCATAAATCAACTTTTACACGTCCCTTCGATACAACAAAAATATGATAAACGCAAGCCTCTAATATATGGGCTTGTCAGGCATCAGAAGCAAGGCTGCGGTGCCGTGCCTTTGCCCTCATGACGTACGACTTCTTGGGTGCTAAGACATTCAGAGCCAGGCCAGGGGAGAAGGAGGAACAGAGAGCTGGACTGCCCGAGATAGTTTCCATGGCAACCCATGGTTTCCACTGACTGATTTTGCGCTCGCATAGCACAGACAAATTACACCCAGCCAGCAGTAGGGGAGGTCTCTGCCTGTTAGCCCCGGGGTCAAATTCACGTTGTTTTATTTTCTCACCATTCCTAAGGGGGGCATAAACTGAAACCGAAGTTCTGACGAATTTGCTCACGGGCTAGCATTATCAAAGACACATGCTTTTCATTCTGCAGTTTGTACGCTTCGTGGAAAAAGAAATTGTGAAATATTGAATCATTATGGCTGAGTTTCGGCTTGGCCTTTTTTTTTTTTTTTATTACACAGGGGGTTCATAAAAAGGTATACAGTATGTTTCTTATTGGATTTTAGAAACTAAGGAAAAAAGCATAAACTGCGTAAACAAAGGTATAAAACAGTGGGTGGCGTTCCTTTTAAGTCTGGGGTAGCACTATTAACAAGCAAATGGAACAAATGCTGTTGTAAAGCAGTTACACAAGCGTAGCACTTGAGCTACACAAACACACACCCAACGTACGCAAACAAAACCTTACCCCGCTCTCGGGATATGTTGTCCAAGCCAGCTCCGTTGTTGCCCACTTGCTGTCCATTAGGGTTTCTGCAAATCAACAACAGACGATTGGTTGGAGTCAAACAGTGTTATAAAACATTTCCCTACAGCCATGGGACCGTGAAAACAACTCATTAGAAAATAGAAAAGACCAAGATATGTACTCATGACTATGTTATGTGTATACCCACTACGTGTAGAGCCCCCCAGAACACACATACACGTCAACACAAACACCAAAGAACAAGAAGCACACAGACGATGAATACACTGACAATTTGTCATGACAGGCCTGCAATCCGCTGTAATTAAAGCCCCTTTTAAAAGAGGAAAGACACTATATTGAAAGGATTCTGTAGTAAATGGCAAAAGCAATTTTCTCACATTCAACTGTGGTTGGATTTTTTCAAGACATTTGATACAGTCAGGGAAAATGTGCCATTATTTAAAGTCAAACTAGTGAAGAAAAGAACCTTGATGGAATTTCACATTGGTATGCTACAATGAAGTGTGTGGTAAAGCTAATTATGTTAAATAGTACAGATTTAAAGCTGCTAGTTCCTCCTGGCATCAAGTGATTGCTGGTTGTGATCCTCTTCAATGGTAAGAACCTCACAGCAAGGTGAGAAAGGTTTCAACAAATAGAGGACAGCGAGTACACATGGGGACCACTGTCAATTGTTCTCTGGTTGTCAATCAGCTGTTATCTGTAATGGCTGGGTAAAGCTAAAGTAAGGGTAAACCTCTTTTTTCTTGAATATATCCTTGTATTCCTCCATTGTTTAAAGGTAGCTTTACTGAATAACAAAACGACACAATTGAGAATTCTAACGTATTTGGAGCTTGAAACAGACATAGTTGTGCCTTTTGTTCACACCTCGTGAAAACTGAGTTCTTTGAAGTAAAGGTGTCAACGAAAAGCAACATGTTGTGTTTCCTTAGCAAAACAACAGAAGGTTCGCACAACGAAATGATAGGATTGTTAAAAAAACAAGGAAAGAATTTGAAGGTTTTCCCCAAAAAAAAGTATTAGCATGATTTAACTGAAACGTAAAACATTCTTTTATGGAGGACAAATTGAATAGAGCGCTGATATAGATAGAGCACTGTGCCTCAATTTGGCCTCAAGGCAACATGAAAGTCTGCCTACTGAAACTCAATGCTGCCCGGTCCATGCTGACTTCAGAAGGCTTCGTCAGGGAAGAGGTGTAGACATGAACACGGCATGTGCTAGCAAAGCACCTACGAGCAGGAGAGCAGAGCAAGTACTACATAGCCACTGGCTTGACATAGAAATTATATTGCAGAACGAGTGATAAATAACTAAACACAGATCTTATTTCTCTCAGATGCAAAAAACCAGTCTTATTAAAGGTATTTTGGCAACTTTGACATAAACAGGATTATGCCTGATCAAAAATATGTCACTATAATTTGAATACAATTTGTCATTCTAAAATGATCTGATACACATCAGGATTATAATGAATAGCTCAATATATGAATTGGCTGTAATAGCTAAGCATTTCTTATATGTCAATAAAGGTTTCTTTATGTTTTTAAATGCGTGGAGCAAGCATTTTAATCACTTTTGGTATCACAGAGTTGCAGTGCAGATATGATTTATCCAGCTCATGAGTTACAGGTCCTTGAGCAATCGATTTAAATGTAACCACCACCTATGGACTGAAAATTCTATGTCAAAGAACTGTAGCTCATTGAGGCTTTGTTTCCATTTTTGCAGCGTTCCCTTCCTTTGAGATTTACGACAACCATTTGGATTCACTTGCTACTGTTACTGAAACAATCTCACTCCTCCTCCCATGAACCAGCAGCAGTGTGGTACTCTACTCCGGGCTAAGACAAAAATCCAGCCCAATGGGAGTTTGTTGTCCTCAGACTATCGCCACGCCACCCGTGGCATTTACTGTTTTTGATCAGTGGAGCAAAGAAATGCCTCGACACAGTAGCTCACTGTGCTTAGGAACACATGCTCATTCACTTTGTGAGCACGGTGTGTATGCCACGAGAAAGCAAGGCCTCTATCTTTGAGTTCATTTGATGCGAACATCCAACAAGCGTATGTCTGAAATATTAAAGGCGGAACATTACGCCTCCTGATTGGTGCATGATCAAATGCCACGTCGCACCCAAACGGTTCTTTGGGCTGTAGACTCCTGCCAGGCTTTACAAGCAACCAGTGGTGTACTGGGAAAGAAATCTTGCCCTGGACTTACACGCTTGGACCTGCTGGATCTAGTTAGGATATTTTAGAAAAGAAATATATACAAATCTATATCGCGGCAACTATTATTTTGAACAGCAGTTTGTACCTTTAATACAAAGTATATCATATAAAATGTAAAATGTTCGTTTTAAAACTCTAGTTTTTAGGAAGATGTGCCGTTAGACAGGCTTGACCCAGTGGAGGCTTCTCAGAGGAGGAAGTACCTCCCCAATTGTTTTGTAGAAATTATATTATACATCATGATAATAATTGTGTTCAGGTCATCTATAATATTATCAAAAAAAGCATAAAAATAAATTATTAATGCTATTAATTGTGTCAGTTGTGTGTTTTATTGGAGAAATATGCGAAAGTATACAGTTATATATAGAAATATACACACACACACAACCTGTTTTAACACATCTCAAATGGCTGGAGGCACTGCCTCCGTTGGTTTTTCTTAGTAGACTTCCATACAAAATGAGTTGACCATACAGTGCCTCAAATTGAAAACCTTTTTACTAAACCAATTGATAAATCATGTGATATTAAATAACACCTTTTTTTTTATAATTTTTTTTTTTTATAAACCACTTCATTTTTGACATTTGTTTTACAGCTGCTTTTCTTAGTTCCCGTTGTGTCTACATCATTGCACCACTCACATTTGACCTGCCCACATGTAGCCTATAACTTAAAGGGCCCATAATGTGGACAATCATATATTTTTGTGTTCTTCCTTAATGTATTTGAAGCACAAGAAAAAGTATTTAAACCAAAAAAAGATATATATTTTATTATTATTCTAGGGTGCCCCTTTCTTCCCTTCCAACTCACATGCCGTTTTCAGTGATGAACGCGAGTTTACGCCCATTGCTCATTAATATTCATTAGCTGAGTTATGCTATTGGCTAGGGATAGTAACATTCATGTTGTCATGGCTGCGGCCGGAGTAGTTCGACCCAGAGCAATACAGAGAGATCTCTCTTTATAGCTCTGGTTCGACCTAGCCTGAGTCCCTGTTTGACCAATTAGATTGTCTCTCATTTTCTACGTCACAAATGGCTGCGATCAACTTGTAATATAGCGTAGATGTGTTGTCAGAGGTGAACTTGAGAAAATGCCCAAGGCACAGATTTAACTTTTTCATGTTGTTAGTACTTGGCACAACCCCTCTGAGTGATAAAACAAGAAATATTCCAAATCTTACGCGCACCCCTAATGACAGGCACACATAGAAGGCCAGTAAAGAGACAGACAGGGCTGGTGAAAAACACATTTTGACGGCTCACCAGTGCGGCGGACCACGGGGATTTGTCCTGGTATGCCCACTGGCCAGTACACCACTGCAACTACTAATGACAAGTATAGAAAGATAGTTTACTCACTCATGCTTTCATGTGAAAGTGTTTGAGTTTCTCTCCGCAGAATCATCTACAAATCCTTCTCCTCACCTAGAAAGCTTTACATAACTTGGCCCCTCCATACCTCACCAAACTCCTCCAACACTACCATCCAACACGGACATTATGCTCCTCTTCAGATGGGCAACTGGTCATACCCACAGCAAAACTAAAACAATTTGGGGAGCGTGCATTTTCTAGGGCAGCACCTAAACTTTGGAACTCTCTCCCTCCTCTAATTCGCAATCCCAACTCTCTTTCAATCTTTCAAAACCACCTTAAAATCTTTTCACCCTAGCCTACCCTAATAACTCTGTTTAGAATCCAGCCCTATCCTTCTATTGCTATGCTGTCCTTTTGTTAGAGTTAGAGTCTCTGTCCGTTTCTCCCTGTATCTGTTTAATTGTCTATTTTTACCATGTTATCTATGTAGAGGCTGTGAAGTGTCTTTGGGTGTCAGAAAAGCGCTATATAAATAAAATGAATTATTATCATTATAGAATCCTCATTCATAAGTGAAGGCTAATGAGGCACTCCATTTTGATGCTTGATGAGCAGCATTACACAAGTCAAACTGACCTAATTCCATCTTTCCTCAAGGCACTTTGCATCTGCTCTCATGGTTCAACTAAGAGATATTTATACGTTTATGTTGTGATATAGCTAAGAAAAGCAGAAGACACCCTCAACATGTTTCACTGTATATCATGGAGACCTAGCTTGATTGGAGATTAAAGCAGCGCCCTCTCCAGTCATGCCCCGTCGCTATTTCCACTTAGTTCTAGGCAAGACCTTTACAAGTACTTATATTGTAGACTAACATGTAAAAGAGGTCAGGTCACCAAACGAGGTCACTACAATCTGTGAAAATTTGTAACAAGCATTTTACCGTTTAGGCACTCATGTTGTAACAATAGGAGATATGATAAATCACACAGATAAATCATCCAATCCAGGGACAACGCAAACATTTGACAATGTAAAACCTGTCCCAAAACAAACGCAAGATGTTACCCATCTGTTAAAAGTTACCCAGTCAGCAAATATTCATCACACATCAAAGAAAGCAACTATGACCACTTTCCAATGCTTTTGCTCATCTCTTGCGTCTACACAGCTACGTCCTTATAGCGTGACTGAACCACCAGAGGCGAGTCCCTGAAGTTGCTGGGCAGTCCACAGGGAAGGATGGGAGGAGGGGTAACTGTCTGATGATCAGCCCATGAGCACCCACTGGGACCTGGAGTGCTGCCGCTACTGCTGCCGCTGTATTGATTTACTCGCTGACAACAGAATTGATGAGGGATCCAGTTGGCGGGTATCCAGGAGAAAGCAGATTGTACGAGAAAGAGCCGAAAGGCTCAGGAACGGATATGTGGCTACAGTCCAGAAGACTGGCTGCTGGTGAGTGGTAAATAGAGTTGCTGCAGGGCCTTGGGGTGGACTCCTGTGCTATAGCCCTGCAGTCCCCCAGGCAAACACTCACTGGGACAGCTTGGGAAGGGACCTTGGCCTAACACCTGTCACCAAGCACACTTTACATGTGACTAGTAGCATTGGGAGGCTAGCTATTGATCTGCTTTTGTTACAACTGTGTTGAGTGTATGCTGCCGTTCTCAGGGGGTTGCTGTTGTTATTTACATGTCCAACACAGGTGCATCTATGTGAAGCCAGGTAATGTCTGTTAGACTATAAGTAATGCATCAATTATGAGGGATATGCTGGTTTTAAAGGGCCCATAATGTAAACAATCATACATTTTTGTGTACTTCCTTGGTGTCTATGAAGCACATTAAAAAGTATTTGAACAAAATAAATAATTATATTATATTTTTAAATCATTATTCTAAGGTGCCTCTTTTTTCCCTTCCAACTCCCATGCCGTTTTCAGTGGTGAAATGCGAGTTTACGCCCATTGCTCATTAACATTAATCTGCGGAGTTATGTTATTTGCTAGGGATAGCAACATTCCGCTGTTGTCATGGCTGCGGCCGGAGTAGCTGAGTCTGTGATTGGTCAATTAGATTCACCTGGATTTTCTACGTCACAAATCAGTGAATTTAAGAACAGCTTGTAAAATAGGGCAGATGTGATGTCAGAGGTAAAATAGAGAAAATGCACAGGGCATACATAGATTTAACTTTTTCATATTGTTGGTACAATACCTATAAGTGATAAAACAATGCTAGACAAAGAAATAGTCAAAATCTTACATTAGGGGCCCTTTAAAATGGCCCACTCTACTATGACCAAATATAGACAGCTTTTATTACAATGTACTCAACAAAATTATGCCAATCAAGGGTTTCACAGTCAAACATCAGAAAATGAATCTTTTTCTATATTACACTCTAAAAAATGTTGGGTTATCAGAACAACCCAAATGCTGAGCTAGACCTGATGGGTCAGCAATTTGGGTCGGTCAAACCCCTTTTTTATTGGGTTGCTTGCTGCAACACTGGGTGCTGAGCTACAATAGCCCAAATTGCTGGGTAAATCAAGCCAACTGGTCACCAAAAAGCTTTGAGGCAGAGAAGATGGCTACATACTTTCAATTTAGATATACTACCACCATCAATGTCTAGGGTTATGTTGCTATCAAGGTAACCAGTTGTTTGAGTTTAAGTGTTTTGTAATTTTATATTATACACAATAATTGTCTCAGTGCCCCTTTACCCTCCTTGTCTGTATTGCAGCTGAATAAGATTAGCATGAGACACTGCAGAAGACTTTACTATTTCAAATTTGTAAGTAAAAGAATAGGACATTTGTTGCTTACAAATAGGTTTAGTATTTATATAAAATGGAGCTTTCAGCTAAAGTTCAGGCAGCTAACTCGAAGTCCATGTGCTGCTGACTTAAGTCTCATACAGTGCGTGCAACACACAAATCATTGACACACCTGTTCACAATCAAATATCATGTCAATGAGGTAGGGAGGAGGCATTTATATGACCTGGTGTCAATATTAGGTTCTGTGCTTGTTGAATGAGGTGATAGGAAATGCTCCCACCTCCACCACAACTGCCACCTCGGGTCTGCTAATATGTTCTGCTAATGTGTCCCAAAGGGAATGGATGTATGTGTGCTCCCTGCTTTGGAATGGTGTCCCAGATATGTACAGCAGGGAGCTTCAATAAGTAGCAGACCCAACCATGCTAAAACCTATGTGAATAAACATTCAATAAATTATTGAAGGCGGGAGAGTTTGTCTGACAAAACTGTTGATAATGGTACTTCAACATATTACATAACTTTTTGTTTAATATTAATGTATTCATTCATGTAGTCATCTGTGCTATTTATTATTTTACTGTCATTTAGTCAATACAGTTTACAAAAGTAAATGAAATATCCTCTGAGTTTTTGTTTTTAAATAACTTGTTTATGAATATTACAACCACATAAAAAAAAGAATATATATATATATGTGTGTGTGTGTGTGTGTGTGTGTGTGTGTGTGTGTGTGTGTGTGTGTGTGTGTGTGTGTGTGTGTGTGTGTGTGTGTATATATATATAAATATATATATATATATAAAATTAATAACCAACACACTGGGTTACAGTACCCCGGCAATATGGTCACAAATGACCCAGCAGGGCTATCTTCCCACTCAGGTTGCTGGGTGATGAGTCAAACCCTACCATGCTGGGTCAAATTAACCAAACACAAGGTTGGTCCAATAGTTAACCCAATTTGGGTTATTTTCAACCCAGCAGTTTTTAGAGTTTATAAAGACCTGGAGGACCATAGATCATCAGCCCTGCTTTGAGATGCTCGGTAAATATAGGCTCAGGGCGAGAAAGGTGGGGCAGGTGGGGTACACATTCTCGGACAGGTTTTGGGTGGGACAACAAAAACGCCAATCCAGCAGGGATTTTTGCAGGATTACGCAGGAATGTTCCACTCATTCACAAACACATGCGGGCATGCGCGTACACGCAAAAACAACAATCACTTAAGGAGAGAGAAAGCATTTGGCATCAGCATCATATTCAATTGTTGAAGCAAAGACACCGTTGCAGAGAAGAACTGTAGGCAAATCACCGAAGGCAATCTGGCCCATAACACCTTGAAAGTCAGCACGAGCAAAGCATATTGGTCTAAATGAATATACTATTACGTATATGGTTTGATGTATTTACCATACCTACGACAAATAAACATCATCGTAAACAACCCTGAAATAAAACAACATTTTCTGAAATTGAATGCTTCTTGCATCCACTCCTCATAACGGCGGTCGTCTATTAAACCACGCGCAAATTCCGTAGTTGGAATATCCTAATAAAAAGTTCTTTAAAAAAAATTACAATTTAGCAGAGCTTACCTTCAACAGCCAACACCACCGGGAGCACAATGCTGCATACCCATTGCAAGTAATCCATTGTCACAAACCAAGAGATTGCAACATGAATGAAGATCTTCCACCGGACTCTCTGGATGGCGACTCAAACCATACACCACCGAACAGTTGTGGAAGGTTTTAAGGTTTTATTCCCAATTCTCATGACTTGTATTAAATCAAATCATATAATCATTCCATTCGATTTGATCCAGTAGCCAAATTGTATGAAGCACTTTGTGACTTCCATTCAAATTATAAAATAATTCCACGGAGTACAAAGACACTGCCACGGACCGTTACTAAGAGCTCTTTCTTGTGTTTCAGTGTTTTACTAACGCCACATTATTGTCCAAACGAGCTGGGTTCGCGCATTACTCATAAACACGACACGACAGTTCTTGCACAAAATGTCTATAATCCACTTCGCTAACTCCGTGTAGCTGTTGCTCCTCGAGCAGTGTGCATTGGAATGGCAATTCTTGAACAGGGAGCTGAAAGGGGGGCTGGGGGGCTCACTGAGGATGAGGGGTGAAAGGAGGGGGCGGCGGTAGGCTAAGCAGCAGCTGCCTGTCTGCACGGCTTCGGAGAACGTTCAAGTAACACCCTATGTAGACCTAGTGTAGCATGCACTTAAGGCCCTGTGTGTTAACCAAGCGCCTAAATTCATCCTGTCGAACCAAACCAATATCAATTATGCCACTAAATCAACAGTGGATGATTCGGCGGAAAACGTACATTCTAAGATCGGATAGCAAGCACCTCCCGCGGGTTATGGGATGTTCTATGAGACCGATACGATGTGTGTGATTTGAATTGCAGGTGTCTTCAGGGGCGTAGGAACCGGGGGAACAGGGTGTGTGACCCCCCCCCCCCCCCCCCCCCCAATATTGGAAACAGTTGCACATGTCCCATCCCAAAAAAAATGAAAAAAATGTGCAACTTGAAAGCCAGACCCCAAGGGTAGGGCGTGTGTACGAGAACAGAGCAGTGACAGCACAGAGAATGAAAGTAGCAAGGGACTGTTAATTAGCCTGATAAAACGAACTTAAATCGTTTTGATTTAGCATATGTTAGCCATCACAATTTGGACACAGCGGTGTTAATGTTCTTTCCTTGCTGTTTAACATTAGCTAAGCCTACTTGTTATTCCAAATTGCACTTCTTGCAACAATGTTAATGCAGGGTAACATTGCCATTTTGGAGACAATTAGCCTACAACAAAAGTTGAGTTGCTCAGCCAAAGTTAGAAATTAAGGGTGGGTCAATTTCTTAATGTAAAAGTCCCCCTCCAGTAATTTTTTAAAACAATATTCTGCTTAAACCTAAAAATCATGTCTGTTATGTTTTTTCTGAAAAATACGTCCAATTACCTTGTTAAAATACAAAAAATGTAATCTTCCCCATATGTCTTATAAAAATTCCTGAATCTGAGTTGCCCCGCCCCCCTCTATTCGAATACCCACTCAGCCCCAGCGCCCCTCCTCTGCCGCACGGTGAACGGTGGTTGGTAAAAAATTGTTAATTACAAAGTAAAACAAGCCAGATTTGTAACATCACTAAGCTCGCCTGTTTGAGACTGTCCTGAATCTGCAGTTTAACAGCAGAAATGCACGGCACACAGTTTATTTTTTTGGCTGCTTATTTTTGCCTTATAAACATCACAAGGACATGGTATGTCATTTAACAACATTAAAAACTTGATTTTCACTGGAGTGGGTCTTTAAGATAACATTAGCAAGGCGAATAGCCTACAGTCGTAACCAATGCGTTTTTAAACAATTTGCTTTTGGATTTGTTTTGGGCCATGATAATAATTTTCAAATACCCTACTCTAGTGAAAATCAAGTTTTTAACGTTGTTAACATGTCCTTGTGATGTTGTTCACGTGCTAAAATGCATATCAGGAGCAAAATAAGCAGCTAACAATAAATTTGATGCTGACAAATTTTTGCTTTGAAACTGCAGTGCACCAAGGCCAGTCTCATATAGGTGAGTTCAGAAGAGCCAGATTTGTGACATCACAAATTGAAGTAACCAATCCCGTTCATGGGCGGGGTGTTTCCCGAAACTTTCAAAGCCCATTGAATTAAAAAAATTCGAATATTTGAACAGAGGTGGGGCGGGGCGACACAGATTCAGTAATTTTGAATGAAGCAGAAGGAGAAGAGTAAATTTTTTTAATTTTAACAAGGTAATTGAAGGTATTTTGCAGAAAAAAACATGACATGATTTATAAGTTTAAGCAAAACGTTTTAAATGTTTTATGAAATGACTGGAGGTGGACTTTAAGACTTTAACCGCGTAGGCCTATACAATAGATCTAAATGCTAAACTGGATATAAAAGGAATGCTTGTTACAGTAGCTTTATTATGTCACTTGATATGGGGGAATTCTGTTCAACTAATTGAAAACAACAGGCTGAATTTAAATTTGGCCTACGCTATGACAGTTTTATTTTAGTTGTAGGGCTAGTGGTTGTGAAAACAATAGCATACAACAGCAGTTACATGGCCCCAATGCCAAACTTGCTCTTACGCCCTTGGGTGTCTTTTCCTCTTTTCCCAATGAACCTCCATGAATGATTCTACAGAGGGCACTAACAGCTCTTTTCGGTAACCAGCCTAGGCTTAAGTCAGGTTTTTAGTCAACCACCTCTGTGAACTCTGATATCTCCCTTTCTCTTATGTCTTTGTACTCCCCTGTGGGTCATCTCCAGTCTTTCTCTCTCTGTCTCTAAGTACATTACAGCAAGCCCTGCCCCTTTGTCCCGATCCAGTCCCCAGGACAGTAGGCCGCCAGGCGGGGCATGGCTCACATTAATCCCATAGTATGTTCAAACAAGGCTTCCCTTCACATTGCTAATTCATCTGTCTCCTACCCACACACACCCATCCCACTACCACAGACAGTGTTAAGACGCACACACCCTCCCCCCTCCCTCCCACCTCTACATCCCCTACCCCAGTCCCCCCTGCCCCCCGCCGACCCCAACCTCCTTTCCTTCTCTCTTAGTCCCCCCCAGGCTTTGTGCCCCAATTAACTACAGTTCAGTTCTCAGCAGGCGTGGGTTAGCCTTTCATTTAGAAGCTGTGATGGACAGGGGCTCCTTAGCCACCACAAACAATATGACACTGGGTCACTAATATTTCACTGGTGTTCGTGGAAGAATCTATGGAATCATTGTTTTTGTGCCGTTATATGAGCGCTGAAAATGCAAAATCGAAAGCTTTTTCATGTATTTATTTGAAATCAACAGGTGCAATGAAAGTGTTAAATGTTTAAGCTTTTGAAATTGTAAACATTTCACTTTGATGGCCACTGATGTTAACTTTTTCTGTTAAGAAAGTAAAATTAAATGTACAGGGTTATTGAAAGTGAACAAATCGCTGTCAATGCACAGGTTGTGGCCAACACACCCAGTATTTAAAAGTGTCAAAATAAGTGTTTGCAATGAGGGTATAGTGACAACGGATTTACAAAAAACATTATTCTCAATAGTCGTTTATTTATTTATAAAATCATAACCATGGCATTCAGGATGAATATACACTGTCTTCATAGTGTATTCATTAATTTATTTGACAGCAGTTTCAATCAAGTTAAACCAAGTGACCACCTGTGTCCTTTAGAAGAACGGTAATTGTCTTAGAGACATATTTCATTGAGATGTTCATTTTATATGTATTTGTCATATGTGCAGTGTGGAGTTGAGTTCATAAAGCCACACATGTAGTTGTTAAATAATTATTAAAATGTAATAAATAGGATGTTAAAAGGGTTCAAATGTGTCTAAAATATCTCACCTTAAAATGTTTGGTTAAAAATGTATTGCTTTTTATGTAAGTGTAGTGTTTATTTGATATAGAGTGTACAGGTCACATGACAAGAGTTTAGAATAACTTAAGCATTGTGGGGCAGAGACAATATGGTGGCAGAGAAAAGACATACATCCCAAAAAACATTGATTATTCTGCACGTGGTCCAAGAGGCGCACACGGCAATTGTCTTTAGTTGCTTTATATTTGTGTATAATGGTTTAATGTGCCTATATATAAAGAATATGCCATGTTTCTGTAAATTTACTTCATTTAGTCTCACTCCTGTTATAATTGAGATAACGTGGCTTGCAATGGACACTAGCTGTTTACGTTAAAAGGGGACTGAATTGTATATTGAAATGTATGTTTATTTCTTGTAGTTTTCACGGTGTCTGCTGAAGCAGGAGATAGAGAAAATTAATTAAACATCAATAGACATCAGTATGATTCGTGGCCATTATTTCATGGACCAGTTGAAGTTACATTACTGTAGACAGTCTGCATAGCCCCTCAAACAAGCCAGCATTCTGGTTCAAGTGTGCACAACATTTGACAGAGAACCACCATAATATGTGTGCTCGACTTGCTGCAGCGGCAGCTGTAATAAAGAACTGCCTTCCTTGATAGCCTTTTAATTCCCATTGTGGATGAGAACTCATCGGTCCTAAGGTTTGCGTTAGAAAAACACATATTTCACCAAGCATGGAGAGGAGGCGATACTCAAGGAAGGCGGGTGGGAACCAGAGAATAGCATTCTGAGAGAGTATCGGCCAACTGAGAAGGGAGGAGGCTGCGGAGAGGCGTTAAGCTGTCAGAAGGGCATGACAGTTTCAGTTCCAGTGTGCTGCTTTTGAATTATGAAGTCAGACTTTCTACAGAGCTGGGTGCATGCGTGTGTGAAAGAGTGTGTGTGTGTGTGTGTGTGTGTGTATGTTTGTGTACATGATTAGTCGCAAAGTGTGTGTGTGTGTGTGTGTGTGTGTGTGTGTGTGTGTTTGTGTATATGTTTATGTATGAGGTAGTAAGTGCACAAGAGTATACATCAGTGTTGCCAATTTAGCAATTTTGTTGCTAGATTTAGCAACTTTTCAGACTACCCTGGCAACTTTTTTTTCATCTAGCACCTAGCAACTAATTTAGCTACTTTTTAAATTGTATTTGGCACTTTTAGCAACTTTCTAAAAATGGACTCCAAATTATACAAAAACAATTTTCTCTGTGCCGGTGTTCACGTTTTCTCTTGTTAAGTTAAGTGGTGAATGAGCAGTGAAATCGAAATCGACTCCATGGGCCAATTACAATCCCTTAAAGTTGCCGACTTTTCCTCGACACTCACCACTTCTCCTCGACGTGAACGCGCCGCCATATTGAGTGTCATTCCAATTGCTTATAAGCGAAGAGCGAGTGGCTACGTGTAACCTTCTATGCCTCCTCCAGCGAACGGCGCATCAAAGCTGACTTTTAACAGAATCTGCCCCAGAATTCTTTGCGATGAATGACGAGCACAGGTTGAAAAGTTCTTCACCATTTCAAATTAACCGTTTTCGTTCTCTCCATTACTACAAATTAGCTAGAACTGATTTATTTTACAACTATTTAACTAAGGTAGCTTTATGCTAAAATATAGCATAGCAAATAGTTTATATTCAAAAGTTAACCAAATATAACTACAACGTCTTCTTTTTCTCATAATCTTCTTATGGGTTATTCAGAGTAATTGAAGAAAGTAAAAGCCACATGCTACTGCTGTAAAACTTTCCATTGTTATTGGTTTCTTCCTGCTGGTGAAGGACGAGTCGGTTCCAATTAAAAAAGTTAAGTCCCACCTCGCCTCCCTGCCTCTCCATCAAGTGTCCACTCGATGATGACGAATAAAACGTCACAAAAGTGGCCACTCGCGGAGGAACCTTCATGAAGTACCCTTCTTTAACATCGATTGGAATCGACCCAGTGTGTGCGCACTGCAATAGTTAGTTTGCAGTGATAGTTACTATTATAAAAAACATATTATAATTTTTTTTTTATTGTTCAATAATTCAATGTGCTGGTGTTTAAAAATTGTAAATATCTAATAAAAAAAAATGTGTGGTTTATATTACTTTTACAAATAAAACGTGTTATCTAAACTAACAGATTTTAAATCATATTTATATGCCAAGGTTGTCAGTCAATTTTAATATACATATTTTTGTATTAACAACAAATAGTATTACAATTAGCATGCAAAACAAAGAGAAATTAGAGTACATTTGAATATACATAGTACAATTTACGACAGCACGGTGGCTCGGTGGTCAGCACTGTTGCCTCACAGCAAGAAGGTCCTGGGTTCAATCCCCACCTGACCCGAGGGCGTTTCTGTGTGGAGTTTGCATGTTCTCCCCGTGTTCGCGTGGGTTTCCTCCGGGTACTCCGGTTTCCTCCCACAGTCCAAAAACATGCAAGTTAATTGGTGACTCTAAATTGCCCGTAGGTGTGAATGTGAGTGTGAGTTGTTGTCTGTCCCTATATGTCGGCCCTGTGATAGACTGGCGACCTGTCCAGGGTGTGCCCTGTGTCCGCTGGGGTAGGCTCCAGCCCCCCCCGTGACCCTGTACAGGATAAGCGGTAAAGTTAATGGATGGAATGGATGGATGGATAGTACAATTTAATAACGTATCTACGTCATGACGTCACTCAATGACTTTACGTCATTTAGCAACTTTTAGCAACAAATCAACCTGCCTTCAGCAACTTTCTCTGAAAATGAGTTGGCAACACTGGTAGACATACATAGTGCTGATGCCAGCCAAACACCATTGTTTATTAATTAAAATTAACCTAGGCATACATGCTAAAAGTATCTACTAGAATAGTCACCATACATAGCCTACTGTATGCCTTTAGTAGCTTCCTCCATGTTGTGCTCATGAAAGACCATCAGGCTCGGGTCTGAAGACAAACAAATCAAAGGTGAGGAGGCCGAACTGACAGAAAACAAGCCAGTCATGTTAGGAGGAGAGAACGCAGCACTGCCATACTCAAGAGATGTTAAGGTAGTTTGATGACCTGTCAATGAGGTTGAATGACAGAGATGTCGTGACCCCTCAATTATTTGAAATCAAATCCATATTATGCATATCTGCCAGGGCTTGAAATTAGCGGTCGCAATGATATCTTGTAGCTTAGGGGCAGTGTCCATTGAACAAGTTTTTTTCAACTTCTTGCGCTGCTTCTCAATTATGGACAGACGAGAACTCTCATTCTCCCTTTTCAAAACGGCGGGCCTTTAGAGCACTAAATTTGCTACAGCACAGCGCTCCTCAATTTCACTTTTTGTCAGCTGACCAATCAAAATCGACTAAAGGGAGGATTAAAAATATATACACAAACTGCTCGATTGAAGAAAAATGCATTTAGCAATCTCAGATTTCTCGATGCCGATATTAACAAAAAAGACATTGGTGAAACCTGGTAGCAAATTTCTGCCATCACTAAAAAATAGAAGTTTATTTCTAGCCCTGATATTCACAAAAGCGGCATATAGTATAAGTTGTGTGAAACTGTGCTCCCTTAAAATTGGGTGCGCATGACGCCTCTGTGTGACTGTATCTAGGGGTTTTCACAAAGCAGTGTGCCCATCCCAGATTGATTAAATATTAATCCGTTCTCGCTGGGAATGTGCAGTCTGTTGTGGCTCATCCGGACTGATCTTTTTTGACTGACTATTTATGAAGCTGTCATTGTCGACCTGGCCAGGTAAGCTGGAGGGCTGTTAAGTGGCAGCCAGTGTGTTGTCGCCTTGCAGTGACACCCCACCTCTGCTTCTGTCGCAGCTACAGCGCTACGGCAGCACTTTGTCTGTGGGGGTAACAGTTAAAAGCCCTGGTTCCATGATGGTAGCTTTGTACAGCTTCACCTGAAACCCACTGAGCAAATGAGTTCTCCCGTTGAACAACAAATGCGAGACACCGCAAAGGATAATTAACAATTTTGTGTAGAGGAGGCCGTTTTGTTTTTCGGCAGAATTTTTTTCTTTTTTGCTTGGAAAGTGTTCACAGGAGGCGTTATTGATGATTCGCCACATTCTACTATTTCGACCAACTATACTCTCCTACTCCATTATTCATTGTTGCTACTTTTTAATCTCCTGTGGGCTGACTCAGAACTAGCTTTCCATTCAGAGACCGTTCCTCCACTGTGAGTCCGGCTTCCCTGCATTGATTAAGCAGGTCCCTGTGGGGCTTCGGATTACACGAGCAGAGGCGTCCTGCACACAATTTTTTTGAGGGGGCAGTGGGGCACAGTTTCACAACTTAATTTACTATATGCTGCTTTCAGGGCTAGAAATTAACTTTTTTTAGTGATGGCAGAAGTTTGCTACCAATTTTGAAACGGGCTTTACCAATACCTTTTTAGGCATTTTCTTAGATCAGTTTTTATTTTTATTCCCACCTTTAAATTGATTTTGATTGGCCAGTTGACGAGCAATGCGCTTTTTAAAGACGCAAGTCGCGTACATATATTGCGCCACATTGAAAAAAGGAGCATGCCAGACGCATCTTTACATAATAGTGAAGAGGCGCTGAAGGTGAAAAAGTGAGTTCAATGGACAGCCCCTAAACTGTATTTTCCAGTGAAAAAAGTGGTAGGCCAGAAAGATTTGACTACCATTGCTAACACTAATATCGAACCCCGGCGAATATATATAATCAGTGTCCGAAATTAACTTTTTGACTCACCAGCCAAGGGGACTGGTAGATGAATAAAATCTACCCGCCAATCACATTTTTTTACCGGCCAAAATAATAAATGGTATTTTTGTGTCACATATACATTAGTATCAGTAGGCCTACATTGTATTGAGTTAAGGTCACATCATCGCATCACATCACATCCGCATTTGCTCATGGAAATGCATTTTCTAGTTTTAATATTGGCATTTAATACATACTTACTATTTCACAGCATGCTGGTATCCAGCAGTTAATGTTAAATTATACTGGCGAAGTGGTACATGGTACAGCCCCACCTAAAATATTCTTCACCACCCGCCACCACTCGTAATATAGATCTTCCTAGTTGGCTTTTGCTGAGTTTTGTCTGATTTGGGATTGCATTGGAACATTTTTGTTTGCTAATTCCATGTTTATTTCCTCCAACTCCTATGGGGTAATAGGGAGGAGGTAATCAGAAGGCACAAGAGGGCTTCTTTCATCCATTAGCTACACCACTTATCCTTCGCGGGAGCTGACACAGGGCACACCCTGGACAGGTCGCCAGTCTGTCACAGGGCCAACACATATGGACAGACAACAACTCACACTCACACTCACCAATTAACCTGCATGTTTTTGGACTGTGGGAGGAAAACCACGCAAACACAGGGAGAACACGCAAACTCCACACAGAAAGGCCCTCGGGTCAGAGGATTGAACCCAGGACCTTAACAGCGCTAACCACTGAGCCACCGTGCTTCTTTCTCACACATTTTTTACATCATTTTCTCATATAGCCTGCCATCAAGAAACACTAGTCAATTCCCCATTTCACATGTGAAGGACTTTGCCTTGACAATAACCTTACGTATCTATGACTCACCAAGCCGCATGGCAAAGACAAGACTGCCTAATTACAATAGGTCAAAAGCTCAGGTAAACATTTTAATAATGAAGTCAGAGTTGGTAAGACTGTGCCCTAACCGTCTATGAGTCAAGTGCCTCGTGAGTGAGACTCATTTATGTGTGGGAATTACTGGTTCGTCTTCCTTTGGGACAAGGCCGAGCCTTGATGAATAGTGTGTGCCAGACATGACTAGTTTTAATGGTCATTTCCTCTCTACTCTATTGGTCGCACCGTCTCCAGCTGGTGGCTCATCTACAGTAGCATCCACAAGTGAAGTAATAATCAATGCCAGCACAGCCCAGGAAAGGTTTGTCTGTTTAAATTTCACTCATTTACATCATCGCTGGTGCAGCGAGTTTTCAACGGGCCAAAAACATTCAAGCCCAACCCAGACCGGCCGGCCAACTTGTGGACCAAATCTATAGCACAGACAAAATTTGTAATAAAACTTTCCGACCCGAGTCTCTGTTCTGCAGCTAAACCCACGTGAATAAAGGAAGGCGGACACAAGCCGGAGACAGTGAAGCAATAGGAAAACATACATAACTTAATGGCTGTGTATTAATACTCAGCTAACAATACTTTTCCAAGATAAAAAATAGGCTGGTAAAGAAGGTACTTTAATACAATCAAACACAGTCTAGGACCTTCACCATAGCAGACTTGTCGTGTACATTATACGTGCCGGCAGCGCAGCAAACAGCACAGATTTTTTGGAGCAGCCCGGGCCGGTCTAGGTGTGTGCCCTTCTTCAGATACAGCATTCTATAAACGAGTAGTATCATCCCATTCATCTTAATTTTGTGTGTTTTTATATCCACAACTGACGCTACTAAATATGACAGCTCATTTGCACATGGCCCTGCAGTCTCATGCCCTTGTATGTGGGTTGGCGGGGCGTTTACCTATGCTAATTAGCAACAACTGTCACAAGCTTTCAATGTACAAATAAATGGGATTAATCAATGTAAGAACATAGGTGCGAACAGTTCTGCGGTTTAAGAACACGTTGTGAATCCGATTTAGACTTCTCAAAGGAAATGTCTTAAGATCAAATATAGGAAATAACTTAGGAAGATATTGGTGAATGAGGCCCTATGTTTTGAATTGAACCTAACCACCCTTGTTATATGAACGAACAGGTAATAGTTTGGTTACAAACCTCATTCAAAAAAAGAAGAGCCTGGGACTAAGACACTAATTGAAGATACTGTATTTCAAATATCTACACTTACATAGCTATTAACAATATCAAATATTATATATATATTTAACCCAACTGAAATATAGTGCTGAGCTGGTTAAAACGGGCCATTGACTTGTGCCAGAATAAGGCACATTTTAGATAGATTATTGCGTTCAATTCAGTTTGTATACTGACCAGCCCTCTCAACTAGAGTGAAAAGGGCATGTGTAACCCTATCTCACAGAAGATCATTGAATACTTTACCTCATGTTCTAACCTGGTGGCTTTTCCCTTGTGAATCGGTGGCGCCATCTAGTGTTTCAACAGATTACATTGAAAATGAACCCATCAGTACCCATTCAACCACAAATGCAGAATTTTGGAGAGTAGATGCCGGGTCAAGGGACCCCATAACACATCGGACACCGTAACAGATTGGGCAGCCACAATAACTATACGACTCACACTGATAATTGCATTAGATTGCAAAATCTGGTTATTACTCTAATTTTCTGTTCTGCTTAAGGCCTCCGTCTGGTGCATGATGTTACCAGAGTCCTGATCACCAGATTTCATCATCACCATATTGACTCCGATGTCTTTAATTGTTATGTTGAATACACCATTTTCTTAATAGTTTTTTTTCCCCAGCAAAAATAATATGGCGTTAACCAATAGGCGTTAACCAATCAGGTACCACAATTATTTTCGCCCTTCTCCTGAACATGAAACCGGTGCACAAAGCCAACACAACAAACTGCTTTGAGAGAAATATGTAGAAACGTGATGTCTGAAAGACTTTGATGTAATAATAAATATAGTAATCAAAAATGTGATTATATAAACTTGACAGATTACAATGATTGGACAGAAAACTTGCTTGTTCATGGCAGTACCTTGCTACTGCCTGTCAAATTGGTCAGAAACGCCCACTAGCTCGCAGCCTGGTTGACTGGGCGATGCGATTGCGGTGAACCAAGCTAGAACAGGCGAGCTCGCCGCTTTTGGTGTGCATTGTACGTTAGACATTGGTGCAGTCATTTTATTCACAGCCGGCTTGGAATTTTTTTTTTTTATACCAAGCTCAACTTTTCTGTAATGGGGTTCATTGACAGCTAGAGCAGTATAGCCTCACCACCAATCAATTTAACATTTGTAAAGCATATATTCTACAGATGAGTACATTATCTGGCAAAGAAGTGAACTTATAGTTTATAGAACTTCAGAATGAAAAGATAAATGACTAGAGAGATAAAATAAAAATAAAAAAGGCATATTGAACAGCAATGAGGGTTAAATGTAGAACAGTCATATAAAATGTGGTAATAGTCATTAAAACTCAAATGGCATGGTCAGAATATTATAAAACCTTAAATTGACTAACCATGAGCAAGGCTTAAGAACAGTTTCATTGTAACGCTATTCAAAAGCAATTTCAAGGTTGTGTCAAAAGAATCCCACAGCTGACAGGAAAGTCCATTGATTATAGGTTGCGATTGGTATTCAGAAGGTTTGAATATCTCCACCAGTGCCTCGTTTTTTTACCTCAAGGACCTTTGGGACAGTACTTCCTTTCAAACTTGGCCACATCAAATTTACGACGACAGCCATTATAGTTCATGAAGCGGATTTTCCCAAATACAGATCTTTCCTTCCAACCCTGGTCATGGATTCCACATATGGACCACATACAACCTGAAGTAAGCAAAAAAATGTAAATGAAGACTTACACAACATGTCTATCAAGTACTACTTTAAAATAACCAATTAAAAACTACTGTTATTTTTCTGCCAATTGGCATGTTTTTGTAGCCTGGGGACCTGACTAAAGTGCGCACTCATTTCGAATTTCACTTGGCACATCAGTATGGCCCTGCACCCATTCAAACTTTGTTCAGGTCCGGTGTTCTGACAATTTGCGCCTCCCCTCAGAATGGGCTTCCCGGGAGCACATATTATCAATACAACTGCAAAACTTAAACAAATACAACTGAAAAATGTAGCCTCTCCTCCAAATGGGCTACCTCAATTGAATAGTATGAGGTGGGTCATTTTGACAGGGAAAAATTACTGCTCAGAATGCCCTACCCTGTGTTTTGAAGTAGATGCATACTTTTTAACACATTAAAGCCCTGGTAGCCCATTTTGGGAGGGAGAAATTGCTGCTCAGAATGTGCTACCCTGTGTTTTGAAGTAGATGCATACTTTTTAACACATTAAAGCCCTGGTAGCCCATTTTGAGAGAGAGAAATGACTGCTCAGAATGCGCTACAAAGGAAATGCGCATGCGATGACAATTTAAGATGACAACAGCTTAAACTCAAACCTTGTATTCAAACTTTCTAGTCTTTTATACGATTTTTTTTTGCCTTTCACACATATACAATTGAACATGAGCAGCATACGGTTTCTATGAATGAGATGTAATTGTTTTCAGCTTCAACCTGGAACTACTTACCTACAAAGCCATTGGGGTCCTGGCCATCTAATTCATAGCGGTCATTGAGATAAAGGGCAATGGAAAGCGCCTCCTCTGGCGATGAGGTCCACTCCAGGATCTTCTTCGCCCAGTACATCCGCAAGAAGCCATGGATCTTTCCCTCTATTACCCCCTGGTACTATGAGCCAAAAGATATAAAAGAAGAGAGCAGGCACTTATGAAACGTAGTTAAACACTGTTTATGTCACTTATTTATTACATTTTCTACAAGAGACTGTTTTTAAAAAATAGAAGTATTCAGAAATATATTAATAATTATTTGCACATTCATAGGGGATAGAGGATTGTTAATTTTGTGACGCAAGATTTTTTTTACTAATGTTGCCAAATGGATAAGACTGTAAAGATTTTTCACACAGTGCTGTTTGCAATTTTTAAACAATTGGATTCACATAGACACAAAAGACGCTCTCAATAGACGATGATCCAATGTTACAATGTTACAGAAGTAGACATTATTCTTGGATTCTGCTTGGTGACGGGTGGGAGTCCCAGCCTGAATCTGCTCTGCGATGTGAAATGTTCATAAAAAAACAGGTGACGGCTGAAATAATGGCATGTTGTGAGATGGAAAATTATAATAATATGAGCAACTTAAAAAAGGCACGAAATCTGTTGTATGGTCATCCTATTGCTCGCTTACCTTGCTCCTGCCAGACTCACACTTACAAGACAGCTGGCGTTGGCATTGAAGGTGCACATATACAAAAATTAACAACGGATCAGAATACCAGTAGTATCTGTGATGATGGACCTACCTGGGCAGCATTCCAGAGTTTGTCGTGAGTCTGAGCCTTCTCCAGCTGCTCACGGGTATAGACGTACTCCCTGGAATCTCTGGCGTGGTCCTTCAAGGTCTTCTGGGCCCACTCCTTAGCACCTGGAACAAACGTTATTTCTGACAGCTCAAGGAATTGAAATAGCCTCTGAATATGAAATGTAATTTTACCTGTAACATGGTAAAGACAACAGACACAAAATTTTAAACACATTTAAAAACTACAAAACAGTATTTACCCTCCACACTGTCATAGTTCTTGTTGTAGAAGCAAAAGTTGTCTGTCAGTTCCCTGCGCACCACCAGCTCCTCGATAAATGAGGACACTGAAGGGCTGGCGCTGTTGCCGTTGTGTTGAACCTGCCTTGCCACGCGTTGCGCAGACACCTGGCCTGGTGACAGGAAGGGAACAAAAGCGAGATTTTAGAAGTTGTAAGAGTAAACATTTATGGAGAGATGGGGGTTAAAAATGGTGGCCGGAGGGATGAATGGCAGAAAGGCCAGGTGGTGAATAGAGAAACAGGGGGTTAAAAGACAAATAAAAGAGAAATAGGACGACAAAGTAAAGGAACTCGTTCCAATTCTCTTAAAGTTACTTGTTAACAGCAGGAAGTTGATAAATGAGAACACACTTCAGACACACAAATCTTGTCTAAACATTCAGTGAGGGGATCCACTGACCGAATCGGATCCAAGGAGAGAGCTGACTGAGGGCTTGAATGTTAGGGTCGTTCCTCTGTGTGTGAAAATTCTTTAGTCGTAGGTCGATGAAAGACTCCAGCATGGCCATCCCTGCCAAGGTGCCAGGCTTGGCCCACTCCACCTCACCCACAGTCCTGTCTACGTCCAGAGAAGCCAGGGTCTCGGCCCAGTCCACAGCCTGCGAAGAAGACCCAGGAGAACAGATATAATGAGCAAAGGAGACTGGTGGTTTTTAGTCCCAACCTTATCCGTCTGCATCAAAACCCTGTTGGCAGCATTCATGACTGCTGTGGTCAGACCAAAACCCTGCTTCCACTACAAGTCCTATTTCCTTGATGAAATTGGAACTAAAATAGAAAAGGTATGCTTGTGCTTATGTGATACACAAGAGAACAATTCTGACGGCTGATAATGATGAGGATTTTAATTTTAGTGATATAATGATTGTAATTATAGTATTTATCTATTATGATTATAATGGCAAAGCTAATTACTTCCGCCAGTTCATTTAATAACAAAGGTATCGCAGAAGTTTAAAACATTCAACATTGTGCACAGCAAACGTTGCCCTTTGCAACTTTGGAAACACTAGTCAAAATGTAGATGTAAACCTCCACCACCATCTTGCAGCCCCACTTTCTTTTATAAAATCTTTTTATATTTCTGGTTTGGCAATTACCAGAAGCAGCCTCGCATTTAAATAACTGTTCATTCTGAGTAAATCCCTCTGCTGACTATTGAAGAACATGCTACCTTGGCAGTTCTGACAGCTTTGTGAGGGTGTTTGTCCACTAGGGGGATCTCGGTCAGGAACTCCGGCAGCAGCTTGGTAATCTTCCCTCGTATGGTCCTTGCTGAGTACTCCAGCTTGTCTGAGGCTATCCAACAGGGCACCACGTTATGGGCATCCACCTGGCATATGACCACAAAAAATAGCAAACTTAGAAAGCCTATAAACAGAAAGTGTTTTAGTCAGTGCCCCATTGAAATGTTTCCTTTGAGACCAATTATTTAGAAATGCGGGTACCTGTATAAAAGGTATGTCCTTAGGAAGGTTTTTCTTGGCATCCTCCATCCACTGTAGGGGTTCCCTGAGTGGGGAAAAGTCTGTCACAACGGCCCCTAAATTGTGGTTCGATACAAACCTTGGCAACACATCCACAGCGGAACCATGAAGCAAGTGGAACTGAATATTCATGGCTCTGCATTCCTGTAAAAGAGGGGACTGAATGAGAGGGTGGACACGCAAAAAGAATGCATTGCAAAGTATTCCTTTATCCTCTCAACAATGGCCTTTCAGGTGCTCTGAAGAAGCATCATGACACCTAAAAGACAAGTGAGATCTCCAGTACCTGAGCCACTTCCTCCAGTCCCTTCAGCATAAAGCCAAAATGACGAATAGTGGCAAACTCTGATTTGGGAACCACAAGACAGAAACAGATGTGGAGTGGTAATTTCTCTTCCAATGCCAGCTGCTGAGCATAAATCAGGGCCCAATTATCTACAAAGGAATAAAAACAAAATCCCAGCAGAATGCATTATTGTTGTAGATGCTCAGTACAAAGCTGTAAATTTACCGATAAATGCTAAATAGAAAAACAGAGGAATTGAAAAATAAAATATTACGAATATTCACAGTTACACGTATTCACGTATATTAAGTATTTAGTCTTATAATTCAAAAGTTTTACGACAAACTGCGACTTCCTTGACGTGCTAGACTATCTTTTAAATTGACAAACATCATGTGTACTTCATGGTACATGGATGAACTTCGCATATCACCTTGGACTCTCTGATCCCTGGACATCCAGTAGACAACCCCTTCTGCGCCTTGCTTTATCTTCTGAGATTGGGATAGAAAACGAAAGCGCTTTTTGTTGAAATTCAAATGCTTTCCCCCCCTTCGCTGTTCTGCCACTTGGTCCATTAACCAGCCCTTAGGTCTTTCTGTTTTCACTGCGCTCAACTTCTGCTGCTTGGCATTTTTGTTCAGTTTCGGAGCAGTTGCTGCTGCACGCTTTACTGCCAGCGTTGGTGGCATTGTGATGCTGGTTTGTGAGCGGCGAGGGTAAAATGGGCTGAAAGCTGTTTCGGTCACAATTTTTGAAATGTGCTTGATCGACAGACCGTTGACCCTAAGCAGTAGAAAAGAGAACTACGTTATAGTCAACTAAAATAAACTACAGTTGTGTGTATAATGATTTACAAACCGCCGGATACAAACGACATCAATGCGACAACTGCGAAACATGCTTGACGAATAAAATGAAAGAAAATAAGCAACATATTATGTTGGACCAACTTTCTTCGTACTTGCATAATTATAATATATATACCTTTTGCAATGGAACATGCAAGATGTGTGCCGATATGAAGTTCTCAACAAAAGGTTTGAAGGTAATGTTAATTATATATATATATATATTTTTTTTTTAAAAAGGTCTCGTTTCATAAGAGAACGTTTCGTAACAGTGCCCTCTTCTTCTTCGAATTTTACTGGCGGTTGGCAAACAACTCATAACATTGCCTCTTCTTCACTGGTGCTTAAGTGCAGTTGGGAGTCCAACCATTATCGACACTGCATCCAATGGAACGAATGCACACGTTGTCCAGATCCACATTTTTCAACGCATATTACTTTAAACACCCCGTCAAACTTCTTTTGACTTTTAAATGTATATCATATTCTGTTTATGTACTATCTTCAATGCACGGATACTCAGTGTTGTGGAAGCTTTAAAGCATAGCTTTGCAAGCAACCACATAGGCTACTTAACACGGGAATAAGTTGAACCACAACAAAGCTACCCTCGGGAAGAACCTAGTTTGAAAAAGTAGTTCAAACTGCTTTGTAAAGTAAAATATCAAATTTACATTGATACCTATGGTACAAAATTATGACAAAATATGATACAAACCAGTCACATGCCAGCAAAAATTCCACTCAATTGAGTTTTCAAAGGTCTCGTTTCATAAGAGAACGTTTCGTAACAGTGCCCTCTTCTTCTTCGAATTTTACTGGCGGTTGGCAAACAACTCATAACATTGCCTCTTCTTCACTGGTGCTTAAGTGCAGTTGGGAGTCCAACCATTATCGACACTGCATCCAATGGAACGAATGCACACGTTGTCCAGATCCCCATTTTTCAACGCATATTACTTTAAACACCCCGTCAAACTTCTTTTGACTTTTAAATGTATATCATATTCTGTTTATGTACTATCTTCAATGCACGGATACTGTTGTGTAAGCTTTAAAGCATAGCTTTGCAAGCAACCACATAGGCTACTTAACACGGGAATAAGTTGAACCACAACAAAGCTACCCTCGGGAAGAACCTAGTTTGAAAAAGTAGTTCAAACTGCTTTCTAAAGTAAAATATCAAATTTACATTGATACCTATGGTACAAAATTATGACAAAATAGGATACAAACCAGTCACATGCCAGCAAAAATTCCACTCAATTGAGTTTATTGAAAAAGTGCCCAATTGGGTCATATAAAAACAAAAACATTCATGGGAAAGTGCAAGGAATGTCAGCTTTGGCTTTGTATGCAATGTCAAACACCTGTCTTCCAAAAACTGGAGTCCGGATGGGAATTGCACCAAGCAGGATTACTCAGTTAGCCAGATAAATTCTGAAATAGCATGCTTCTCTCAACATTTGTCAATGAATATCAGTAGGCAATCCCTATGACTAATTGACACCTGGTATATTTAAGTTTAATGTTACTAATTCAGACTCAGAACATAAAAACTATAGCCAAATATTTTTTTACAGGTGAGCTGACAATCCAATCTCTTACCCCTGAGACAGTGAGACCTTCACCTATCCTGAGTAAAACAATCCCATCTGGGTAAAATCGCAAGGAATGTTATATATTTGTTTGTAAACCAATCTGGATTTTGTATAATCTGCACAACTAAAACAGTAGTTTCTAGTTTCAGTAGTTAACTACACAATGCAGCTTTTACAGAAATGCTTTTATAACCATTTTGTTAGGCTACATGTATCACGTGTATTTTACATTTTAATATTATAGGATCATTGTAGCCTACAAAACAATGAATATGTCAGTATCTTGTGTGTGGGTGATCTAAAATAATGGTTATGTAGTATTTAATGATACATTAGTAATTTGAACCAGTGATTCTGAAGATGCAAAGTTTCATTAAATATATGCATGCACAATAGTTTAGTCGATCTGATGAGACCACTGACAATCCAGTCCTTTCCCTTATCATATTTTATGTTGGTCACAGTATGCGAACCACTCCCACAATGCACTTGTTTGACTCAAATGGGCATGCGCTGCGACGTTTACGGCGACTAGTCTAGCATTCTGTTTTGTTGATCTCGAAGGTACCGTTTTCTTCTTAGTTTTTATAAAAACTCTCCATACATTGAAACAATGAATAGAAATGGACACGCGTTTGGACGAGGGAGACAATCAGTTGTACTTGATAAGGTCGACATGTCTCTAGGTAAAATCATGACTAACAAGTTAAGTGATTAGAAAAGCACAATTAGCTAGCAGTCATTACAATAGTAAGTGCCCGCAAAATTAGCTTATAAGATAACTAACTTGTCAACTTAGCTAACTAGTATAAACTAGTAATATTATTGAACAGCAAAGATATTTATGCTATATGAAAGAGAACTGATGCAAGTGTAAGTTAAACATTTTTAATTGATCCTTGTTTTCACTTTCGTAGATGACATCATTCGCTTAAATAGAAAAGAGAAACAACAAACACGGACACAGCAGGGAACAGGAAACCGCAGGGCACCACCATTACTTAAGAAGAAGGGTAATGTTCCCCAGGGAAAGAGGGTTACATCGAAGAAGTGGGGGACAATGAGGCCTGCAGGACCAACTCAAAGAGGTTCACATAAAAACTGTTTTTGGAACTTGTTTGTTTGAAAGAGCCTCTGTACAAACTATTGGTTCTTCTAACGTTACCCTGGGGTGTGGTGTGTCTGTATCGCTGTCCAGGAAATGGTGTATCAAGAGGAGCTATAACAGGAGTTAGAGGAGAAGGCCGTAAGGTTCTTCCAGTGGTGGGTCGCCGGAAGGGTCAGGGGGTCGTTACTGGACTGGCAGCAAGGCGGACAGCTGGAAAACAGAAAGGCCTCAGCCCATTTACCAGACCAGCTATAATTCAGGTACGGTTAAGAGCCTTACCTAGAACATGGTGCTATAAATACATACATTACATATACAACTCAATATAGGCTTTACTAGTTACACAACAGATTATTAGACAGTAAACATTCAATGACCATGAGAATCAGGATTTTAAAACAAGACGGTAATTCTGAACTAGAAAATGCATTTCCATGAGCAAATGCGGATGTGATGCGTCCAGTGATTGGGCTGACCGCCTTACCGCAGCACAAGTGGACTGCGCTACAGACCCCGTTTGTTGACAGAAGTTTTTAAAACTTGTCTTGGGCGAGCAGCTCACCTACCCAGTTGTGAACATTTAGTGAGTTATTGTAAAGGAGAGTTAGGCTTCTTGTGCGTTTTTTCTGTAAAGAACTATTAGTAGCCTATTAGTATTCAAAAACACACCAATTCCTGACTGATGATTAGTTTTGTGATTGAGAATCATTAGACCTTATTTATTTAAATTTTTTATTTATTGACACCTTCACTTTATAAAGGTTTATCAAGCCCTTAAATTAATAAAATAAACCTTTGCCAATTTTGGCTGAGTATCACTCTCCAAATTAATCCATTTCGCTTTCGTTGTGTGGCAATAGCCAACTCCTAGGAAATCCATACCAGGTTTTGCTCATTACCTTGCTGTGGCAGATGCTTGTCTGTCAACTATGTTTGAGCAATAGGAAATGGCAATCCCTGTTTAACAAGGTAAACGAGGTGAGCCCTTATGTAATGTTAATAATAATACATGGGATTTATAAGCGCCTTTTATAGTAACTGCAGGACACTGCACAATGGGAACAAATGTAGAATTATTTCAGTTCTTAGCTAGTCTACCAATTAATAGGGTAGTGTTTTTCCAAGCTATAACTGTCAAAAAACAGTTGTAGCTGGCTCTACCAGATGGCCGATGTATATTGTCCTTGTCAAAACTCATTACTTTACAATTTATGCTGATAGAGAAATTGTCTGGGTGACTCCAAAATGGAGTCTGACCAAATTAATTGATCGAACTTCTGCTGAAGGAGGGATCATAACGACTGCTTTGCATATTGTTTGCAGTCGTTTCTTTTAGCTTAACCCTTGGGTCTACCCTTAACTATATATACGTATATATATATATATATATATATATATATATATATATATATATATATATATATATGTGTGTGTGTGTGTGTGTGTGTGTGTGTGTGTATATACAGTTAGGCCCAAAAATATTTGGACAGTGACACAATCTTCATGATTTGGGCTCTGCATGCCACCACATTGGATTTGAAATGAAACAACTACAACGGAATTGAAGTGCAGGCTTTAAGGTTTAATTCAAGGGGTTGAACAAAAATATATGATTAAACATGTAGGAATTGTAGCTATTTTTATATATATATATATATATAAAATATATATATATATATATATATATCACCAAACGCTGGGTTTCCGCCTTTGTGTGTGCCAGGCCTTTACTGCAGCGGTCTTCAGTTGTTGCTTGTTTGTGGGTCTTTCTGCCTTAAGTTTTGTCTTGAGCAAGTGAAATGCATGCTCGATTGGGTTGAGATCTGGTGATTGACTCGGCCATTGCAGAATATTCCACTTCTTTGCTTTAAAAAACTCCTGGGTTGCTTTTGCAGTATGTTTTGGGTCATTGTCCATCTGTACTGTGAAGCGCCGTCCAATCAACTTTGCTGCATTTGGCTGAATCTGAGCAGAAAGTATATCCCTATACACTTCAGAATTCATCCGGCTGCTTCTGTCTTTTGTCACATCATCAATAAACACAAGTGACCCAGTGCCATTGGAAGCCATGCATGCCCATGCCATCACACTGCCTCCACCATGTTTTACAGAAGATGTGGTGTGCTTTGGATCATGAGCTGTTCCAATTCTCCTCCAAACTTTCTTCTTCCCATCATTCTGGTACAGGTTGATCTTAGTCTCATCTGTCCAAAGAATGCTGTTCCAGAACTGGATTGGCTTCTTCAGGTGTTTTTTGGCAAAGTCAATTCTGGCCTTTCTATTTTTGAGGCTGATTAATGGTTTGCACCTTGTGGTGAATCCTTTGTATTTACTCTCATGAAGTCTTCTCTTCATGGTAGACTTAGATACTGATACACCTACTTCCTGGAGAGTGTTCTTCACTTGTGGATGTTGTGAAGGGGTTTTTCTTCACCATGGAAAGGATTCTGCGATCATCCACCACTGTTGTCTTCCGTGGACGTCCAGGCCTTTTTGAGTTCCCAAGCTCACCAGTGCACTCTTTTTTTCTCAGAATGTACCAAACTGTTGATTTGGCCACTCCTAACATTTCTGCTATCTCTCTGATGGATTTCTTCTTTTTTTTCAGCCTCAGGATGGTCTGTTTCACCTCCATTGAGAGCTCCTTTGACCGCATGTTGTGTGTTCACAGCAACAGCTTCCAAATGCAAACGCCACACCTGGAATCAACTCCAGACCTTTTAACTGCTTAATTGATGACAGGTTAATGAGGGAAGAGCCCATGCAGCGTTGTTATTTTTTTTTTGCAGCCTTCTGAGTCAATTGTCCAATTACTTTTGGTCCCTTGAAAAAGAGGCGGCTACGTATTAAAGAGCTGTAATTCCTAAACCCTTGCTCCAATTTGGATGTGAATACTCTCAAATTACAGCTGAGAGTCTGCACTTTAAGCCCATATTGATTATATAATTGTATCCTGAATATGTTTTCGTAAACAGCTAAAATAACAAAACTTGTGTCACTGTCCAAATATTTTTGGGCCTAACTGTATATGTATGTATGTATATTAAAAAATGTTTTACTGTTCAGAGAAAAAGACCCATTATCCAAATGGGCACTGAAGGTCAATACACAAGACTGGATGTCCAGAGAAGACCTTACAGACAGACAGGGGGGCAGAAGGGCCAGAATATGTCTTCAAGGAGACCCTTTCAGCCAATGAGACGGTGAGGACATTTACCATGTAAAGTGACCTCTTATGTGTGGGTGCCAGAGTTACAGACCACCCTTGATTTAGAAATATCAATAATCAAATCAATCAATCAGAGTATGAGTTTATTGGTTAAATTGGGCTCACCCTATGTTCAACTCTACAGGCCTTTGCCACCTTCCCATCAGATGCAAAGGGACGCTCGCCAGACCACTTTTCTCCTCCGCAGGGGACTCAAGGTACTGAACCACTTTGGGTTTGCCAGAGGCTGTGGGTTCACATTTGCAGCTTAGGCTTAGACCCAGTTCACCTGGCTGAATGATCCCCATCTGTCTGAATTCCTCCCCATCCAGGTCCACACCCAGATGCAGAAGCCAGCTCCTCCCTCAGCTCTGGCCTCTCCTCCTGTCGGAACTCGTCAGTGAGTATCTGCCTAAAGGGGCTCTTTGGTATCAGCTCTCAATTCAACTGACATATGACATTCTTTGTGCATGACATTTAGGAGTTTATAAATGTCAGGAAAGAAGAAAGGTAAAAATGGTGGAATGGGAGTCCTTACGTGCATATGTGTGTGGAAGCAATTTTGTGAGTTAAGTGTTGGTTGTATGTTTTTGTTTTATCTTGAACTTTTATTTATGTGTCTGCTCACCAGGTGGTGCACATCAACAAACAGCAGTGGAATCCTGACTGTCTCCATCGACAACCCCACAGCCAGAGTGCAGCCAGAGTGAGTAGGATTAGTCCTTGTGCACCAAAGGGTTTCAGAGTTAATATATTTCAACCTGTTTCAACATCACCTATTTGATGGCACCACATTTGTGAGATGTGGGGATGCTAAATCAACTGCCTTGACCAGATACCCGCTATTGAACCTGTGTACAGTTTCCTTTTTCTACTTTCTCATCATCAAAGTTGTTCTTTTTTGGTGTGACCCCAGATCTCCAAGTGTGTGGTCCCTGCATTCTTCGGCCCCAATCCCAGCACCGGTGAAGGTGGAGGAGGTGACCAAGAAGCCACCCCCCAAAGGAGTCCCACTTCAGTTTGACATCAATAGCGTGGGCAAACCAGTAAGCACTGGCTACATCTCAGAAGCTCTCCCTTAATTTTCTTCCATTTTATTTGGCATGGTGCCCCTCAAAAGTCTCTTGTCAAGCAGTGGTCAAATAAAATGTGAAGGGGCAGGATTTTTACAAATTATTTCATTTGTTTGTTTCCACAGCAGACAGCAATGACTTTGAACGAGCGATTTTGCATACTGAAAGATAAGCGTGCCACCGCTGCACCGGCACAGACTAGCAAAGGCACCCGCTATGTCACTGTTGGTTAGCATGTGCATGCAGAAGAGCGAACCTCGCTGTCCATTCCTTCCAGTCCTGTTCCAGCACACTCCACCCCACTTTTTCAAAGAACAGCGCCAAGATTACCGGACCCCCAGAATAACACAATGGGTGCTGTGCGGGACACAAGAATGCAGTGGGCTTTCTGGACAACTGTAATTCCTATTTGGTGTAACTAGTTTGAAATATGGACGATGTCTCTTTTTTTACTCCATTATATTAGTTCATTTTGTTACTGTTGGCACCATTTCAGGAGGGATCTGAATTGGAACAATAAATAACACTGTTTGGACTTCTTGTGCTGCCATGGAAATTTGTTCCATGGATTAGGTTTGACCTTTTTCAAGTTTCTAAATCTTTTTTTTATGTTTATTGAAATAAACAATTGCTTAGCTGTGCTTTTACTCATGTTTGAAACAGATTATTATCTCATTATAATGTCACGGGTGACAATTTAAAGGAGAACTTTTAACAGAGGAATGGAGATGAGATTGGTGGCTCAGTCATGCTTTGGGGGACATTTTGCTGTAATTGTTTTGGTCCCCTTGTCCCCTTATAGGAAGGGGTTTCTTCAAAGTAATACAAAATTAATCTGAGGGCTTGCCTTCATCCTGTGACGAAACGTTTCTCCTCTAATGGGATTGTTCTCCAGTAGTCTGAATCATGTCTTGGTCTTTGCTGCCAGATGTTTCCATTGAGCAAAAAAGATTTTGAACAGACATGTTACAAAACACTCTCCAAACAGTAAATTAAGGAATATTATTCAGAAAAATTCAGTTCCATTCCTCTAGTGCAACCACTTTACAAAAATCAATTATGTTGTTTATTCCTTTCATTTATAAACCGTCTAACTTCATCCAAGTTAATACTTTAAAGATTGTACAGATTAGTTACAAATATGACGAATTCCTGTTTCAAAAATGAGATAGTCAAACAGTAATTTATGAAAATCTGGTAAGAGGCATTAAGAGTAATTTATCATTGGGCTGTTGTGGCTTTTTGGCCGTTTTCACATGGAGATAACGTAAATGAATACAGAGAATGGCTTTAGATGTTTGTATGGACATGTTTATATATATATACAGTACTGTGCATACATTTTAGGCAGGGGATGCTGTTTTGAAGGCGAAGGGTGGTCACACCAAATGTTGTTTTGATACCGATTTGGTTTTCCCTCACTTTGTATTTCATGAATTGATAAAAAAAAAAACTTTTTAATTCATATTTATATTTTTAGATATATTTTTTTATAACTTTAAAGACTTCACACCTGCCTAAAACATTTGCACAGTACTGTATATATATAATGCCATGTTTAGAAAGCAAAGACTGTCCTCAGTGGCCAAACATGTACAGCTAGCCATTTCTGACTAGTCTCCCTAACAATCATTAGGGATGTATGATTATACATCAAATGTATGACTATTTGCCCTCCACAGTTGCCTTCACCCAAACAAGACATGATTTTCAAAGCCAACGATTCAAAATAAATTATGTTGAGACATTTTGAGATCTGGCTAGAGTAGTACAGGACAACAGAGTCCCAAGGTCCAAGCCAGCTAGAATGCAGTGCCCCCATGTAGGTGTAGGGGTTGGCCCAGTGCCTTGCTTAAAGCACTCAGGGATGGGGATGCTCAGATTGTGTATTGTAGGGAACCCAAATATGTGGTTACTAGTGAGCCATTGTAACTCAATTTCCATCATGTAACCACCCCTGCTCACTGTTCTGTTTTAAATGCCCTTAAAAAACAACAAAAAACTAGTTGACAACATCCGGAATTTGAATATTGCATTTATTTAAATACATTAAAATTTGCAATGTAACAAAACTATTGGCATATGAAATTCAAACACCATTCAAATGAACAAAACATGGCTCACTTCATTTTCTGTAGATAGTGTCAGCAAAACTAGTTTTATTTTCTTGCCACCAACTCTACCTCTTTGCTCCATGTCCCCCCCTCCCCTCCCCTTCATTTACATTGTTCATAGACTACTATCTTACAATAAGAGTGCTAAATAAAAATGAGGTAAGAAAGTGGTTTGGAGATTACAAGTCATGCAGAACATGCTAAACAGCAACAAAATATTTTGTTGAGAAGGAGGAAGTAACAAAAAAATACATGTGTGCATTAAAAACAAAAAAGAGAAAAATAATTGATGTACACAGCTTTGCATCTTTGGTAACAAAGTAGGTTGTACGATTCACAGCTTTTCCCCCCACCCCCGAAAACATGGACAATAAGACATGAGCATAGTGAGAGAGGGGAGCAGGGGTATGGAAATAAACTACATTTTGCTTGATAAAGTAGCAACAAATTTTTAATTCATCAAAATACCGTTCTGCAGATTAATGTTAAGAGTTGATCTTCACCTGTACAAACTTGCTATGCTCTTAATACTTTAAACTCTATACAAATTATTATTTTTACATTCATACTGGATATTGACTGTTACTGTAAATAAACATTTTCAGAGTAAAATTGCCATTAGTGTTAGACATTTTTCAGAGTTTATTATTGCCTACATATTTTGCTGTTTAAGGTAATATACACTGTCTACTGAAAGTACGGCCAATCATTTGAAATACTGTTAAGAGAAAAAAAAAATTAAGAAATGGAAAGTGACAAGGCTCTTTTTAAACTGTTTTTTTTAGGACATTGTTCATTTATGAAAATAGCAGCCCTGTAATAAATAAACATCGACAGTAGAACTCAAGACCAATGCATGGATTGAACTCAAGTTGAAGTAATGGCAAAGGTGGCGGCTCCGAAAATAGACTCTCTCTCCCACATCCTTACTTTACAACATCAAACAGCAGGGCTAAAAATAAACCCCTTCACCCAATGGATTATCTCATTTAAAAAAATAGCTCTCTGACACATCCATTCATCCCATCTGCACCACTTCCAGCCGAGCGCAGAGTTCGGGGCTGGGTTTGGATATGGCTGGGCCGGGCCAAGCCTTGCCCATACAGAGGACATCTGGTCCACAAACTAAGCCCCAGCCCGCTACCAGCCAACAACTTGCACAACAAGCATAGTGCCCCAATGGAGAAAGCTTCCCACACACTGCTGTCTTGCTCTCTTGTGATGATCGTATTAACACTGGAAAGACCGACGAAACACTAGCATATGTACGCACATTCAAATACAGGCACACCCACACACACTGATGCGCTGCTTGTGGTTTGTGGTCAAGCTGGTGGCTACGAAGACAACATCGTTTTTTTCTTTTACATATGCTAACTGTAAGAAGCTCTTCTTTTTCTCTCCCTCTCTGGAGAGGACGCACTTTAAGCGGACGTGATGTGGGGTTGAAGTGGCTGTTGGGACTGGCTGGGGTCGAGCTGGGGATGGGGCTGCTGGGCTTGGAGCTGGGGATAGGGCTGCAACTGGGGCTGGGTTTGCTGTAGAACTGGGGCCTGTAGCTGTGGCAATGGCTGGCCCACCCCCTGCTGGGGAGGTGTGCCCCCAGAGTTCGTTGCCGCCTGGACGGGGAGCTGAGAAAGCTGCTCGCTGTTGGCCAGTGACTTCAGCACCGCGTTTTCCCGCTCGAGCAAAGAGTTCCTCTCAAAGAGCTCCTTTATCTGCTCCTTCAGGACCTCCACCTCCTCGCGCACGGCGTACATCAGATGGCTTTTCACCAGGTCCTGAGGGGGGGAGAGAAAGAGAGAACAAAGCCGCATTGATGAGGGGCGTCCGACAACACGTGAGAAATTGGCGGAGAACATCCTAATCTATACGACTGCTTCCCTGCTTTTTAACGGCTTTGAGCATGCACATGGCGGTGACATCAAGAAGGCCCTTTGGGAACAGCAGCACAGTCTTCGTGCAGCCCTGGAGTTGTTTATCCCCTGGGTCCTAGTTCACCCAGGAAATCTAGTTTAACGTCAAAACCCTCTGGCAACTCAACAAGCAATACATCAACGGCAATGAAAATGTGTATTGAAGCATAGGAACCAAGTCAGCACAGTAGATATGATAAGTAAGGAAAGGAAAATAAAACTAATAAAGACTGATGGCAACAATTCAAAAAAATATATATTATATGGGGAATATTGGTATTGTTGGTTGACTTACCATTGCCTGCTCAATCTTATTGTCAATGGCAACAACACTGGCTCCAGAGGCACTGGAAGAACAAAACAAAAAAAATTAGAGTGATGTTACAATCAATAAAATCCCCATCACTCCCCATTGTGATAGTTTACCGAGAATTTTGTTTTTTTGCTAGTTTACTTAAAAAAAATAATAAAGCTAATGGTTATGCACTTCAAACACTTAAAATAGACACTTGAGCGATGCGCTGCATAGGCATAATTGCTGAAATAGGTAGGAATCCTATGATTCATTTTGTAGAGTTAAGTCTTCGAATCTCAGGCCACCTCATCTCACTCATCCATTCACACCCATGTATGTCACTTCTCCTACAGTACTGTACACAAGGAAACATGACACACTTGGCCGCATTTGCAAGTAACAAGATAGCCGTAACTGTAGTCGAAAATACTAAAAAAGGAAGCGCTTGATTCACCATTCCAAAAAATCTTTCCATGCATGCCGCTAGACCAGTATGTAACATCTTGTAATAAAGACAAAGCGAAAAGAAAAGGCATTTCCACGTTTAATTCCATCAATAAACAAAACAAAGCTAATACAATTTGAAGAGTTTCCAACTCTTTGTAGAATGCCTGGTTCGCCAACTAGTACAAAGTGCACAAAAAGGACACTCGGATTGAATGTGTGGGGGACCGGTGTCCCTGGGGTGTTTGAAATAAACTGTGCATCGCACAGTTATCGGAACAGAAGCACTTATTCATTCATAGCAGTGGAATGTGCATAGAACAACAGGTTTACACAACATAGCCTGCATATGAAAAATGTAAACCTGCCCAGCAGGCACAAGTCGCACAGAATTTAAGCACAGAGTTATATAACCCACCATTTACTAACAGCCATGACAAGCAAGAAAGCCAAGGCCCCAGACTGGAGGACAGGAGAAACGCTGCGCACAGCCATTGTCACTCATACACATGAATCCAATGCCAAAGTTCATGGCCAAGTGTAAATGACTCAAAACCAGGAAAGCTGTGAACTGAAATGGACATGCATTTATCCCCTTACATTCACGCACTAGCCAAATGCATTACAGGGGAGGAATGAGAATGTATGTTTCATTCCAGCAGTCATTCTCAGCCTTTCCCCGAGACCACAGTAACTAACTTCTTATGGTCAGTAGCAATTTACAAAAAAGCACTACTGAAATTGCACAGGTCTGCAAAAATACAGACCTCAAAAGCAGTCATTGCATAACAGTAAAAAAAAAAGAAATCAAAACTAGATCATTAAAAGATACAGTAAAACAGAATAGTAAAATGGTAGTGTGTGAGTTAACAGGCATGAACGGCATTTTAGACAGTACTTTTAGAGTATTGATGATGACCAGCAGCACCTCCTGTGGCTAATAGGTGTACTACAGAATGGGATGTGAGGAAGACAAACACACTGTATGCACACAACCGGAGTCCAGTCTGCTCCTTTTCCTTGACACTCTCCTGTCCGAAGCAGAAGGAAGCGCTTAGGAGATTAGCACCGACAGGCTCCACCAGGACAGGAATGCCCTCCTAAGCTTTCTTTTGTGGCGCTGGAACATCTTTTGAATAGCAAATCACTGCTTTGATCCATGTAAATTTTGATGGCCATCAAGCCAGGATTACATTGTGTTTCCGCTGGGGCAGGGGGGGTGTTCGCTTTCTCTTTTAAGAAGAGCTCTAAGGATCTGTCCAACCCAGAGGTTGCACGTTGATGCTCTGAGGAGAGTCTCTCCCGTTTACTTGCTAAATAAAGTTACATAGAGCACCTGTCCTTGAGCCCATCACGACCCTAGTTAAAAACAAAGGTACAGCTTATCGACATCACGCATATATTTCTTCTAGCCTTATCTTTGGACGATATTAACTCTAGAATAACTCTTCTGAAAATTTAATCAAGAATGGCCGCTCATTTGAGTTTAGTGGCGGACTCAGCAGAGTCGTGTAATTGCGACTGAGTGACATTTAGTAAAATTCTCGCCCGCCGCAGAATGTACATAGCGGAAACACTGAGATACACGTAACTAGGGGTCGACCCATAACCGGCCTGGCCGATAATCGCCGCCGATGTTCAGCATTTTACAGATTATCGGTACCTGTATTTTTTTGGCGATTGTCGATACATAAGATACATTTTCAAATGCGCTACTTTGGGTCTGATGCAGCCACCTCTGTCTGGTGTAACTACTCTGTGGTCTCGAGCAATGTCCCGCCAACAGCACCATCTGAATGGTTACATGTGATGAGTAACAGCCTATCAACACTGAACAGCCATGCCCCGCCCACAGCACTGTCTGAATGGTTACACATGACGAGTAACAGCCTATCAACACTGAAGGCTACAGTGTCAGGCGATGTACAGATGGGCACAGGGGCATCGCCGGTGAGCAAGCGGAGCTGTGTTTCAAAGTTAAGGCAGCAGATATTGCCGAAGCTGCAATAACCATCAAAATCATATACGCTGAAGTTGCAAAAACACCTCAATCTTATGATCTACTTCTATGATGGCAAGCATGCCCAGTTTCCCAGTTACACTGAAATGGCAAAATATTGCATTTTTTGCATTGATACTATAACGGGATGATGAATAAAATGTATGTATATATCTTTGAGTAACGTTGGTGCCAGTGCCACTGGAACTTATTTTAGCTATCACATTGCGCACGCAACATTACTCGCTGTGAGTTGATTTGTTGATCCATTATTTAGCCTGCCGACTAGCAAAAAAAGATATAGTCTATGGCAGTGGTTCTCAAACTTCTTGAACAAAGAACCACCTCTTGGCAAACTAAACATCCAAGTACCACCTCACCAGCAAGCCACCAACTCTAGGGAAAAAAAAAAAATCACAGAAAAATCTTATGCATGCATGTGTGCTTACAGTGCATCCGGAAAGTATTCATACCCCTTCACGTTTTCCACATTTCATTATGTTACAGCCTAATTCCAAAATTGATTAAATAAAAAAAATTCTCATCTTTCTACACACAATGCCGCATAATGACAAAGTGAAAAATGTTTTTTAGAATTTTTTGCAAATGTATTAAAAATAATAAAATAAAATATCACATGTACATAAGTATTCACACACTTTACTCAATACTTTGTTGAAGCATCTTTGGCAGCAATTACAGCCTCAAGTCTTCCTGAGTATGATGCTACAAGCTTGCCACACCTATTTTGGGGCAGTTTCTCCCATTCTTCTTTGCAGATCGTCTCAAGCTCAATCAGGTTGGATGGGGAGCGTTGGTGCACAGCCATTTTCAGATCTCTCCAAAGATGTTCAATCGGGTTCAAGTCTGGGCTCTGGCTGGGCCACTCAAGGACATTCACAGACTTGTCCCGAAGCCACTCCTTTGTTATCTTGGCTGTGTGCTTAGGGTCGTTGTCCTGTTGGAAGGTGAACCTTCGCCCCAGTCTGCGGTCCAGAGTGCTCTGGAGCAGGTTTTCATCAGGGATCTCTCTGTACATTGCTGCATTCATCTTTCCCTTGATCCTGACTAGTCTCCCAGTTCCTGCCGCTGAAAACACCCCCACAGCATGATGCTGACACCACCATGCTTCACTGTAGGGATAGTATTGGCCAGGTGATGAGCAGTGCCTGGTTTCCTCCAGACATGACACTTGGCATTCAGGCCAAAGAGTTCAATCTTGGTTTCATCAGACCAGAGAATTTTGTTTCTCATGGTCTGAGAGTCCTTTAGGTGCTTTTTGGCAAACTCCATGCGGGCCGTCATGTGCCTTTTACTGAGGAGTGGCTTCCGTCTGGCCACTCTACCATAAAGGCCTGATTGGTGGAGTGCTGCAGAGATGGTTGTCCTTCTGGAAGGTTCTCCCATCTCCACAGAAGAACACTGGAGCTCTGTGAGAGTGACCATCGTGTCAACTGTGGGACCTTATATAAACAGGTGTGCCTTTCCAAATCATGTCCAATCAATTGAATTTACCACAGGTGGACTCCAATCAAGTTGTAGAAACATCTCAAGGATAATCAGTGGAAACAGGATGCATCTGAGCTCAATTTTGAGTGTCACAGCAAAGGGTGTGAATACTTATGTACATGTGATATTTTTAATTTTAATACATTTGCAAAAAATAAAAATAAAACTTTTTCACTTCGTCATTATGCGGTATTGTATGTAGAATGTTGAGAAATATTTTTTATTTAATCCATTTTGGAATTAGGCTGTAACATAATAAAATGTGGAAAAAGTGAAGGGGTATGAATACTTTCCGAATGCACTGTACATGCAGACACCATTAAGGCTACGGTACCAAAACAAGACAAAAGTGAAAGCTACACATGTACAGGAAGCCACAATCTGAATTAGTTACGAATTCCTACCTCAAAGACAAAGTGGTAAAAAGAAAATCTAAGTTGTGCAGTCTATCTATAACTATGTGTTTAATTTGATACGGGTACAATAACGGTAGATCACAGAAGGCAATACACCTGCGGCTGCGACACACAGCACTTGGATGTAAGCACTGCGTTTACATCCAAAATTCACTCCAGCTATCACATCGCTGCATGTTAAGGCGGTGCAAAAGCGATGTGAAGCTCATACGAAACACCAATAGAAACTATTTTTCATCCATCTCATTTCTCTGCCAAATTCAATTTGAGCACAATTTCAATCACACAAATGTATGAAACAACCTTTCATATTTCAAAGCCCACTGAAATATTATCACACCGTTGACATTTTCTTTCCTTCTTATTTGAGAACAAACATGTGCGCGGCAACAACATTAAGACCACGCAAATTGATACGACATAAACATCGGCCACTGCCATCGGTGAATACCATCTTATTTGCCGATGGCAGTCAACAAGGTGAACATCAGCCGATACCGATGTTCGGCCGATACACTGATGACTTTTTAAGGACCCACGACAACCCTGGAGAAGCACCAAGTAGGCTCACACAAACACACCGAGCCTGTCTGACCTGATACTGTACCTATCCCTCTGGAAAAACACCATGGAGGGGTTACTGATACTGCGCCCAGCAAGGTCAGAGGAAGGTAAGGACAGGAGATAGGGGTGGGCAAAAAAACTATTTAATTGTTTTTATTATTACGATATCCCTCGTATTAACTTAGCTTAACATAGTTTCAATCTATTATAGATCTTTTCTTTATAACAATCATAACAAGAAGATCACTAGTTGGCAAATATTTCTAACTAGTTAGCTAACCTTTCAACATTGTTACTTTTTAGGCCGATTTGTGTATATTCCATGTCGTACTTAGCCACGATAATGGCATATCGACAAAACGCCCCAAATTAACCAGCAGTTGCTGCAGTTGTTTCCGCTCCTCTAACATCAGTGCAGACTGGCAGGGTAGGACGGATTGCTAGCCTACAGTACATAGCACTGCTTTTGTATTATGAAGTGGCCTAGCTCGTTTGATAGTGTGAAACAAAGCATAAACACTCACGATTCATTTACAACTTTCTATACTCATCAGATAAATGTCATATATACCATTAGTGGTTATACCATTAATGCCATGGCAGGGAGGTAAAGCAATAGCAAAACCACCTGAACTGGCGATTTTCTGTATGATTCACCTGTCCTCCATGCAACAAAATGTACATACTGTTATTTTGATAATCTGTGCTTGTCACCCTTATAGTTTATAGTAATCGCAAGCAATAGCATTGGTTTTTTTTTTTATATCTGATCAATCTGAACAAAAGGCCTGGCATTGTATTTATTATTGATCTTCTGGTATGAGAATGGATACATTGTTAGTCAATGTGATGTTGTAATTGACAAACCAGTGTATTTTTATTCTTCCTTTTATTGCAGAAATAAAGTGAAGTCATAAGATATATTGTACGTAACACATGACCATATCTTCCAGTCCTGTCATATAATTTATTGTCATTTATTCCGTTTTCTTTCAGGAGATTGTATAGCTCACAATGAGTGCTGACACCAGAGTTCAACACCTCCACTTTAGGCACAGCTTATTCAGGGCAGCCTCTCCCAATTCAGGAGGAATAAAAAGTCTATGGTGGATTTTCTAAAACAGGAAAGTGGTAAGAGCAAAAGCAACTTTAGGAGAGAGAAGCGTAACAACAAAATTGAGCGACGGCAGGAAAACATGAATAATAATAACAGAGAAGTATAATAAACTTGTACAATAACTATAAGGTTCTACACCTTTCAGGCTAGGAACCTTAATAATCATAAGAATATCACTTATTATTTAGTACAGCGAAAACAAGATATGTGCGTCTGCTGACGCATCACATAATAATAATAATAAGAAGAAGAATATGACTTTGCGATAACGAGATGTGTGTGTCATACTGACACATCACATAATAATTTGTTGTTTTAGGGAGTTGCATGCCAGGGCCTCTTACAGCTGTACTCAACTAACTGGGCTATTACTGATTTTAGCCCAATTCTCAGAAGACTATCTTTTGGAAGCAATAGGCTTCACAGAGTGCTTCTTCCTGATTCGGGCAGGGCCAGGAAAAAAGGGGGGGAAAAAATAAATTAGCTAAGTCTCAGTCAACCACATAGATCTGCCCCAGGTACCTCCACAATTGGCTGGTTACCAGCTCATGGTACCAAACAATATCTTTATTCACAAATAATTAAGCATCTTGTCCTGGGGAAAAAAATTGGAATTTAGTGTCCTGAAAAATTACCAAACGGGAACAACTGGGACCAGGCACTTACAAAACCCCCGGCCTCTTGCATTTTGGTACCCCACACTGGACTAGGTTTGAGATCTGGGGAGTAAAGGGAGAAAAGTGGTCCCACTGTGTTGATGGAGGCCTTGGCTCAGTTGGTTAACATTACCTCCTTTTGCCCTACAGAGGATGGAGGGGGGCTTTTGAGGCCACAAGTACACTGTGTTCTTCTGCAACGGGATGTATGGTACCAAGGGAAATGCCCATCCCCACCCCCGCCAAACACACACACACTCACATACCTCCTGTCACCCCCGCCAAACACACCTATTGCCCCGCCCACTGCCACACACTTCTCTATTATCAACACCTCTCTAGCAATAGTAAATGCAAGTGAAGACACATGCAGAGACGCAAACTTACTTGCACGTGTGCACACACGCACGCACGCACGTCCTGAGGAAACCAGGCCTAACACGATTTACAGCCTGTGGGTGAATAGCTCTACACGAAGTTGGGGCTTTTTCCTAGAAGTCTCCAGCACACGCAGCCTTCAGCCTCATTACCTCATAACCAAACACTTTTTGGACCGCTCCTTCTACACCCTGTGCTCCCTCTTTGGACTTGGACGAGGCTTGTAGGAAAACCAAAACGGTAAAAACAGGAGGGAAACAAACACGTATCATGTATACGCGGTGCTGTAAGGTTCAGAATAGCTTAAATGACTCGTCATAAGGGGTCATCCTACACGTCTATTCCTGACCAAGAGACCCTCTTCCGTTTTCAAGGAGCAAAGAATCCAGCATGAAAGGTCTTTTCTGTAACGCCATACTGTATATCCATGCCTCAAAGGCTGCCTTTGTGAGGCCACCTAGCACGTCAATGGGTTAGGCAGCGGATCAGAATGAAGGGAACGCAGAAGAAAGAGAGAACGCATGACCCAACCAGCCGACAAAAATAAACTTTCGAGACATTCTTGCTTGTTGATGTCAGCCGTACCGTATCTAGCACGTGACACAGAGGTTTTCGATGGGCCTGATCCAGAGCAAACCACTTCAGCACTGGTGGGCCAACAGGGAGCAGGCAAAAAGTCAGAGTCGCCTCGTGAGGAGGGGCACGAGGGTGAGAAGGGTCAGAGAAGAAAAAAAGAGGAGCAGCATGAATGAAGGATGAATGAAGGAGTAGAGGCAGGTGTATAGATAGGAGGTACAAATAGAGAAGATACTTGATCAGGCTCATTTATCGGGTAAAGCGCCTATACGCAACCTTTTTTGTTTTTACAGATTATCAATACCTTTCTACAGTTTGCACATTGTAAAGTCTATGAGAATGAAAAAAAAAATCACTGTTCAGATCAGTCCTCTTGAGGTCTCAATATTTAACACTCATTTTGTGACCACGAGCATTCTGCATGTCTTCTTTGCGATGGTTAGGTAAAAATAATAACACTAATCAAATGGTAGGGGTTCCTAAAACCAGAAACTACATACAGCCGCTTTAAAGGAGCACTACACCCAAAAACAAAAACGAATTCATTATTCTCCTCTATTATAAACTGGACAAGTGAAATAAGTTTCATAATGGTGTTCTATATAGAGGTCAAGCATTTAATCCTTATGCAAATGAAATGGCGCCAATAGGACGCTTTACAAATTTCCATTGAAGCAAGTCTCTGGAGCAAATTGGCTGCAGTGGTATCACCCAGACTGATTGTTAAGTGTGATAGCTGTCTGTCCGTTCGTTGTGTATAACTAATTGGCTTCCAATTTGCAAGGCGCTTTGAGGCCTGAGAAAAGTGTGAACAACTAAATCCAATGAATTATTATTTTATAATTCTCTAAGATTTCTGGTTGTTGTAGTCCACTGTGAATGGCAAAACTAGATTTGCAAGAACTAGAACTCCAAGCTTGAAAAATTAAAACGTGTTTAAAATCCTCTAGCTCGAGATTATTTTGTTATTTGAGGCAGAGATGTTCCGTAATTAGCATGTGAAGCAAATTTTAAGTGAAAAGGTAGGGTGAAATGCCCCTTTAAAGCTGTGGTGCCTGATGATCATGAGGAGGCCTTGGGGGCTGACGCCATCCATCTGTCAGACCACAAAGAAGTGGGTCGGGTTATTTAGATTCCAGTGTCCTGTCAAAGTTCCCTGTAGTAAGTGTCTGGTGCACACAGGGACCCCATTACATGTAAAGCATTCCGGTATGGCTGCCTTCTCATCTCTAACCTCCTCCCCTCACTATATTGTGCAATGGGCACAAGTACACGTACTTTTTTAGGTGGTAGCACCAGCGCTAGGAAGCTAGATTTCAGTAACACAGAGAAATATTTAGTAGCACACGTATTATTAGTAAAAAAAACAAAAAACGAATACACTTTTCCTGTGCGCCTTCAGCTCTTTATTCACTACCGCTTGTTTCGTAGGCATTTTAATATAGGCTACTGTAAGCATGTACAGAGCCAATATGAAAACGAAAAGAAAAAAACTATATTCCTTTTTGGGAACGGGGTGGCGTTATAGACATGTCAACCTAAAACATTGATAATTAATTATGAGCTAGGCAACTGGAAGGACATTTCAACATAAAAAATGCTGTTAATTATCAACTTATTCATTCAAGCACATTTATTTATGTCAACATGTGGTGGAATCATGTTTCTGCGAAAGTGACGGCCCTGCTGCTAACGTTTACGATGCACAGCTACTCCTGCGCTTGCTGCTGTGCTGTAGGCTAATCTTAACTATAGGTAACATAACGTAGGCCTATACAATTTCAACGATGTCTATCTAAAATATATTATTATCTTACAGCTTGTAGTCACGGCAAACGTTTATGAATTAAAACGACCAGTTGGCGACTGGTTAACAGGTTTTTTTGGTTTAGGTGAAAAAACGCTCTCCAGATCAACAACAACCACTTTCTCACCAAGCGGCAGTTAGAGCAGTGAATTACGTTAACTTGTAATAACTTTTTCCTCATTTTGGTTGATGTCAGAATAGTATTTTGTCTTCTTGTATGCTCAAAGGTTGTTAGCTGGCGTAGTTCGCAGTGTTCTCTTTAAATGAATGGTGTCAGCGCAACCCACTTGCACATATTTCTATTCACACCGAATAATTTTTAGTAGCATATGCTACCAAAACTATGAAAATGTACAGCACTGGCAACGGGTGAAAATCAAAACAAAATGAGAACGTGGCTACGGGAAACTTGAGATTTTTTAACTCTGATCCAGGTTTTCCAAGAAAAGCTTTAAGAGCCTTATTGATAGGCCAGGAAGGGATGGGTTGGGCAACACTGTATCTACAAAGACCAAGACAGCCTGTCCGTTTGAAATAGCTGTCTAACCCAAACCAGATGTCACCAGAACCCAAAAGAACACTGTTTCAAGTCTTACTTACAGAGCCCCTCAAGGCAAAACACCACAGCAAGCAAGCACGGTGGGGTAAAACTGAACTGACACCCCCACCCCCCCAAGAAGGGGCGGTAATGCTCTCCTGTGATGGGTGGGACCACTGCGCTTACTCTTGGCTGCTGCCTTTACAATGGTGGGCCTTTGTACCTGGTAAAGGCAAAAAGGGGATGAGTAAAGCCGAGCCCCAAACACACACATGCATACACACCTACAACATACTGTCAGTCCGTCCTCAGAGAACACCACACCTTTCTTTAAATGGGACGGAGCAGAAAGGATAGAAGTGGGCAGACGTACCCACAGCAAAATGCCACAATAGTAACTGTATTCCCACCGTGTCGTTCACGGGACGGCCTTTGACAATAAATGACGGGAAAAAAAGCTGGATGGGTGATACGGCCGTTAAAAAAAATTCTCACAATTTTTTTATAAGTAAGAGAAAATGTTCTATTAAAACCTCCATTTCTCTTGTTTAGCCATGTTATTAAATAAGTATGTTTTTTAATCTTTAAATGAAAAATTGGATTGTGTGTTACTAACTTATAAATGTGTGTGTACCGAAACAGACTCTTCATAGTCAAAATGTAAGCATTGCAGCTAATTGAGAAAATGTATTTACTCCAAAACCTAGGAAATAGAATGGATGTAAAAACGAGTTGGAACTTATCGCGGGACCTGGAAATTGGGTTTTAAAAAAAAAAAAATTTCCTTTTACTGCGCATCTATTTATTGTAACAACACGCCCCACCTATACGCTAGTGCAACAACAGTTGTATTACATAACTACAAATTTTAAACTGAACGGAACTAATTGATGTGTTTGACTTTATGCAACCTACGTGGTGTAATTGTTTTACTTACATTAGCATCATGAACAGCGGAGGGCGATAGGGCACAGCCGTCCCTGGCTCGCCCCGATTTTTTTAATAAACAATAATTACATACAGTTAGGCCCAAAAATATTTGGACAGTGACACAATCTTCATGATTTGGGCTCTGCATGCCACCACATTGGATTTGAAATGAAACAACTACAACGGAATTTAAGTGCAGACTTTAAGGTTTAATTCAAGGGGTTGAACAAAAATATATGATTAAACATGTAGGAATTGTAGCTATTTTTATACAAACGCTCCTCATTTCAGGGGCTCAAAAGTAATTGGACAAATAAACATAACCCCAAGTAAAATGTTACTTTTCAATATTTTGTTGAGAATCCTTTGCAGGCAATGACTGCCTGAAGTCTGGAACCCATGGACATCACCAAACGCTGGGTTTCCTCCTTGTGATGCTTTGCCAGGCCTTTACTGCAGCGGTCTTCAGTTGTTGCTTGTTTGTGGGTCTTTCTGCCTTAAGTTTTGTCTTGAGCAAGTGAAATGCATGCTCGATTGGGTTGAGATCTGGTGATTGACTCGGCCATTGCAGAATATTCCACTTCTTTGCTTTAAAAAACTCCTGGGTTGCTTTTGCAGTATGTTTTGGGTCATTATCCATCTGTACTGTGAAGCGCCGTCCAATCAACTTTGCTGCATTTGGCTGAATCTGAGCAGAAAGTATATCCCTATACACTTCAGAATTCATCCGGCTGCTTCTGTCTTTTGTCACATCATCAATAAACACAAGTGACCCAGTGCCATTGGAAGCCATGCATGCCCATGCCATCACACTGCCTCCACCATGTTTTACAGAAGATGTGGTGTGCTTTGGATCATGAGCTGTTCCAATTCTCTTTCAAACTTTCTTCTTCCCATCATTCTGGTACAGGTTGATCTTAGTCTCATCTGTCCAAAGAATGCTGTTCCAGAACTGGGTTGGCTTCTTCAGGTGTTTTTTTGGCAAAGTCAATTCTGGCCTTTCTATTTTTGAGGCTGATTAATGTTTTGCACCTTGTGGTGAATCCTTTGTATTTACTCTCATGAAGTCTTCTCTTTATGGTAGACTTAGATACTGATACACCTACTTCCTGGAGAGTGTTCTTTACTTGAGTGGATGTTGTGAAGGGGTTTTTCTTCACCATGGAAAGGATTCTGCGATCATCCACCACTGTTGTCTTCCGTGGACGTCCAGGCCTTTTTGAGTTCCCAAGCTCACCAGTGCACTCTTTTTTTCTCAGAATGTACCAAACTGTTGATTTGGCCACTCCTAACATTTCTGCTATCTCTCTGATGGATTTCTTCTTTTTTTTCAGCCTCAGGATGGTCTGTTTCACCTCCATTGAGAGCTCCTTTCCTCTCCACTCTTTTTTTATTTAAACATATTTAGCTTGTTGTGCTTTGTTTGTATGTATGGAAACTAAGCGTACGGTCTACACAATTGCCTGAATGCCCCACCTAGAATATTTTTCATAATTTTTTTAGGGATGGGCACGGTTATTTGAAATGATGTGGGTATTCGAATATAAGCTGCAGTTATTTATTTATATTTTTCCCTAAAGTTAATTTAAATATTATTCATTAGCGATTTTGATTACATACTGTTTATAACGTGTACACCAATGCCATGGAAATATATAAAAAGTTGAAAACAAAAGCACAATTTCAATGCATTAGATACATTTTCCTTGCATTCCACATCAAGTAGTTTAAACTTGTAGTCAGCGCGCCAACTGAAGGCACGAGAGCGCTCTTTGCTAGTGCACTGGATCACCGATACAAACACATGCGCTTTATAGCACCGACTCTCCGCTCAGAGATCAAAGAAAATCTGTCCAAATGTGTCAGAGTAAGAAATGTTCAGAAATTGGAAAAGGAATGTTTATTTAGCAAAGGCCAGATCACGGAAGCCCTTCAGGCTACATTACAAGCGCGCTATAGCCTAAAAAAAAAATATATATATATATATATATATTATACATTTTCTTTAAAAAATAGTTTTCCTAATCTTGTTATTTTGATTAAACGAAATACTTTTGATAGAATATTCAAATAGTGATATGGCCTAAAATGCCCATCACTACTAGCCGCCACTGCGCGCACCTTGTTAAAACCGATTGTCTCGATTTAGACTTTTCACACATTGTACCAACTCTTAATTTGAATTAATCGATTAAATCGTAAAATCACCCAGCCCTAGCTGGATGCTTGAATGCGCCTACAATGCTAATGAGAAAGTGGAGATGAGGGACTCGGCCTGGGAGGGAGAGCTGATCGCCAAGAGGATACAGCCGGCAGCCGGCCCTAGGGGTCAGAGGGGAGATGGGTTTCACCAACAGGTCGACTGATGAACACGCTCACGTCCCGACATGGTTCCTCCTACACACAGAAGTTGGCTTTCCCTGTCCCCATGTAGGCAGCGCTTGCTTACACACACACACACACACGCACGCACGCGCGCGCGCACGTGCGCGCACGTGCACTTAAAAGTTAATGTACCACCTCTTCTCTGCTACTAGACACACCCCAGTGTGCACCCACACTCACTGTCACAATGTCAATAACTTTCTAAATCTGAGAGCCACCTCCCTACTGCCTCTAGGCTGCTGTGGAAGAGTCCATTTTGCAGAAAAGCTAGGATTGGACCAAACACATTCTCAACACCATTTGTTTATGCCAGTGAAGAAAGCAGGGTCATGACATTAGCCCATCCAGTCTACATGTGTTTTGTGGACTTGGAGGAGGCTTTCAACCGTGTCCCCCGGGGAGTCCTGTGGGGGGTACTGCGGGAGTTTGGGGTACAGGGGCCGTTGCTACAAGCCATCCGGTCCTTATATAACCGGAATGAGAGCTGTGTCCGTATTCTCGGCACAAAGTCAGACACGTTTTCAGTGGGTGTTGGATTCCACCAGGGCTGCCCCTTGTCACCGGTTCAGTTCATGGTTTTCATGAATAGAATCTCAAGGTGTAGCTGGGGGAAGCAGTGTGTCTGGTTTAGGGACCTCAGAATTACTTCTCTGCTCTTTGCAGATGATGTGGTTCTGTTGGCTTCTTCAGACCGTGACCTTCAGCATGCACTGGAGCGGTTTGCAGCAGAGTGTGAAGCAGTCGAGATGAGAGTCAGCACCTCCGAGTCTGAGGCCATGGTTCTCTGCCGGGAAACGGTCGAGTGCTCTCTCTGGGTTGGGAGTGAGTGGCTGCGAGGAAGTTCAAGTATCTCGGGGTCTTGTTCATGAGTAAGGGTAAAATGGAGCATGAGATTGACAGGCGGATTGGTGCAGCGTCAGCAGTAATGCAGCCGTTGTACTGGACCGTCGTGGTGAAGAAGGAGATTAGCCAAAGCAGACAGCTTTGAAGTGAAGTTCACTTCCCAAAGCCAAACAGCCCATGTTTCAGGGGTTCAACCATCAAAGAACATACAACAAGACAATTGTTCTTTGACTTACTATGTTAAAAACATAGAAACATGTCTGAACGATAAATCATATTGCTTACCAATATTATTGAATGACAACTAGCAATATGAGATTAACTTTAAAAACATTACAGAAATGTGCTGCAAATACAGAAAATAACGCATTACAGAAACGCTCTGCAAATATAGAAAAAACAACAACACTACAGAAATGCGCTGCAAATACAGACAACACCATGGAGGTCTTTTGTTCTCGTGTTATCCTTGTCACTTTTAAGTGTCCTCTGGAAACACTTCCCTTGTGTTGCCTGTATTTGCAGCGCATTTCTGTAATGTGTTGTTTTGTCTGTATTTGGAGCACATTTCTGTAAAGTGTTGTTTTGTCTGTATTTGGAGCACATTTCTGTAAAGTGTTGTGTTTTTGTATTTGCAGCGTGTTTCTGTAATGTGTTGTGATTTTGTATTTGCAACGCGCTTCTGTAATGTGTTGTGTTTTGTATTTGCAGTGCGCTTCTGTAATGTGTTGCGTTGTCTGAATTTGAAGCGCGTTTTCTAAATGCAGCGCATGTGTTGTCAAATTGATGTCGATGTTTTCTTAATTTGCTTGTGTTTTGTCAATTTGCATGTGTTTTCTTAAGTTGCAGTGCGTTTGACCTCTCAGGGTCACCGTACGTCCGTGTATCGATACAATATTGCCACGCAAAATATCGTGATACTATGCTGTATTGATTTTTTTTCCCTCACTCCTACCTATGCAGCCCTACCAGCAACAGGTCTGGCCAACCCAACCAGCAAGGGCTGCCTGGTTTCACAATACCCAACACTGCTATGGGGGTAGGACAACATGGGTTGTGGCGATACCTTTTAAGGTTTGTGAGTAAAGTGAATGAGACCTACAGTAACAGGATCAGCCTACACAGGCCCTATAGCATACAGTACTACTTGGCAGTACATAGCGACAATAACGATACGGGCTCACACTGCAGCTGGACACACCCCGCTGCCAGGTCCCTTATCTGCACAGTAAGCACACTGTTGACTGTCTGATAGGGCTACACCATCGTCAGAGACCCTCGCTCTTATCAGCTCATGAAAATGGGTCCCCCTTCTCACAAGACAACTGGCACCCACAATAGTAACCATATGTTGAGGTAGGGTATTATAGGTTAGGCCAGACCGTGGTATATAGAAGCATTGATAAACTAACCCAAGCAGGGTCAAATCTATTGAAAACACACTGGCGTCGTAAAGCAACAGAAGGTCAAGCGAGGTAGTGGAGGCATAAGCCCGCAAAACACATTAAATAACCTGAGAATCCCCTTCCAGTGTGAGGTGAGTAATAAATCAACAGTGAGTAAAAGAACAGCTAGCAGGCCTGGGCCCTTTATGGGAAGGGAAAACACAACGGGTCTTACACAGCCTAGTCTTTACATATGTCGATTAAAAACAAGTAAATGGAAACCACCAAGTACCATTTTTTTGGGCTTCGAAGCTTCAATAGTAATAAACAGCGACGCTTCGACGGGACAAGACGGGGACAGTTAGCGGGATCTCGACCACGTGCAACAGTGAAATCAAATGAATATGATCATGTAAAAACGGCCTTGCTCATATGCTTATAATAATGAATAAATGTATCACCCATACCAACATATTTTATAAAAAAGACCTGGCTTCTGTAACAACAACAGGTTATTCCTCAAACTTTTACAAATAACCTCTTCTTCACACACATATATTTCTAACGCATTTAAACATTTGCTTTTGGGAAGCGTAAACTGATATTGCAATCTTCAAATGAGTCTGTGTTTGGAAACAAAAAAATGGTGAGGCACAATCAGGGCGTAACGATTTGGGTAAAATATCTAATTGCTATTTTTCGGACAGATGTTGCGATATATATATATTTTTTAAAGTAAAGCTTCAGTTCAATATTCAGTGTGTAATATATTTTAAACATGTGATGGAGCATTACCACCTGAGATACCATCAAAATATTAACTGCACCACTATATTTCAGTGCAAGGATGAGAACTGAAAAGATATGAATTGATTTCAACAATGAATAAGTATTTTTTTTTATATTTGCACTGAACGTAGAACAATCAAACAGAACAATTCCCTCAAAAGATGTCACTGTTAAGTTAAATGAAGTAATAAAACAAATCTAGAAAATAATAGGACCTTTCTGCAAACAATCTCCTGCCTGAAACACTGGCTGCCTGTGCATGGTGTAAGAGAGGGAGTGAAGGAGAGAGAGCTGCCCGCTCTAATCTTTGATTAGTCTGGGCAGAACACATGGGAATAAATGACAGTTTAATAGATTTCTCACTTTTTCTTTGATGGTCTGAATATGTGGCTAGATTTGTCGCTATTCACCTTTTATAAATATAGAGTAGCAGGGTCTGAAAAATTGACAAATGTAGCGAAAGACGCTAAATAGAAAACACTTTTTTCCCTTGGGTATCGTGTCCTTGTTGTTGGTGGGCCTATACGTAGTCACATTAGACCACAGCTGATTGGTGAGCATGACTGGCACATGAACAACATGACACTTTTGATTGGTGAGCATGACTGTCACACGAGGATGGCATGCACTTGTATTGACTGTTTAAACACTGATTAGACGAGCTAACTTAAATCACAGCCTTTGCGATTTGCTAATTGCATCGTCTCAAATCGCGATTTCGATTGGACACAATGCAGCGATTTGCCACCAACAGGAAGACAAGACCTCTAAAATGCCCAGCCCTCATATTATATTTTTCCTGGTGGGGCCAACGTGAATGAACATAATGCTATAAAATGTGGCGACATACTCTCAATGGCATGTTTGTATTAGAAATCAGCCTTCCCTCTTATAAGACCAAGCACATACTGACTAGGGAGAAAACTACAACGACACAAATGCTATACAGTAACAAATTGGCAAAGCTAATGACTAGATTGGTTGAAGCTTGTAACCAAGGGCATCACCTTAGAGACTGAACGAGAGAGTGATAGCTGGGGACGGGAGGGAAGCTGGAGATTAGATAAAATAGGCAGCAATAAAACCTAGATTTTAAACCGAGTTGCAACACTCACTTTCAAAGAGACACACACACACACACACACACACACACACACACACACACACACACACACACACACACACACACACACACACACACACACACACACACACACACACACACACACACACACACACACACACACACACACACACACACACACACACACACACACACACACACACACACACACACACACACGCACGTCATTGTGCAAGCCAGTCATGTGCGCCCATTCTCTAATCCCCTCGTTTTTGTGAGATGATTTTTTCTTTTAGTGCTCTACACTCCAGCCTTTTTTTGCAATGAGAAACACCAAATCATATATTTCCTTCCTGTGTGCCCCTCGCTCACTCCCCCTTCTCTGCACTGAAACTCTGCCGCTTCCGCTGCTCAGCTAGCTGGCAGACGGGAGGAAAGTCCTGCTCGTCTGACCAGTCTTCCTCTGCACTCCAACGCAGCGTCATTTCAAAAATACACGTCTTATTCCAGTCCAAGGAAAAATGGCACACTGCCAAGTTTATAGAATTTTAATCCAAGTGTATAGTCTGTACTTTGACTAAAAAAAGACGAGGCCAATAACCAATTTGCCCTGCCACAGTGTGTGTGTGTGCGCGTGTGTGTGCAGAGTTGGGAAGAAAGCAGGACAGGCAGCGTTACTTTACCTGTCCTCGTCTCCTTCTACAGGTATGGATATTCCAAACAGGCTGTTGACGGTCGGGGTGGCCAGCTGCAAACTCTCTGGGATCAGAGGCTTCATTAGATCTTTCCCAGCGATGAGGGGAGGCTGTTGAGTACCTCCAATGCCATCTATTCTCCTTGTTGAGCTGGCCTCCAGTTGTCCAAACCCTGCTGCAGCAAGGCTTAGTGCCCCGGTAGGCTGCTGTCCAAGAGGCAACGTAGAGGTGGGAGGGTTAGGCATGGCTGGGGTCCCACTCGAGGCACTGGGCATGGTGGCGGGCACGCTGGTGGGCACACTAGAGCTCACTACTGGGGCAGGCACATTTTGGGCACCAGTTTGTGCAGGGTGAAGGCCATGGGGCTGGGGTTGCCCAGCAGGGGTATACTGGCTTACCACAGGCTGGTGCTGTAGGGTGGATCCAATAAGTAGCATGGAGCTCCCGGCGCTGGATCCTATTGCACCAGCCGTATGCTGCAACATACATGGGACTGGCTCGCTGATGGGGAAAGAGCCTCCAGCTGCTCCGGCCAGTTCTAGCACCTGACTCTGCAAGGTAGGCGCTCTGGCAGGAGGTGTCACGGCCGACGCAGGGCCCTGTCCTCCGGGAAGGCTGGCCATCGGTAGGGTCTGGCCAGCTGAGGCCACAGACTGGTGCTGTGGATAGTAGTCTGGCTGGTTTGCAGGGATGCCTTCGGAGTACTCATTGGCCAGGTGGTGTCCTGGGGACGGCTGCAGCTGCTGAAGGGCATGGGTTAAGGACTGATTGAGGGCTGTAGGGGGCATGGTAGGGGACTTATGAATTTGCATGGTGGCTTGAGGCAGGCCGTTGTGCCCAAGGGTATGGAGGTTATAGAGGCCAGCAGGCCCCCCAGACGGTTGATGTGGCCCCTGAACTGAAGCAGACCGTGCCTTGTTGTTTGCGAAAGCGTTGTGCGCGTCATTGACTACCAGCTGCCCAGCAGTGTAGTATTGGTGGTGGACCTGCTGCTGCCGAGTGTCCACTGAGTGCATTTGAGAGGCTGAGTGTGAAGTGTCTGCCACAGAACCTATGCCCTGGCCTGAATGTGTCGACAGTGCAGCCAGCGAGCTACTTGTCAGACCTAGCCCACTGTCTCTGTCAGGGTCTGCCAAGGTGTTGTTGGTGTGCCTAATGCCATCCACAGTTCTTCCCTCAGAGTCCTTCTCATAGAACTCCGTACATGTCCATCGGCCCCTTCGGTAGGGCTCTCCAGTACCATGATCGAGTTTAATGACCCTGAAGCGAGAACTGCAGCTAGCTGTTGAGGTCGTAGAAGAAAAGGTTGAACTAGTTGCCATTGCATTAGACTGGCTCACCTGCATGTTGGTGGACCCACCACTTGATGTTGGTTGAGTGATAAGGGATATGCCGGTTGTAGCATCTGTTCCCAGCATTGTCATGTTAACTTGAGAGAAACTTCCACCTACATTTTGAAAGCCCCCATTAAGAGAGCCTGACAATGTAGAAAATGGATCAGTCTGCGGTATGTGCAGTGGTGCCACAATGCCAGGTGCTCCTGTCTCAACTCCTATATTGTTTGCAGCTACATCAGACGAACATGAGTCACAAACTGGCTCATAATCGGCCCGCGACACGTCTAGGATTTCCAACGAGATGTCTTCGGTTCGTGGGTCGTCTGGGTCGTCCAGGCTTTCTGTATCGTCCGCGGCACTACAGGCTGCCACCTGGGCCTGTGTCACACTCGTGATCTGAAAACAGCTTTTCTTCTTGGCCGGCATTTTAGACATTTTGACTGCCTTTAACTACGATTATATGCGCGTCCTAGGTCACAAAATATAGCTACGATGTCAATGGGCTATCTAAAATTGCCAATTCTAAAGTATGTAAATGTATCTATCGTTGGCTAACTGTTATCAAGATGAGTATGCGTCATCATCTTTCCTTTTGTCTCCTGTTGCATTTTACGAACACATAAAACTGAAGGTTGTTCCTCTCGAGTCAATACATTTCCAAAAACGGACACAAAGCTTTGGTCAATCGTAACTGGTCAGCCCATTTAAGTAAAGTCCCGGCTGCGTAGTCGTCACACCGCCGATGTCGAAGAGGGCTCCCCAGCAGCAGGAGCTACTTTAGGTTGAGCGGGCCCGTGCCCCTCCAGTTAGAAAGCTAGCTAGCCAAGCAAACTAGCTGCACTAGCTAGCTCGCTCGCTACACTAGCTGCAGTGCTGCTAGCTACAACACTCCCCCTACGTTGGGACAAGTGTGTAAGACATATTGCATAACAAGTTTAATCGCTTGCTTCTATTTACTTACTTGCTGTTCCTCGGTTTTGCCACTTGTCTAAAATAAAAATCTGGTAAATGCCGAGAATGATATCAAATGTACTATTTTCAATAGTATTGATGGAACAGGAATTCTAAACAGCGCCTGCCTCGCTTATTCTTGACAAGATGGCTATGAATGTAACCGCGCTGCATTTTGGGTAGTCTACGCAAACTTATTTACGTACAAGCTTATTGAGAATCCCCCCTATCTATCGTTCTCTCTCTAATTATCACACACTCCTCTCTTTCTCTCTCTCATTCGCTCTCTCACTATTTCACACACAAACACATGCACGTATACAAGCACATATCCTTCAAGGGATTTAGGTAAATCTACAAAGATGTTCAAGATATTGTTCGGAGCCCAGTTCTGTATTCTTTATAGGGATATGTACATGACAGCGATCACCCCCTGGGCCATGTGGAGGGAGTGAATGACTCAATTGAGGAGATCCAGTCCAGCAACAATCTCAAAATGAACAACACGACTGGGGGTCTTTGTTCCACCTACTCACATCACTCTATTGGCTCATTTCCACCAAACATTAGGTAACGGGCAGGGGCGCTACGTATCGGAACGGTTCCAATGCGTTTCCACTGAAAACGAGTACCCTAAAATGTAGGTGGGGTTCATAGCCACATAACTACCGTGGCATCATAAGTCAACGGACAGAGTAAAAACGTAACAATCGCAATGAAGGATATCGAATGTTTTGTGTTTTTACTTCTTGGTATGTGCATTCTGATTACAACAAAGAGAAAAGCTTTGTTAAATGTGAAGGCAGCAGGGCGAAATAAACGAGTGTTTCGGAAATGCTACGTCATGGAGACGAGGGGTATGCCTCGTTGGCTAAAGGCTGCGTTCGAATTCTTAATTTTGCATAGGAAGGTTCCTAACTGAGTGAAATGACCCAGAAGTATCTGAGTGGCAGCCATGATAAGTGCTGTTCGAATTCTATGGCTATGGTCGAATTCTCTATTTTGCTTCGGAAGGTTCTTAATTGGGTGAAATGACCCGGAAGTATCTAAGTGGCAGCCATGACAAGTACTGGTCGAATTCTCTTAAGTGCTAAGGAAAGGTGCTTCAATGCCTCCTAACTTGTGTACTTTAGCATAGGATACACTGGACCATCATTTACAAAAGGAAAGAAGCAAATGCCGTCCCACAATTCCTTGTGGCAGCAATATTTAAAGCAACACCATTCAGTCCTTGATCGACATGACCGACATGGGATGCAGATCGCATAGCCTAGTTGTTTATTAAACATTTTCCATCTTATGTTATGCCCTATCTTGCTAATATGCTTATATGTATTCAAATGTCCCATGTTAACAAATTTAAGAATCATAATATGTAACTATAGTAGCAGATTTGTATGCCTAACATACATGCATAACTTGTATACATTTGACGATTAGGCTTCATACAATCATATTAATTGGGATTAATGCGTGGCGATCAATAGCCTATGAGTTGACAGGGGGATGAGGACGTGAGCAACCATTCTCAATGTGACATATTTCGTTTCACTTTTGTAAAAGGTAGCCTATATTCCCTTTTTTAATTTAAATTCCAACCTTGGTAATAAAGTAGGCGAGTATATTTAGGCCTATCTGGCTTGCCCGCACGTTTATAAAGGCTATGAAACAACATGGTGACAACGCACCGGCGAAGTAGTTAAAATGCGCTTTTTGTAGGCTACAATAATATACCGGACATTGTAGTTTCTACTCAAACGACCCACGAAAACCACCGTCGCATGATCACGTAGCCAAGTGTAAGTGCAGTCGGATTCCTTTAGCAATGCAATTGTCTTTTCCTAAGTCCTTATGAATTCTCCATCATATCTTTCCTTAACCCCATGACGTTTTCCCTCAGGGTTAAGGAAAAGTACATAGTGAAAGTCATTAGGACGTACTTTATTGAGGAATTCGATCTTAGCCTATAGCTGCGTTTCAATTGTAGTTCCACTTCCCCTCATTCACTTACCCTCAGCTCTTGGTATGACGTAACAGCATGTGCCACATGGAGGCCACTTGGAGAAAGAGGGAAAGTGGTCGGGGGATTTAAATGGAACAAACCTGCCCTTGTACACTTTCAGCCCAAACTGTCATTGATCGACCACCAGTTGTAGGCTTGGCGCTATACTGCTTTTTAAAAATCATCGGAAATACCTGCATACTCAACGAGGCTTGTGCAATCAGCTGTGTCAGTTTCTTATAAATTACAATTGATAAATGTTTCTGTTTGTGATGTGTATCATGATTATCCCAACTATTATTGCTAGGGGTTTATGATACCTTCCTCTGTTTATTACTATTTTCCTTCGGTGGTGAGCAACTGGAGTTTTACGTGCATTACTGTCACCATTGATGTATTCTCTTGCACCAAAATGCACTGTATATAGGCCTACACCTCTGGATGACCATCGTTGCTCAACATTTATTCATTTCAATTTTCAGACTTTAATGTTATCTGGGGTTATGCCCATGGTGGTCAACCCAGGCTCTCTTTTCCAACTTTCAGGCTCACCCATTGACTATATATATACCTGGATGATTATTCTTCAAAAGCAACTGTTATGCATTATTTTCTTAGAATCAACATTATGAAATGTAGTGCATTGTGTGATAAAATGCTAAACTACCACTGTAGCCTCTGCAGACAAAACATAGCCCACTAAGTGGGACCCCCTGGGAACTGGCTGTGCCATTGTTTCCTATGCCAAAACTAAATGAATGATTGGAGCGTTATAGCTGCAGGCTGACACATAGTCAAATCTGCTAGACTGGGCGCTAGCACCTCGGCATCGTTACTATATTATACAACATTTATTCACAATTTTAATGTTATCTGGGGTTATGCCCGAAATTGTCAGGGCCATTATGAAATGTTTTCCTAAAAATGCACACTCCTCCCCTATGGAGTTACTCACTCTGTTTCGGAGTGCAAGTCTGTATGCGAAGCACCCTCTATAAGTGTTTAGGGTATGAATACAGAGCCTATCCTCCCTTTCCGGTTGACCACCATGAGACCTTATTTCGGAAAAATTATGTATAGCAGTCAATGGCGAGAGATAATGGCGAGACATTTGAGCTCTTTCTCCTGGAACGAGGGGAAAAGTATTAAAAGAGGTGAAAATCATTACAAGTTGCCCATGATAAAAGTGGCAGCTATGCGAAAAGAGAGTTAGTGGGATCAGTCAGAGCTAGCATACGGGACCTGCTCTACAAGGTTTCGGTGAGTGTTAAACGAGTCACGTCAGCTAGCTAACGTTAGCCCTAACACGACTGTTGGGTTTGCAGTCTTTCTAATTACGTATTTTCACTGTCTTATGCTTCGAAAGTGTTGCAGTCTATAGAGAGCCTAAGTCCTCTCTTTCCGGTTGAACACCATGGGACCTTATTTCGGAAAAAATGTGTATGGTAGTCAACGGCGAGTGACAATTTATCTTTTGATCTCGAATGAATTGCGTAATTAAGTACACATATGATGTTTATCAATTTAAAAGATTGTTTTGCACGTCAAGAAAGTTGCAGTTACTATATAATTCTTACAACAAACGTGTCTTGTAATAGCTGAAATTACTTCAGATTCCACACTGCGTTGGCTGCAGTAGGATCCATTGTGCGAACTGCATTTTTAATTTGGCGGCCGTTAAATACAGGTCGCTGCTGATTGGGTAACATCTCTGACACGCCCACCAAACAACAAAAAATATATCTCAATCCCACACTGTTTCACACTGTTTCGTGGAAACATGTCGTTCAACCACGAAACCGTAGCAGAAAGGTACACACCATTTTGAGATCGATTGACGTGCCCCTGGTGTTTGCACTATGCTCTGTACCCTACCTCGCGGCGAACCAAGCGCAAATTTTTTATAATGTGCATGCAGCTTTAGCACAATTAAGCCGCATGCACGTGACAAGAAATGTGCGCTTGATTCTCCACGAGGTACGGCGCAGAGCAGAGTGCAGACACCAGTGAAGCGCAGTGTAGATATTCGTCATCTATGATGAGATTTAATGTTCAACCAAGCGCAAATAATAATAATACATTTAATTTGAGTGCGCCTCTGGAGACACTCAAGGTCACCTTACAATATATATTACAATTCCATTATGCACTATAAGTGAAAATGAAATATAAAATAAAAGTAATTCAGCAACACAGTAACAATACAAAAAGGAGTGTAGGGTAGGATACAACAATGGAAACCACAATGGCACTGAAAACACTGATAAACAAGAGGAGACAGCCGGGCAGATTATGGAGGGCTTTGAAGGTGAGCAGGAGAGTTTTCAAATGAATGCGGTATTGAACAGGGAGCCAGTGTAGTTGGACGAGAGTTGGGGTGATGTGGTCACTGGACTTGGTTTGGGTGAAGATACAAGCAGCCAAATTCGGGATTATTTGTAGCCATATTAGTAGCTTGGTGGGGAGGCCTGAAAGAACAGCATTGCAGTAATCAGTCCATTAGGATAAAAATGCGTGGACCAGGTTGACCAGATTGAGACAGGGACGGACGAAGTCTGGCTATGTTGCGGAGGTGAATGAATGCGGTCCGAGTTATAGAGTTGATATGAGGGGCAAAAGAGACAGCATTGTCCAGGATAACCCTGAGGCTCTTGACTTGGGAGGAGATGGGTGCTGCCGTTGAGCTTCAGGAAGTTCTGGCTCATCCAGCTCTTGATGTCATGTAGGCAGTCAGTAAGCAAGGAGGGAGGGAGGGCAGTGGTGGGTTGGGTAGAGACATAGAGCTGGGTATCATCAGCATAACAGTGGAAGTGGGCACAATGATGACGGAGGATTGACCCCAGGGGAAGAAGGTAGATGATGAAGAGGCGTGGACCCAATACTGACCCCTGGGGGACACCCTGTGCAACTGCAGCATTTTTGGACCTGTGGTCCTTCAGCTGCACAAACTGTTGTCTATCAGCGAGACAGGATGAGAACCAGGAGAGTGTGACACCAGTGATCCCAATGCCAGTCAGGCGCTCCAGGAGTACTGAGTGGGAGATAGTGTCAAAGGCGGCACTAAGGTCAAGGAGGATGAGGATGGTTAGTAGTCCTGAGTCAGCTGCACAGAGGATGTTGTTGGTGATTTTAACCAGGGCTGTTTTGGTGCTGTGTTTCAGATGGAAACCAGATTGAAATGGTTCGTGGAGGTTATTGGAGTCAAGGTGGGACTGAAGTTGAGCAGTAACCAGCCTCTCTAGCACCATGTAGATTATAAATGGACTTGTAGTTGTTAAGGTCCTCAGGATCAGCACCAGGTGCATGCGGCTTAAGGGGTTATGTTGCGACTAATGCTTGGGTGGTTGTATGAGATCACGATGTTCTTTAGTTTTGTGCCCATATAGGATCCTTCCTTTTCAACCACAGCCAATGGCTACCTCTTTCTGCTATATCTGATATAGCTTTTATGGTCTGGCGCAATTCTTTGCCGCAGATCCCTTAGTCCTTAAGTAGTTTGATTGTTGATATTTCCACAAATCCACGGCATCCAACTTCCACAGGACACACCTTTGTTCTCCAACCTCGCTGTTCTTCCTCAGCTGCTAATTTGCTATAGCGTAGTTTCTTTCTTTCGTATGCCTCGTCTATTGCTTCTTCCCACAAGACTGTTAGCTCTATAAAATAAACAATTTGCTGTGTGTTGGACCAGAGTAATAAATCTGGTCTTAAATTGGTTGTTGCAATCTCTGATGGGACTATCATAGGCTGCATCTCAATACATTTGCTACCCTACTATATAAGCCAGAAAAAGATTTAGTATGTCCCAATACATAGTATGTCAAATGTAGTAAGCAAAAAATACCAGGATGTCATACTACATCCGGTCACTAGCCAGCCTGCTTTCTGGCTTTTCTGACCCACAATGCTAAGCAAAGTGGAAAATACGTCACATCGACTCTCTGCACCGATGGAGCCCCAACGATTTTCAAATTTGGCACTACGGACTGCGACGGACGTTATGACAAAGTAGTATGTCCCACTTGTATGTCCACTTCAGCCTACTTTAAGCAATTGTACATACTTTTTAAGGGCAACTGCAGTACCTACTAAAGGAAAAAAGTAATAGTGTGCGATTTGAGACGCAGCAATAGTTATGCTGTGTGCTAAACAGGAAATTCCATGGGCATAGAGAAACGGATGAAGCTCTTAACAAGGAAAACATTTTGTAATTATTTCAATTAATTTCCAAGTATGGCCCACACACAAAAAAGACTTGACGAACTGCCACGAAATGCCACTCTTATGAGCCCTGACATACAGACCAGCTACTTGAATCTGCAGCATCGTTACTGCTTAGAAAGATCAAAACTGAACTACAAACAACGTTGACATACTTTGCAATTTGAGTGGATGAGTACAAAGATCAGTCAAAACGTGAACTAGTAGCGGTATGCATTAGATTTTTTCATTCAGGGTTTATTAAAGAGAGGGCTATAGGGTTTGTTGACCAGGCAGACGTGTCTTCAACCGTCTCCGAGCATATAAGCACATTTTGTGATACTGTAAACCATATTCATAATTTTATGACCGGGGCTCATAGACACGCTAGTTTTTTGGAAATACAAAAAGAGATGCACCCTCACAAACCATCTAAGGAGCTTGAGCGGAAAACGGACACCCGGTGGAGCTCAAAGTCATCCTCACTGAGTAAAGTACTGGAGCATTTTGATGTCATACTGGAGGTACTTGCAGAATTTGCTGGCACATATGGGCAAACCAAAATTGACGCTGAGTCACTTTTACAACAGATACAAACGAAGAAATTAATATTTCTGCTTGTTACGTTTGCAAAACCTTTTGAGAACAGTGACTTTGCAACTAAAGGTTTGCAAAGTTCTACGCTATGTGTCACAGACTATCAATCTAATTGAAGTCTTGAAGACAAGTTTTACCAAATTCAGAGACAACTCAGATGGTGACTATGATAAAGTTCTTAAACTGACTAAAGAGTTAATGGCCAAGAATGATGTCACTAATTGGGATGTGACTGCGTCCAGTGAGCGCAACCTTCCAGCAAAATTAAACAATTTAGTTGTATTTTCTACATTTGGAACAACGTCAAGCATCAAAGTGGATGACAATCTTAGGCAGTTGTGGAATAGTATTCTTGACAGACAGATTACTGAGTTAAATAGTCGTTTCAACCCGACACTTACGGTATAATGCAAGCTGCAGATTCCCTTTTCCCAGGATCCGCAACTTCCGGCCAAAAGCTTTATGGAATTGCTGTAGAGGATGCAGAGTTCTCTGTCTTTACTCAACATATTAGATGTAAAATGGATGCAGGACAGCGCGTCTTTTCCATCATGGATTTACTCGATAACTGCCCTGGTGATATTTTCCCAAATATCCGTTGTCTATTAAGGGCCTTTTTTACTCTCCAGATGACATTCTACTGTGTCGAAAGACTGTTCAGCTACCAACATGATAAAAACACGCCTCAGATCCTCTATGATCATAACTCGCCACAACAACTTGACTCTTCTGTCTTTTGAATGGGAACTTGCGGACTCTTTGGACTTTGATGAAATCACCAACATCTTTAACAGCAAGCCTCAACGACTACGCCTTGTGATGTAGCAATTACCCTACAGCTAGAAGCCACAAAATGTAGGCCCAAAGTTAAGGGTGTTTTACAAGCCCACCATAGCTTACACGACAATACAGTGTACTGAATTTTATTTTATTTTTATTACCATGGTAGAGCAAGGCCTGTACATTTTCGTTTAGTGTAGAAGTTGTCCTATGAGTAATTTACTGCTGTAGGATTGTTTACCTTGTATAGGTCTGTGCTATTATACTGTACATATTTTGAATTGGATGTTTTATATCGGTGCCTATAGGGTTATTGCAATGTCGAATTACAAGCTGGAGCCAATGCTAGGTGTGGTCAATTGATTGATATTGATTGGCTAATTCACTGTGTGTGTGTGTGTGTGTGTGTGTGTGGGGGGGGGGGGGGGGGGTAGGCCTATCTTTATTCTGTCTGTTATGATCATAACGGTAGTTGAAGAACTACATGGTAATGTGTTGCGTTGGTTCGGTTGGCCTAATAGCTGTTTTTTTACAATACAGTACAATATTTATATTTTAACCAAAACAAGAACACTCTTCAGCTCCCAAATCCTCCAGTAAAGGTTCAAATTGTTCAACAGAAACAAACTGCTCTAATTTCAATTCCTGTTGAATCTTGTTCCATTTATCCGAGGCAAAGCAACTGAAAGCTGATTTACCAAGTTCTGTGTTCACTTTGCAGCTTTCAAGGGTGATATAGTGGTGTGAGCGTGTCCTATGACTACTGGATTTGTGTTTTAATAATGAAGTAAGGTAAAAGGGTAACTTGCCCAGCAATACCTTAATTGTAAACAAAAAAGAGACAATGTTTTTCTCTCCTATCACTAAGGGAAGACCATCCTAGAGTGTACAAGGATGAGTTCTAAAACTATCCCCAGTTACAAAACGCAAAGCACTGTGGTAAACTGCATCAAGGGACTTTAAAATAGTTGGGGCTGCATGCATATACACAATATCACCATAATCCATAACTGACATGAGAGTAGATTTTACAATTGTCTTTCTATTTTCAAGTGAAAAGCATGACCTTGTTCTATATAGAGCTCCTAGTCTGATCCTCACCTTCTTTGTGAGTTCAAGCACATGCATCTTAAATGATAACTTTTCATCTAGTGAAATTCCCAAGTATTTGTAAACTGCAACACGCTCAATTCGGGCCCCATTAAGAGAGCAAATGGTATATGCCTTATAAAATAACTTTTTGGCCCTTCAGAAAAGCATATATTTAGTTTTTGACTCATTAGGAACTAATCTTAGATTTCTAAATGGTTTTCTGTAGATAATTAAATGCCCTTGTCAGGTTTGACTTTGCCTGTTCCATGGATGGAGCACAGGAATAAAGAATGGTATCATCTGCATAGAAATGTACTTTACAGTCTTTTACAGAGGCACATATCATTAATATAAAGTGTAAATAATGTAGGACCTAATACCGAACCTTGTGACACACCATTTTCTATGGCTACAACCTTTGATTTCAAACCTTTAGCATCTATGCACTGTGTTCTATCAGAGAGGTAGTCCTGAAACCATGTAAAGGCTGCATCATCAAATCCAAGCAAGGCTAATCTATCCAGAAGTAATCTGTGATTAACTGTATCAAAAGCCTTTGATAAATCAATAAACAAAGCAGCACAATATTTCTTATCGTCAAGAGCAGTAACTATTATTTACTACAAGAGTAGCTGCTGTGATAGTACAATGACCAGCTCTGAAACCCGACTGAAAAGGGCTTAAAATATTATTAGAGAACGCACAAAGCTGTTAATTTACAAGATGTTCTAACATCTTTGCTAGACATGGGAGTTTGGAGATAGGTCTGTAATAATTTAAGTCACTTGCAGCCCCCAGAGATGATTTCCATATTTTAAAAAAAATAAAAAATAAAAAGTAAGTAAAAAAAAAGATTTTACAAACCCAGCCTGTACCAGACAGACATCTCTCTCGACTTTGAGAGAAGTCGCTGTTTATTCCTCCGCCCCTTTTGCCATTAAGTGCAGGAAGAGAACTCATTGTGCGGAGTGATCTTATAACGGACTACACCCAGGCGCTGCCTGCTTGCATTGGCTTTCTTTGCTACCCGAACCCAGGCGTTTGAGAACGTCGAAGTTGTGGGTTAAATTGGAGAAACTAAATTTATCTGTTTGAAATACCAATTCAGCAGCCTTTAGTAACTGTATTTATAAGGTCACAGGGAACTTTCTATCTCAATTTTTTTGAATATGTCTTGGCAAAGCTACGTCGATAACCTGATGGCTGATGGCAGCTGTCAGGATTCCGCCATTGTTGGGTATACGGATGCCAAATACGTTTGGGCAGCACATGCCGGGGGTACTTTTAACAATATAACGGTAAGAACCGAAAGTATGTGTAAGATAAGTAATGCGTCAATCGGGTCTTTCCAGTTGTAGGGACGAACAAAACCAACTTCTAGCATTGTAAGATCTAGCTAACGTTTGGTTAGCCGGGTTAGCATCTATCGATACTACTAGCCAGGTTATTCGTGTTGCGCCCATCCCAGCCGGTAATGCCATGAATGAGAAAAGGCTACAGGGTTAGCGCCACACAAGGAATTACTGTCGGCTTCGTTCGGAAAGGTGCGATACAAACATCTATAAACGATTTTATGTAAAAGTATTTGGTAAAATAACAGTTAAGCGGAGTCTAAGGGAAGCGTCGAGCACGTTGTTGGCTCACCGCGCTGGCTGGCTTCAATGCTAGGCTCAATTACAATTGCTAACGCGTTAGTCACAAGCTAGGTAGGTAAGTAGCTGTGCAACGCATCAAATTAGCTTGTGGTCAACTACTGCGTTATGATCGCGTAAGTTATCTACATACTTAACAATATGAAAACTAGAACTTATAACGTTCGTTTGACAATATTCCCAAAGTTATGTGATTCTGACCATCTTGCTTAGGACTAACGTCGTAGCAGGATAACGTTGACCAAGTTGCTTTTCTTGTATGAGCTAACGTTACTCACGGCCTAGTAGTACTTCCGCTAACGCCTAGAGGTAGCCACCAACGAGCATGATATTATCGTCTCGTGTTAATTTGTAATAATTTGTGGCTTGTTCAGCTGGTTACCTCACACACAGCCACCCGTCCGTGGTCTGCTAAATTGGCCATTAATTCACCGAACTTAATACGCGTCTGCAAAAAGTTCAGATCGTTAGGTCGTTGTCCAATTGTTGTATTGAATACCTTGATTGTGAAGGGACGGTTAAGTTTATGGCAAATTTTCTGAAACAATTTGTCAACAATTTTATCATCGATTATCTATTCTCCAGATGTACAGTGTCTCCTCGATTATCTATTTAGCATCGAATAACAACAACTACCAAAATATTCACCTATATAGGCCAACACATTCCATTTTGTGTAAACGTATATGATAAAATTATGAAATATACTAGTTCATTTTGTTAAATGATGTGAATTTGTAAACTGAAGTCAGACTCATACACTAAGCTGCCTCATTCCTTTCTGCAAAAAATATTTGGTCTGCCCAATATCAGCCTTTTTGACTGGTATCTGCAAATAAGATGACACACAGATGGCAGTGGCCAATTATCTGTTGTGTTGCATCAATGTTTATTCATACATTTGTATGGCTTTATTAAGAGTGTGATGAAGGGCTGAAATACTTAAATGGGTATTTAACCTGACCTTTTCACCTCATATTTTTTGCTTCAAATGCTAACTACAGAATATATCTGCCTTAAATAACAAAATAAACTCAAGCTAGAGGATTTTAAGCATGTTTTTTATTTTTTCTAGCTTGACGTTCAAATCTAGTTTTGCCATTCACAGTGAACCACAACACCCAGAAATCTAAGAATGAAATCACAACCCTTAAGGGTATGGGGAGTGTCCAACGATTGGTCTAATGCTTTGGTGTCAGGTTGTAAACAAACAGTTAGCTAGCCATCTGTTTTTGGGCCGTCCGGTGGTTATCCGCAGTACAGCCGAAAGTGCACAGTTGACGAGCAATATGCCCGTAAGGTGCTTTGTCCCAGGTTGCGAGAAGTCAAATTCCACACCTTGCCTGTAAAAGACATACCGCGATGCCGACAATGGTTGGCAGCAATAAAAAGCGTAGGCATGGACGTTAACCTGCTGCTAGTTCTAGCCAAACTCGAAACACATCATAACATCGTTTACTGCCCCAACCTGCAGACGCTATGATTACGCTAACTTTTCTCATTCAGTGTTGACAGCCATGGATTGGAATATGCTGTTGATCTGTATAAAAATGTTCACATTTCCAACGTCAGAAATTATTTTCCACCTAAGTAATGTCTTCAGTGTAGGGTTGTTTTCCCACATAGTATCAAAACAACTAGAGATGCACCGATACTACTTGGTGGTATTGGGCCAATACTGGGCTCCAGTACTCGGATCGGGAATCGGAAAATATTTCCATATGAATGTCCGATACTTACGCTAAATTATAGTTTTGATTCTCAACGGGAAAGTCAATTGTTAAATGAATGTTCTAATAAAAAAATGCCGATTACGTGAAAGCAGTACTTAAGTCAGAGCCATGTTCCAACTAAAAACCTATTTGGAGAAAGACAACACACTCTGGTATAGAGCAGACAAAATCCGTCTCCCCGCCTTGGCAAATTTGCGAACACCATTCATTTATATAGCTATAGCGTTCCTATCATCTGCACCGTGCAGCAGGCCTATGGAAAGCGAACGGCTAGTCAGCTGAGTGCAGCCTCTGTTGGCGACAGGAGAAACAGACTGTATGTAGCCTTGTGAAAACGCAGATGCTGATTTTTGTTTGAAAAAAAAAACAACGTTGTTTCATTGATATGAATGACATGGAGCATATTTGCTCTTTCTTTCTTATGTTTCAAGCCAACACCATAGAACCTTGCCTTGGTGGTTTAAAAACTACAATTTCGATTTGTAAAAATGCTTCTGAATTGAGTTTCGCTAAATATATTATTTAGTTCGCTTAAGGTAGTCTTAAGAAAATCCAAGATGTTAATTATGTTAATGTAGCAGACGTTATGAAATCAGTAAAAAGGTTATGTTACGGCCGTGTTCTGCGCTGTTCTGTTAGAGCTAACCCGTTGTCGTTCACCTTTGTTAGTATAAGGGTGTTCGCATCAAAACTGGCCTAATGAATATAAAATACCTTTAAACTAATATATGTATTATATAACCCACAGACAATTTGTTATTCATTATTGATGTATTATTAATTTAGCCTACTACAATTGCTGAATTAGAAAGTAGTTTTATTCTGGCTGCATGTGATTTGGCAATGTCATGAAAAGTACTCGGATCGGGACTCGGATCGGCGAGTACTCAAGTTTAAGTATCTGCACTGGTATTGGTCACCCAAAAATGGTATCGGTGCATCTCTATAAACAACATAGCGCTGCCTTTCAGCTTGTCACATTTATCTTTTCGTCCACCTCCTCAAGCTAAATTAAATTAAGTCCAAATATTCTGATGGGAGTGTATATTTAACAATCATTGGCGCAATTTTTTAAATTAGATGTTTTTGTTTATGTATTGCAGTTCAGTGGCATTATACATTAAAGAGATTTTATATTTTTGATTAAATGTTTATAGGTCATGGTTTAGCTTTTTTTTTTTTTTTTTTTTACTCCCCAAAAAGTTTTGGGACTTTGTTTCCTAATTTTAGACTAGTCGGCTAGTCTACGTTTAAACTTCTGTTTTAAATGTCAGGGAAATTAGTCATTTGGAACATCCCATAGATATATGTATGTATATGAATGGGATGTTAACGGATGATCGATTTAATCTTCATTAAGAATGTAATCAATTAAATTAAGCGAACAATTTGCTGTCTCATCCTCTGAAATTCACGGCGTGTGTTGTATTAGTTTCCCGTGTGTTCTGTGCAGTGCTAATTTTTGGACTAAAAGTATTTGTTAAACCTTTTTTTTCATGACAATTCTAACGACAATGTAAATGACAAAATATTGACGATGAAAATTTATACAAAATCTCTGTTCATTATGCCCTGACGAATTAAGATGAGACGAAATACTCGGCTCTGTTCTGGTGGAAAACTTATATCAAAGTTTCTGTCTCAAGGCATTGGTTTTCCTTTAACGATTAATTCAATTGAATAGCAAATTCGTCCTGTCTTCATACATCTTTCTCATTTGATGTTTATTTTCCCCTGCTCTGAGTCTGTGTATGTCCGTGCAATTTGTAGCAAATGCCAGGCCATTACAGTATAATTTGTACAAGCTAACGTAACCTTGTGAGAGCTCCAAATCTAGCTAAACCCTGCAGTTTCTGCCAAGGTAACGGTAAATGTAGGGTGGGGGTCCTTATTTTTTTAAGAGCTCTAATGGTCTGTCATAGGGAAAATCACGCAGAGGTTGCCCGTTGATGCTCAGAGGACAGTCTCTTTAATAAGGTTCCAGGAATGAGTAACTCTCACATCACAAATATTTGATCACGCAACCCGTTCAAATATTTAAATATTGTAGTAGCCGTCACTAATTAAATTTGTTTTGAACTAGATCAAAAATAAATTCAATAAAAAACTTCGGGGCATAGAGCAGGACCTATCATTGAGCCCCTCCCGACCCTAGTTAAAAACAAAGTAACGGTACCCACTTCTTCATCATCACGCGTGTGTGCGATATTAACTCTAAAAACACTGTTCTGAAAATGCAATCAGGATTATTTTTAATACATAGGCCTATAGCTTATATTGATAGTTGGATACGTTTATTGAAGTAACGTTAGAATAACTATTCTGAAAATGCAGTCAGAAATATTTTAATATATAGCTTATATAAACGTTGTTGGCTATGTTTATTAAAGTAAGGTTACCAGCTGCCTATTAGGATTTACTGACTTGAGTTCGCTAACGTAACATTAACTGGAACATTATATCCCTATTATTAATAACTAGTTAGCCATGAACATCAACACAGAATAAAGTGTGAATGTTTATTTAAAAATTAAAATCTATCTAACTTATCGTTAACAAGAAAAATGTAGATTTAACTAGCTTTCTGGTAAAGTTGCCTAATCCTGTCCTCTGCCCTGTTTGTCGCTCTGCCCAAGGACAAAATGCTGTACTCTGCTGTTTAGGCTATTTGATTGTCATGAGTTTGCGACAACCTTGGCTGATTTGATGTCCTGTCTTGTTCCAGTTGAGCAAAGTGGGTGGAGCGGATGACCGTTCATTTGAGTTTAATAGTGCGGAGTCCGCTGGGTTGTGTAATTGCGACTTAATGACATTTAATACAATTCTGAAGCCAATGATACACAATCGGAAACATTGAAACAAGTGCATTGCCACCACAGTGATGCTGTTCTGAGTTCTGACTAACTTCGCTTGACGTTAATACTGGTGGCATCGGTTCCATCAGAACGGGAAATTTCAGCAGCTAGCCTTATTGTAAACAAGATGCGCATGAGTGGCACAACTCACCACTGACCCCTGATCTGATGTCTATGGATTTGCAGGTTATGAGGATCCTTTTTCATTCAAAAAGGAAAATATATTTGAAGTTGCTGCTAGCTTTATAAGCCTCACCTTTTTGAGAGGAAAAATCTCAATGTTGTTTTCAACTGCAAGTGCGACAATTTGTTTTGCCAATGTTTAAATAAAGCTTTGTGAGGGAAATTATGCGTCAGTTCATGCTGTATATAACGTATTTGTTAACAATTCATCGATTATTGTTCATTAACGTGAGCGACTGATTGATCGAGGAAATTCTTGAAAATTTGCAACCTGTATATACTGTATGTTTTGACCAAGCTGCTTTCATTCTAAGGTAATAGTTAGTATATAACCTATTTGAAATGCTTTGACCCTGATCTAACGTTGGCACAAGCATTCGCGACATTAGGGAAAAAATAAATAAAATTCTAGTGGTTAATACTATTCAATTGTTTTTAACCTACAATTAGATAGTTCAGATCGCCACGTGCATATAAACTATCTGAACATCTATCCGACGCCCTGTAATTTCATATTGGCAAAAAGGGCCGTCTGGATACGGGATGAGCACGGTTTTTGAGTATAGCTGCAGTTATTTATTTATATTTTAACTTAAAGTTAATTTAAATGTTATTCATTAGCTATATTGATTAGATACTGTTAATATATACATTACATACTATGATGTGTACACCAATTCCATTAGAATTTGTAAAAAAAAGAAAAGGCACAATTGCAATGCATCAGATACATTTTCCCAGCTTTCCACATCAAGTAGTTTAAACTTGCAGGCAGCGTGCCAACTGAAGGCACGAGAGTGCTCTATGCTAGTGCGCTGGCTCACCAATACAAACACATGCACTTAATAACGCCGACTCTCCGCTCGGAGATCAAAGAAAGTGTCCAAATGTGTCAGAGTAAGAAATGTTCAGAAATTGGAAAAGGAATATGTTTGTTTAGCAAAGGCGAAGGCCAGACGACGGAAGCCTTTCAGGCTACATTTCAAGTGTGCTATAGCGAGAGATAAGAAAAAAATGTAAACTTTTTTTTCTTTTTTTTTCTTTTTTTTTTTTTCTTTCATCTTTATTTCGGTTACTGGATTACCCAAAAATATTTTTGATAGAATATTCAAATAATGATATGGTCCAAAATGCCCACCCCTAGTTGACAGGTTTAAATGATGTGACCTTTCGCATATATGTGCAAATATTAACAACACTCTCTGGTCTTGTTGAACCACTTGCTCATCAATAGAAGCTGCAGTCAGAGCAGTGCATTACTTTAACATGTAACTTTTTATTTTATTTTCATGATTTTAGTTGATGTCTGAATAATACTATGTTTTGCTATTATGGTATAAGGTTGTTAGCTGGTGTAGGCTGTGGTGTCCTGTTTAAATGAATGGAAACCAGGTCAGCACAACCCACTCGCGCAGATGTTTCTCTCCGCACCGAATTATTTTTAGTAGCATATGCGATCAGAACTGTCACACTGTACAGCCCTGATCTTGAGTACTCTCCGATCCGAATCCCCATACAAGTAATGTATCATAACATTGCCAGCCCGAAAAAAACATTCTAATTCAGCAACCGTAGTTGACTAAATTATGAAATGAATAATGAAGAACAAATTGCCTTTAGGCTACACAATAGGTTATATATTTTAAAATGTTATTTTATTAAGCTAATAGTTTCAATGCAAACATTCTTGATACACGAAGATTAATGAAAACAATTCACGGTCCGGCACAACAGAACAGCACATACACACGGTACAAATGAATTTTTTCTGATTTCATAACGTCTGCTATATTATATAATTATCTTGGCTTTTCTTAAGACTACCTGAAGCAAACTTAATAGTTTTAGCAAACGCAATTCTGACGACTCATTTTTACAAATCAAAATAACTCACTGTTATTACAAGCTACTGTTAAATGTAACTGGTAGTTTTTTAAACAACAAGGTTCTAATGATGTTGACTGGAAACGGTGGAAAAAAATTGGTTGGGTTGATGAACGACTAGCACAAAGCACACAGAAAACAGTGGTTGAAGCAGGACAGGCAGGTTTGTAGATTATATTGTTGTGCCTCGCCAAAATGTAGAAATTTTTTACGTTTTACAGATTAAACCGATTTTTTACAAAAGCGGTTCAATTGGCTGGTCGGGAAGAGATGCTTTGCTTTAGAAAAGCATACAAAAAGCTTTAATTTGGGCTGCATAGTTTTATTTGTGACCAAGGCCAGCTGATTAACACTGAACTTAAAGTTGAACACCAATGTTTGTATTATACTGGCAAACCTGATGGTCTGTTTTGAACTATCACAACAATAACAGAATAATGGTTATTAGCACTCCCATTTACCTATTTTGTACTTGCTTTGCCTACAATCTTTTGATAGTATGGTGACTTATCAAACCTACTTCCTTCTTTGTCATTAGCCTCAAGAAATTGATGTCATTATTGGAAAGGACAGGCAGAGCTTTTTCACCAATGGGCTCACCTTGGGTTCAAAGAAGTGCTCAGTCATCAGAGACAGCCTCCAGATGGATGGTGACTGGACAATGGACATCAGAACAAAGAGCCAAGGAGGGGAGCCAACATACAACATCTCTCTAGGAAGAGCTGGAAAAGGTAAAGTGTGCGCAGTGCTAACAAAATCTAAATTTTGTTGTGATGGATTTGAGACTTAACACTGAATGTTTTTTTTGCTAAAGCAGTAGTCTGACTTACGTGTTTCTAAATTATTGGATTGTGATTGTGAAAGCAAGGGTATAGGTATGCAATGCAATCAAATGCATCTGTTTTGAAAATAACCAGGCTGAAGCTGAACATTCAGAAGTCTCCCAACAACTACCTGTTATACTATGAAAAAGAAGCCATGGTTTGCCTACTACAAAGTGTCTGCCTCATGTCTTCTTGAATTGCCCTTAAGCTTTCCCTTTCCTAAACTTCTTTCTTTGCTGATTTTCCTTTATTCCTTTTCCACAATAATTGCTCAAAATATACACCGTTTTACAAAAACCCTCTGAATTTGATGAAATTCCTTGTATTGTTGTAAGAATTGTAACACTAACAACCAAGCAATCGGTTGTACAAATATGGTACTGTCCTAGTCTGTCATTCTGCCAGCCGCTCCCATGTATTTTCGTGTGCCTTAAGATGGTGACAAATAAAAAATAAAAAAAGGATATGCGTAGAGTACACAAGCTTAAAGCAGCTGTAGGTAGTTCTCGTTTTGGGAGCCCCTAGCGTTTGCTTAATGTAATTATTTTACCTAACTGTCGCGAAGACATGCAGAATGCTAGTGGTCTCTAGCATTATCAATGACTATACTCCAAGTATGATATTCACTTCCGGATTTTAGTTAGCACTTTGTTTGTGCCGTAAAGCAATTCGTCAGTTTCGCGGGAGATCGCAACCGGTCACAGACAAAATTTGTGTCAAATATTGAGACTTCAAGAGGGCTGATCTGACCTGCAATTTTTTTACTTCTCCCATAGACATTGCAATGTGCAAACTGTAGAAAGGTATTGATAATCTGTTAATACAAAAAAGTTGCCTATAGTGGCTTTAATCTTGCAGAACAAAACACTCTTATTCACCTTATGTCATTCAAGTATACTTATGTCAAATTAGAACTATAACTTGGTACAGTACCTCCCCCTATTGTAGTTGGTGGCGTACCAAGATACATTGTAGAACAGCTGTGCCGGAACGACTACAAAAGTCGGGGATGCAAGAAGGGGTGTGCGAGGTGTTCTCCGGGGAATCGGGGATTGTGTCATACACACCTAAAACTATTCTTATTTAGTTGATTATGGGTCTCTTATCAGAAAATGCGTAAGCTATTCAACAGAAAATCCATTGCATTGTTTATTTACATTTTGTGAATGTGTTACATTGTAAAAAGTAATCCGATCGGGAGGACCAGTGTTGACATGACTCAGGATCTGCATATAAATTGGTATAAAGCAAATAGCCTAAAAGCCTCTAAGGCTTGTTCATTCATAATATGCTAGTCGCTCTTAACGTGCGAGAGCAGATTATGAAGTAGCCTGTATAGCAAACTCATAAACCTTGGCACAAAAAGTTACCAGCCTTAGCAATGCAACAAACAGCACAGAGAAAGTGCCAAAAACAAAAAACTGCTTGCCAGATTTCTTAAGCAAAATACAGATCATAACACGAGCTGTATGTGCATGTCAGCGGAATATGGTGACAACAGGACGGGCGTGCGAAACGTACGAGTCACCCCCTCATACTAGGGCTGTGCGATGGGACCAAAATCTCGTATCCCGCTATTGGTCACTTCATATCCCAATAATCGATATATATCACAATATAGCACATTTTCTGTAAATTCAATGAATAAACAGCTTATATAAAATGACCACATGGAAATGCAAGTTTCTTATTACGTTTTGCATTATACGAATAAAAGGTACTTTTATTTTTATTTTTTTTATTTAGAACTCATGTACATTTTCAAATAACTAAATATTAACAATTAACTTGAACTGAACATTTTCAACTCTTCAACTATAGTTGCAAACAATGTGAAATATATGCCTGTGTGAATTTTGTAAAAAAATATCAAAACCAAACATGGCTATAATCAGATGTGGAAAGAGTACTTGTACTTGAGTAGGATTATTCAGTGCTACTTTAGTTAAAACTGACTCAATTACAAGTCAATGACATTACTCAAGTAAAGTAAAAAAAGTAGCTTATTTAAAAGTACTCAAGTAAAAGTATTTTTGCGTTACTAAAATCTAATTCTCTCAATGTATAGTATGGGATTTTCCCCAAATAGACAAACATTTCCCATTCTCAGCTTAATTATGACAGCAGCGCAATTGGTTGTGCTGAACTTTGACCTCTAAGCATTTTCCCAACGTTCTGTAAGGCAAAATAAGTTGGGCAGTGGCATTTTAGGAAACTTGTCATTTTCAACCTCACATAATGACATTTCTTAATTTTTTTATGAAACAGTTATTGTGTTTACCAGAGAGGGCAGAAACTTTTAATTGTATTTTAAAATGTCTGAAGTTGAGACAGGCATGTAAAGCAGAAGCTCATGAGCCAATTTACGAAATCTTGTCGATTAGCAAGCTAACGTTAATAATAGATATTTGGAAACAATGCTTCAAAATGTTTGCCTGGTGTTGCCGAATCACGAAACCCCCGTTTCTTGAACATGTATATGGGGCCATATCTATGCAGATGTATGTTGCAATGGCAGTCGTTATGTAACGACTATGGTGTGCCGCGTGCAAACGCCTCTTTAACATCGGAGTCTGGCGTTTGTTTTGATTTTGAGCACTCCGATTTTTTGCGTTTCCTGCATGCGTCCGTGCCGTGTGAAAACGCAAGGAGTCGTTCAAATTACAAAAAAAATTGTGCCTTAAAGTGATTCGCAACGCAATGACAAATGATGGACTTTTTCTTATCGTTATATAATGTTCTTTCGTCAATCGATACATATGTAGTACGGGGTGTACGTCATATCGCACAGCCCTACCTCATACCACACAAAACAAAAGTACTGCAAGCCTCCCCACGATCATGACTGCACGCACACAGTCGCAAATGGTAGGTTGCTTCGCTAACACTTCGATTCACTCGATTCACACTTAAATTGTTAAATTGGCAAATCAACCTGATAGCCTATATATTTATGTGCACATTTTAAATGACTAATTACCATGTTGGAAAATTTTAAAGATTGTCCGATAATACTGCATAATGACAAGTTTTCCCAAATAAACCTTACAAACACTGTAAAATTATAAAATAAAGTTCCAATGCATGGCAGCCTGTTATATTTTAAACAACTTACCCTTTGGATTTGATTGCGTTACTTTTCTGCACCAAATTAAGCTCTTGGTTAGGTCTACCATTGCCATGGATATTAAATTTGCAACAAAGTCTTCCTCACCACTACTAGCGACATAACTTGCTTCCGTCATGACATGAACCAAGAGGCTAGCCAGCTAGTTTTACTACACACACACACACACACACACACACACACACACACACACACACACACACACACACACACCCCCCCCCCCGCTAACTTATGGTAGATTTGTGTCCCCCACAGAGAGAGGAACTTGTCATAAAGTTAGTAATAACAAAGCCCAACCATTTATAGGGAAGATACAATTGGTCAATTTTACTGTCATTTGAAATTAGTCGCTCAGCCTTCTGACCACTAAATATGCTGAAAACATATTTCACATTCCCAGCAACTGCAGAGGCAGCAAACTTCTGATAGGTAAAAAAAGGGCTCGCCTCGCACCTATAATGCGCTCCTCTCGATGTCGGATCTTGAAGGTCCCGTGACCCCCTTGGCTCTGGCGCCACTGCTGCTATGCATGCCCTTTTACCCTGCAGCCTATGCAGTTGGGACAAATAAGTTTGTAATTTACAACTTCAGACTGATTTCTAAATAAATCACTAACTTTCCCCTCGTTTTTAATGCCTTTCCTTTTAACTTCTCTAAACTTTCCCTTTTCTATTTCTTCTTTTTCAGTCTTGGTTCTTGTAATGGGCAAAGAAGGGGTCCATGGAGGCGGATTGAATAAGAAGGCATACACAATGGCAAAATACTTAAGGGATTCAGGGTTATAAAGTCATCAAGCGCACCTAGTTAAAATTGAGGGACAAAAAAGAAGAGAAAACAAATATTGCTGTTAAGATTTCTCCTGCAAGCAGTCAAAATGTCATGGAAACTTTAATAGCAATGAAGAATATTGGTGGTGGTGGTGGTAAGATCCTATGTCAGCTTTGGTCCCCCTCAGTGGGTGGGGGGGAAAAGACTTTCAATTTTGTTCATTTCTCTTTTTTTCCTTCTGTGCTCCAGCATTGGTAATAGTCATGGGAAAGGAGGGGGTCCATGGCGGACTGCTCAACAAGAAAGCATTTACCATGGCTGAGTACCTGAGGAAGTCTGGATATTAAAGCAGCCTCCATCAATCCATATAGCACCTCACTCACCATTATTGTTTTGACAGTACTTCCAGGATTAGTTTGCATACCTGTATACAATGTAACTTCTTCCTGCAGTCCCATTTTTATTGTACACCCTGGTGTTTTTGTTACGTTTTACTTTTCTTCCCCCATCCACCTCTAGCTAATAGCACTCTACTGATACACACTTTCTGACACTACAGTAAGCATGTAATTCTGAAATGCTTTAAATGTGTATCTACCAAGAATAAAACTGTGCAGAAAATATTGAAGGTATAATAAAAAGTGAAAAACCAATTTGGACTCGCCTTGAATAAACACCTTTTGCAATTCGCAATTGTTTAAAGGGTTAGCACTTGTAACAGTGGGTTACGGGATTATTTTTGATCATTATTAAAATGTTAGAGTCATGTTGCTACTCATCTGCATGCTGAAAGTTGCATGCATTTTTTATCTGCAGCATAAAAATAACTTTCTTGGGTACTTCAACAAAATTTAAGACAAAAACCCTAATTTCATTGTTACCTGTAAGCATTTGTCTCCAATATCCGCAAAAGCGTTCCTCCCATTTTCAAATGCACACAATTACCCATCCAGCATTGGCACACATTAAGTTTCGTCACATGCTTTTGCTGTTGTACTTTAAATGTGGTATTGCAAGTTGATGGTAAGGTATTCAGATATTTTTTTTGAGTATAGTAGAAGATCAGCCGTGCTGATATCAGCTAGATATTCCTCCCATGATGCTTCACTACATCTTGGAGTCTTCATGGACATTCCATCTCTGCGACCGCTGAGGCCCTTATCAACTGAGACAGCTCCTACCATCTTTTGCTGCTGTTTTTTGACTGCTACATAATCATAATGTCCCTACATAACCATGTTGTCAGTTTAGAGGATTGTTCTTTTTTTTCATTGGACCAATGTTCAGTTAAGGGGATTTTCATTTCTTCAAACTATTGTGATGGATGCTTGATGGGCCTCTTTTGTTAGACTGTAAATCATTAGACTATACTTCAGATGACTGTAAAATACTGCTTTAAATGACTTCCACAATAATTGGTATACTGCTTTATTTGTTTCTAACTAATAAAATGGCAGGCCTAGTTGATAATGTATTCAATTGAATACAATTGAGTGTAAACCTAAGCCACATCTTGAAATTACTAGCCTTGTTCTCTACTCCAGATGTATCAGAAAATTGTCATAGCACGGTACTTAACAGTATATTAAAAAGAGAAAAGTGAATCTGTACACTAAATTTGTTGAAAGTGGAGTTGGTTGGAATAAGAACATTTGTAAGTTGTCATGTGAAATCAGAATAACTGTGTATCCTGTGCCATAACATAGATCTGATTTGTTGCTACTGTGAGCTGGATTTTTAACTGCTACCCCAGCAAGGAATAACTTTTAGTGGCACTTTCCTACGGGATATTTTGACATAAAACGTAAAGCTTTGTGGAATATGTACAGAATAAAAAAAAACATCTTGCTGAATCGCCCTCCTTTTGCATTGGAATTCAGTCTGTATTATGGATTTTGAGAAGTAGGGGAAAATGCCATGGATTGAAAAAATTGTTTACAGGCAGATCAAATAAAGGTTATTCCAACCAGAAGTAACCCCGCTCCTTTATTCTTTTATAATTTAGTGCTCACATGACATGTTTTGGTCATTTCAATATTTTTTGCTATTAGTGTGTGTATATATACATAGTATATATATACACATTATATACAGTGTATGTACAACTATTATTTTATTCAAAATCGTTTTTGATACAAAAATTACCTGATAGCTAAGACATAACTATCTGGTTGCTATCGTTTGAGATCAAGATCAATATTTATTTTGTGACCTGAACATTTTAAAGACCTTAAAGTTTAGCATTATATAGTAGTAGTAGTTTATTTATTTCATTTAAAAAACTTCCCGGATTAATGCTCATAGAAGTAAATTTTTAACAATAACAAATTTAAAGGAAAACCAAGAAACAAAGATACAAAATAAACAAAAACAATTTTGACCGAAAAAGGTGTAGGTTGAAGCAGTATCTTATAATACCTTTCCTTTTTACATTGCATAATTTAATAGGAAACTCAATTTCTGTAGGCTTTATTCAATGCAGAAAAAGTTAAATACAAAACATAAATAAATAAAAGAAACAAAACCAAAAGTTTCAGTACTCAATAATGATCATATCTCAGTTTTATACTGGTTGACCTTATTTAAAAAAAAAAAAATTAATTCGCAAAGTGAGCTAAGTTGTCACAAGTTGTAATGTAAAATCTAGAAGCATATCTGTTAAAGGGGGTAAACTTGTGGAACAGTTGTGACAACTTCGTTCACTTTGCGAATTACATTTTTTAATTTTTTTATTTAGGTGGTCAATCTTATATATATATACTGTATATATATCCTTTACAGTACCAGTCAAACGTTTGGACACGCTTTCCCATTCACTTCAATGGATTCTAATATATATCTTAATATCTTAATATATATATACATATATATATATATATATATATATATATATATATATATATATATATATAATCCATTGAAGTGAATGGGAAAGGGTGTCCAAACTTTTGACTGGTACTGTATAGGCTATAAATGGGCCTATATAGTTTATATACATCCCTTGTGTGGTGTTCGGGGATCACTGGTACCCGTTTTCAATGTACTAAAAGACACGAATATGCAATGAATACTGTTATCAACCTGAATTGGATTTGGCTCATTTTCTGTGAAGAACACGTTAAAGAACACATTTTCATTGAGTGCACACTGTGAACCCCCCTACACAACGATAGTGTTTGAGGGTAATACAAGTGTTGGCATTGTAAGTAAATTGTAAGTAAAAATTTAGGCAAAGGTGTGCTGTGAAGTCACACTGTCTTCCACCGACCATCTGTTAGCTACGTTTTTTACATGCATTGTCATGGCTGCATTGTTTTAAAACCCAGCAATGTTATGGGTACAACATGAACACTACACAAGGGATAAAAATATATAACAAATATTAAGGTATTAAGAACATATAAGCCTAAGGTGAATGTACATTTAACTTTAGGTATCTAAATAATATCCGAATGAGAAACTTTTGTTGGCTAGTTGAATAAATACTGATTTTGTATGTCATTTTTATGTAGGCCCTAGGTCTTTTTTCCGCTCTTTAGTCTAACTCAATTGCTCCTAATTGAGTGCATCTGTTTGACAGCTGCAATTCGATTGGTTGGTATGTTCAGATTATAAAAACACCTGTTTGGGCCAGATAAGCGGCAATATCGACACACTGATAATTGTTTGTGTGTAAAATGCTGTTAATGCCAATGTCGAGGAAAGACAAAGGAGGCAGTGAGCTTTTGATATATCTAGGGTTGTTTGTAACTATTTTCAATGATTTTAGTGATTGCACAGAGTTTACACCCAGTGGGATGAACCTATTTGAGTCACCCGTCGTCGAAACGCCAACAAACGAAGTTACTTTAGTTCAGGGACGTACTAGCACGACGAAAATGGGCCATGGAAGACTTCTAATCGGGCGTAATGTTTTAATAAGCAATACGAGTTCTGCGGATGGAGTAGACTTCTCCCGCAAAACTTCAGATGATTTTCAGTACATCGACGCTGATTACCAATCGGACATGGGTATGTAAGCATTCCCTTTCAATATTCTGGCTTCATGTTTTTATTTTTGTTATTTTCTTCTTTCTTGGCTTTTCATTTGGTTTCTGCATAATCTTGATTTAGTCTTGTAGTTCAGTTTAATTTGTAATGATATGGTCATGCTACCAATCTTGTGTTCGAGGTTGGGATGAGCCAGTGCTCCTGAAAGGTCAAACACATGGAAAAGCGCAACCAGAAGATTCAGATGTGGAAGATCTCCTGCTGTTGGAGCCTGAGGTTGAATGTTCTCGAGAGTCTATGAAACTAAAGATTTTTGACAGAAGTACAACTCCAGGATCTCTCTTCTTTATTGATAGAGGCAAGTATACTATGTAGGCCTTACTTTTTCATTAGTAAATACAGAAATTGTAAAACTGACTATTCATTTAGTTGAGTATTACAAACACCAAATTATCGAACTGCGATCTTTATGCTCACCAGTGCCATGTATAGTGAATGACGATTGCATTAAAAGCAAACCAGTGGAAGTTATTGAGTATATTTCAATATACACAGGATAGGATGTTACGGCATCCATTATGCCATAGGCATAGTACTCTTAACTTCCACTGGTTTTGCTTTTAATAAGGGTTCTGTAGATTTAAAAAAATCTACTTCCCATGATGCAACCTTTTCGCAAGCCCTGTTCTTGCACGGAAAGTTTAGCTGGATTCATTTATTTACATATTACTTAAATATGAAATTGTGCTTTCCTCAGCTAAATCCTTTTTCTTTTTTTTTTGCAGGAAATGAGCAGGCTCCCCTTCCATTGACTCAGTTGCCCCCAAGCTGTGGACATACCATGAAGTTCACACAGATTAATTTAGTTATTTTTGCACCTTTTGATGGCTGTTATGTCTCTCTTGAGGTCTGTAAAAAAATCTATGTAATTACCTTTTAAGTGTCTGAAAATTGTAATTTCTAGAAGGCACTTAAAGCCACTATTGGCACATAGGTTTTGAGGTTAATTTCTGATTTGATGACATTAGTACCATGTTATGTTGACAGCTCGATTCTGGTGACAATTCTGCTTTCAAGAGTAGAGGCGTGCGCAAGCCATTGTGTAGTATGTTACAACTTGTTAATGCTCTCTTATACGAGAATCTGGGGTAAAAATAAGCTATTTTGCATGAATGGCGTTCTTGTCAGAGCATGGCTACCCCAATTAACACAAGGACTGTAGTTAATCACCTGTGTATTATAATTTGAATTGTAGGGGTTGTTACCATCTTCCAGTGGCTAATGTGGGGTGCCACAACCTCAGTTTGCGGCTTGGGAAGTTGTGCGAATTGCCTTGCCTCCGAACCCTTTTGCAGTGTAAATTGTTTCTTTTACTCGAAGGAAAACGACTACGTTCTTCCACTACGCTGGTCGGGGTTGCCATTGAAAATGTCATGTCCTGCACCGAGACAGTCAACGCCAAGCCCTCCTACAGTCTCCTGTCACTCTGATGGAATGGTGGTAAATATAGGTTGGACATTGTCTGCCCAAGATATCAACGTAAAGTGTGAGTAATAGTGTTTGTGATTTCAACATTTTCCACATAATAAAGTATGTTGCAACATTATTAATTTGAACACTAATTACCAATTCTACCCTGTTCCTTCAGTTAAAGAACAGTGGCAGCTATTGATGAAGGTGTCATCCCAGTGTGGCTTCAGTGTGGTTATCCATCCTAAGGGTTTGGCTGTATCCGCCCCATATGTACCCTGTCTGGAAACTAAGGTTAATTAAATCTGTCTTCACTTTAAGTTGGGGGCTTGGAACTTTTTACAATTTGACCCTTGTCCTTTTATTTCAGGAAGGAATGTATACCCTAGAACTAACTGGAGAGGGAGAAATTAAAGCCTCCTGTCCATCAAAGCCAATGCCTTATCTTCATGAACCACGTGATCCTAATTTGTCTCCCAAGATTCCAATCACCTCATCTCAACATAAACCTGTCGATCCCCCTTGCACATTGAGCCCTCAGCATTTTCCTCCAATTATTGCTTCTCAGATTTACCCACCCCAGGATTACACCAGTGCTCCTACCCGCAAGACTCCTCATCACCCAACATTTTTTCCTAGACCCCAAACATCGCCATACCAGGAAGCGGCAGCATCGCCATACCAGGAAGCGGCAGCATCGCCATACCAGGAAGCGGCAGCATCGCCATACCAGGAAGCGGCAGCATCGCCATACCAGGAAGCGGCAGCATCGCCATACCAGGAAGCGGCAGCATCGCCATACCAGGAAGCGGCAGCATCGCCATACCAGGAAGCGGCAGCATCGCCATACCAGGAAGCGGCAGCATCGCCATACCAGGAAGCGGCAGCATCGCCATACCAGGAAGCGGCAGCATCGCCATACCAGGAAGCGGCAGCATCGCCATACCAGGAAGCGGCAGCATCGCCATACCAGGAAGCGGCAGCATCGCCATACCAGGAAGCGGCAGCATCGCCATACCAGGAAGCGGCAGCATCGCCATACCAGGAAGCGGCAGCATCGCCATACCAGGAAGCAACATCCCCACAGCGTGCAATCACACGTTATCCAGAAATCCATACTTCTGATGAACTGGTGCACAAACCTTTCTACCCAAATCCATTTTACCCTTGGCTGCCTCTGCCTGAAATCCCACCGGCCACAAAGCTGACACCAGGCATAGCACCACAGGATCCCAAAGTGATCCAACCCTTCTATCCATACACATTTGCTTCTGTACCTGCCAAGTCTGCAGGATCTCCTGTCTCAAAATTCACACCTGCTGTAAAACCTCCCAAACATCCTCAAGATATTAATACCAAACTACACCAACCCTTCTACCAACATCCATTTTACACTACACTTAAGTCTAAAACGTATCCTGTCTTTGAACCAACTTCTCCACAGCCTGATGCCACACAATTTCAAACTCCCAAGGAACCAACGCACCAACTGTCAAACCCCGATCTATTTTATCCATGGTGGCCTACTCCACAACCTCAAGATACCCAGTCTCCTAAAAGCCAACATCAACCCTTCCACCACGTTTCCTTTTACACTACACCACAAAAAACAAATCCTGTCTTCAAACCAACTGCATCGCAGCCTGCTGTCAAACAAACTCCATCTAACCAAACTCCTGTGAAAGACGTGCGACCACCTTTCTATCCCACCTCATTTTACACTCCGCCACCCATGCCTCAAACTTCTCCCAGCCAGAAACCCATCCCACTGCAACTTTTCACAATTGATAAAAAAAAAACACATCCTCCATCTCAGAAATCAACACCTACTGTTGTAAAGCCTCCAGCTATCAAATCGCCGAAGGATCCAGAGCATAATTTTACCCCTCAGCCAGCCAAGCCTGAACCTACTGCTAGTCCTTCGGAGTCTTCTGGCAAACAACCTCGAACTACTAACTGGCGAGTATTCCATCCTGTTTACCCATATGTGTTCAATCCAAATGATCCACACAACCCAAATCTGGCATTAGCCACAAAGCCGCCTAAGGATCATATCCATCGGCTTTTTTACCCAAATCCATTCTACTCTACGCAGTCTCAGGACCCTAAGCCTCCAACTCAGCCTTGTCAAAACTTGAAACCAGTCACTGCCTCTCCTCTGCCTAACCCATCCGATACTCTTCCAGTAGCTGAATCATTAATTCCTCCTGTATATTGTCCTCAAGTCTGCTTATTTGGATTCTCCAACTGCTGTCCTGTGCCCATCTCATTTCATCAGCACTACCACCATATTGTTCCTGCAAACGTGCTTCCTGGTAATCAACAATTTAACTACCAGATTTTTGGGTATGGGCCACAACCTGCGTTCTTACCTATCCAACAAACTTCTAATCTGAATGATCATATCCCAGCTCCAGAATCCTCAGATGCCAATTCCACAACAGGAAAGGCCTATGCCGCTGAGAATTTCCAATCATCTTCATATAATTACTGGACAAAGTTTGCGTCTCAACTACATGCCAAACCATATGACCTAAAATCTGTAAACCCAAACTTCCAGCACATAGGCAGCTCCAGTGACCCCCAGCAACTATCTGAATCTCACATTTTAATACATCCACAAGTGCAGACACTAGCTGAGAATGGTAAACTCTTTGAGCCTCATGTGCATCATGCTGGTGATTTAGACAAACCTTTTGAATTTCAGATCCCAGGTTATCCCCTATACTTTCCAAAGAACCCAAGTAGGGAGCCTTCTGAAAAGTTTTGGCCCTCTGACTCGTCAATGCAGCAACATTTATCTTCCCAGCTAGAGTATGAGATGTATCCAAATGAAGAGCCTCATGCGCTGAAGCCCCGTGCCAGTAAACCTGAACATTCTACACAAAAAAATAAAGCTGAAACTGCTGGTAGTTTCACAAAGCTCTCTGAGCACCATTCCACTGGAAGTGACACAGATGACAATTCTAAACCTGACAAGAATCACCACTACATGCTTCAAACATTTCCACCTTCAAACCATCGTTTAGGTCAGAAACAACCTGGTGAACCTCAGCCCTCAATTGATGTCTTAAGTAAGCTCTCTAAAGGACAAACGCTCATTCAGGCTTTTGTGCCTTACAGTTCACTTGAATCTCAGCCTACTCAGTCTGGCACTGAAAAGCCTATATTCATTAATGTTAGGAATGCACAACGTTTTAATCCTCCAAACTACTTAAATGAGGACACTACTGAGCATAACCACATGAAGTTGAAACCCACCAACCTAGAGTCCTTAAAACATTTTTGGAAGCCTGTGTTTCAGGCCGGCTCCACTGAAAGGATCTCCTCTTACCCTGAGAAGCCGTCTCATAGCCAAGACTAAGTGGTGCTCATCAACTAAACTGGTATGTTTTGAGTGTGAATAATCATCTGAACTTTGGCTTGAATTATTCAGACTAATAAATGCTTTTCTGTATTTATAGGGTGTGTATTCTGTCATTCAACTGAAGTCTTCAGCTCAACCTTTTGAATAAAGTTTTGGAAATTGTGAAATATTGGACTTTGTTTAAATGTTACTTAATTTACTGAAGTTTATTTGACGCTTGAGTGGCTTTTCATATCGCGTTAGGTTCAGCCTTAATTTAGCTTTTCATTAATAGTTTTCAGTCTAATTTTTCATTGTAAGACAATCTGTGTGATAGCATTTCAATATACACAGGATAGGATGTTATACTATCCATTATGCCATATTCCAATAGGAGCACTTCAAAAGACAATATTTGTGAATGGACTTGGGTTGAGAGCAGATATGTCATTGGGGTTTTCAAATGTGCACCCTCCATCCCAGATGTTTCGTTAATTTAAGCCCACGACTCCTCCAGAAGGTTTAACGGTGAGCAATGACATCTCAGTGCCACCCCCCTCTATCTGCTCTCGGCACGGCCAGATATTAATAACAAAACAAAAAAAGGTTATTTATTAAACGGAGAAATCCCCATACTTATCCTTAATTCCTATTCCTGCAGGCTTTCAATGCCAGCTCTGCAGGGCTACTTACCACCTGGAAAGAAGATAATCTTTCCCTACTCTGTTCCTGCAGGCTTAATATATGGCTCTCTGCAGATATCCCTAGACCTATCCCCATTCCCTATGCCTGCAGGCACTTTCTGCCAACTCTGCAGGGATACTTACCACCTGAAAAGAAGAATCTTTCCCTACTCTGTTCCTGCAGGCTTGATAAATGACGCTCTGCAGTAAAGACTTGCCTTTTATACCAGAAAGGTCTTGAGAATAGTTTTAGAAGCCCAAGAGGTGGGGTGCTGTAGTACGGAAGGCCTTGTCCCCCATGGAACGGAGTTTTGTCCTTTGGGTGTGGAGGAGCACATGGGAGTTATGTGACTATACTTCTGTACTCTTACCAGGATACTGGCAGCACTGTTCTGGATGTATTGTAATTTCTGGAGGCTCTTGCCAGAGATCCCGTTAAAGATGGTATTACAGTAGTCCAGCCTTGAGTTGATGGTGTAGTTAGGGTTGGGACAAACTTTAGCTATGTTTCTGAGATGGTAGAAGGAAGTCTTGCAGAGACGTTTGTGGTCATCAAAGTTAAGGTAGGGATCTGTGCAGTCATTGAATGGGCAAGCCCAATGATTCTATCGCTATTAATGGTGTTCAGGACATGCCTATCAATTTCTACAATTTCATTTACAAATGACTGAGTAGGTATTTATGGATTTTTCAATCCCTCCCTGCATAGCTCAGGTTTATTGACTCAGAGCCAATTTAAAGTGCACATATACAAGTCTAACAGTTTTAAAAGTAAGGCTGATCAGTGGAGCATTTGGGGCACTTGAGAGAACTGCTAATGGTTCCCATTTATAATATTAGTTGCAAGTGTATTTTACAAACTGTCTTTGTTACTGTGTTTTAGATGGATTTGGCCACACTTTCATAAAAGCAAGGGTAACGCGAGTTACTAAATGCAGCAATATGTCTCTCCATTGATTTAGAAAACCTAAACTACACGTCAATTACAACTGAGCACACTGTTTTAGCTCCGCTTTTGGAAGTAAAAAATCTTGATTAAGGTGGAAGTTATGTATGGACTATGCTTTCATGTTCCTCCAATCAGCAAATATGCTCTCAGTCAGGAGACCAAGGAGCACATTCTGTCTACAAATTTGGACTGCAGTAGTCTGCGTTTGTCCCCAGTACCTTTTATAGAAACCAGATTTATTTCCAAGTATTTCATTAAAATGTAAATGTTCAGACAATGATTAATCTGTAGCACCATGACAGTTTCAACTGAAGTGCTCAGCTATACTCCTACATATATGTACAAATATAATAAGCTTCACTTCGATTGGTTGACAATTTAAACCACCAAAGATTTAACCTAAATAATTGAAAAGCTAGTTTTGAATAGTGACAGGTACTGTTAGAATTGGGTTTAATTGAATTCAAAGAAATAACATAGGCATGAGCAATCTGCATCAGCGAAAGTGTTTAACCTTTATTTTTGCAGTTCACAAAATCCCTCTTTCAAAAGGAATATTGCCTAAAAATAATATAGTACATTTAGAAAGACAAAGGTATTTTAGGGATATAAAATGCAGGTTATAAAATGAATCATATAGCCTATGCATAGAGAAGTACTGAAATTAGGGAATTCAAATATTAAGTGCAATATCTTTACATTAAAGCTAATGTTTATTTTAAGATGATGTGTTGCAAATCTGAAACACTTTAAAACAGACGCCTTTTGGAGACTCAAATGTATGGAGCTGTAGAGAATGCAAATCTTTATTATCAGATTTTTTTACAGGGTAGCATAATATACATGTCATTATTCCAAGCGGTACTTCCTTCACACCAAAAAGCTCATCAAGAAGTACCTATACATCACAAATAAAGGCTTATTGTGCACAAAACGGCAAATTTTCCTTTTCTTCAAACATTCTATTGAGTTCTCTCCCACGACCAATTGGCTTTGAGCTCATCAAGACCTGAGAGGTCTGAGTGCTTAGTTGTAATCTAGTAATATTTCATTTTCCCTGGGCACAATGGTGTCAGAGCAATAGATGCCAGTTGGATAGATGCATCTGGATCTGCCCCAGGGGCCTTCGTCTTCACCAACACTGCCGCAGCATCAGCCACAGTTGGAGCATCAGCCATAACAGCTGGGTCTCTTGGAGCAGCGTTGGCTACAGGCACAACCTCGGTTGATTCATCCGACTCTGACAGAAGGCCACTTTGCTGGGGGTTGTGTAAAGGTGTGAGGGCATGGTACCGCAGGCCGGCTGTGGTGGTGAGGTTGCGTGAGTGAACATTGACCAATGAAGGCACGACAGGAACCACTGTAGTATTGGTGTCTATATTAGGTGTCTGAAAAAAGGTGTAGAAAATGAAAACCTTTATTCTAGATAACTAAAGCAATGTTTTCTTCCAAAGGGTTTCTTTCTTACCACTGAAACAAACATGTTGCAGTTGACTGAGTGCGCCGACTTCACCCCTTCCGCTCGGCAAAAGCCACGTTGCTAATGATCAAAAGAATGGCATTTGTTTGTTTAATTTATTAACACACAATTACTATCCGAATATTTGATTTGTTTTGTGTACTTTTGTTTTGGTGTTTATATCAGATTTCATATATTCAGATTTCAAACTTACTGCCATACTATTTGTTTGGGGCTCACAGATATCACCTGTGCAGTTGGCTTCTACAATGACGAACTCGGCAGCGTACATTGTCCCTCCAGACACTGGCTGAAACAGGGCAAGCAATAATATAAAAAAAATTATGTATAGGTTTCACTATCTCTTAAAAGATAATAATTTAGTAAATAATAATAGTAAAAATAATAATAATAATACATCGCTTTTAAACCTATAGACGCTTTACACGGTAAACAGAAAACATGGCAACAGACCGTGACCTACAAACAGTGAGAACAACCGACAAAACGCATCATCAGGTAAAACTACATTGAACTGAATATCAGATGAAGGATGGAACAGATTATTTAACACAGTTAAGACCAGAGTGAAAAGATGGGTTTTTAGATGGGATTGACAGATAGATAGTGACTTAGAGCTACAAATTAGCGGGGAGAAAGAGCTCCATAGTTTGGGGACTGCCCTAGAAAATGCTTGATCACCAGTTCTGAAGTTTGTATTTGAGGGTGACCGAATACTATTCCGTTTTATCCAGCATTATCTTGGTATTTTAATTGATTGTATTTCATACAGTACATCAAGTAAAGTACATAGAAAAGTTTGCAAGCAGTGTTAAGTTATTTGTACCTGTAATGTCATTCTTCCAACCTCCATTAGAGAAAACAATGCATTATTTGTTGTTAGGTTGTTGAAGGTGGCCATGGAAGCATAGACAAAGTCCAAGGCCATGGTGTCATTTAAAGGAAGGAGAGTGGGACAGCCCAAACATATGTCCTCAGTCGATTCTACACATTACCAAAGAAAGTGTGTGTGTGTGTGTAAGAGAGATAATTTGTTTTAACAAGATTACAGTAATAAAAATAGTAGATTTTGTTCCTACCTTCAGTCTTACACTTAAAAGCGGTGACCCTGAGGACACCACCAATTTTCTTTAAGATAACATCGCAATCTCCCTCCACAGCCTAAACATGCATACAAAAGCAACAACTTGAATTAGAAAGACTGCTTAACTACGTGATCACAATGGAGAAATGAACATAAGAGTTTTGTTTCAAATTCTGATATACCATTTAAAAACACTAAAGTTTCATGATGATGCATGGCATTAAAATAAAACACATTTGTCAGCACATAATAAAGACTAAGGTTCTATATATTCTCTACTCTTCTTTGGTCGCCAACATCATCTTCATCTGGCATTTACCTTTGTGTTTAGACAGCCTGGGAACAGCGTAATTTTATAACCAAAGAATGCGCCTGTACATTGAGACCTAATACTTTTAGGCAAGTATCCCCCTTACTGTCAATGCTTTTGGTCTGACTGTGCAGTTAGCAAGAGGTGTGGGATCCAGGACATGACAGTTGGTTTCCAGCAGCTCCACTTCCAGAGAATAGGTGTCTTCTCCTCCAGGCTTGAGAAGATTAAAGGAAGACAGAATTACTAGTATACATGCAGATTAATCTTTCCATCCTGTAGTATACGACATAATAATATGTTTATTCTCAAATTGTGCATACATGATACAAAAATAAATTACAAACAGTGCACATTTCAGTTCCTTTGTAATGTGAATCTACTTTCAATACATACGAATTGAGGAATGCTTAAGTTTTTGAAGTGAAAAAGTGGGCCTGTCTTTGAAGATCGGTTGGCACCACTGGTTTACAGTACCATGGAAATTATCTTGATATCTTCAATCCTGTTTAGAGCATATTTGTAGCCGTGAGTATGTTGACTGTTGAGGTAATCCTGAGCCACCAGGGCTGCAGCCTCAGCCTCCGAGGAGTTGCATGCCGGTCGTATGACGCTGGGCAGCACCTGTGCCCAGGCCCCCTCCAGCAAGACCAGAACCAGAGTTACCCCAAGATACTTCATATTCAGAGAAAAAGCACTGAACTGAAAAGAAAAAGAACTGAATCAGACAGGTAGTCAGAGGGATATAAGTGAGACAGACCCTGGGCACCCTAAAATACATGTATATATTGTACTTTAAACTTGCACACATAGAGCCAAGGTAAATAAGCATCATCCCCTGGACTCGTGTCACATGTAGAAGCTGTCCGGCCCTTCGGAGTGAACCCCTGGCTGAAATATACCGCCAAAATACAGGATAAAGTCTGGGGTTACTGGGTTGATGGTGGACGCAAGCCACTATTTAAACATTGTGGTCCAACATGTTGACAAGCAAGAAAATTTACTGGCAAACATTGCAGTTTACTACCTTGTTTGACAAGTATATTTAAAATTTTATAAGAAAATAGAAGAAATACTTTGTACAGGTAATGCTAAAAAAGGAAAGACAATTATTTTTTAAAGTTACGATTAACAGCTAAATTATACTTATCAGCCTACTCAATCTGTTGCTACCATCACTTTAGTTCATTCACCCATCTACACTGATTAGCCACAACATTAAAAAATCAGACAAGTCAAGTGAGTACCATTGATAATCTCGTTGCAATGTAGTGATGTCTCGTTTATGAATGACTTGGGACCAGAGAGTGATTCGTTTGTTTTGGTCGCGCATGCGCAACAACAGTTGAGTTCGTGCCATTCGTTACTTTAGTTCATCATAGGTTTAGTATAGGAAACAGAAATTAATAGTTCACCCCTCGATTTGGTCTTCGGGTCTGAGTCGTTCGTTAAATTTTCACGTGATAGATAGGCTCGGCATAGAATTGAGAAATGTTTAGTTCGCCATGGTTATGCAGTTACGATTACGCCGTGATTGACTCACTTTGATAGCTAACCCCTAAAAGCAGTTGTAATATAGGCCTACTAATTTACTGAAACGTGATGTATTGTATTTAGCCAAAAAATATTGATATTGGTTACCATTGATGTAGGCCTAATATTGATAGGCCCTGTAGATGCAGCCTATTTATTTATTTTCAGGTTGTCCATGTTTACTTTTTGCACTTAGCAATAACATGATGTATACACACCTTTACACACTATACTAAATAAAATATGTTAATTACAAATAATAAGTTAAATCACACCATACAAGCTGATACAGCCAAATAACAATCATACTTGCTAAGCCTAGCAGAGTAGCAGTCATGTAAAAAGTGAACGAAAGACAGGACAGTAAACAGAAATGAGTGGTTCACCCCTCGACTGGGTCTGAGTCGTTCCTTCAGTTTTCACATGAAGAGAAAAGAGTAGTTTACCCATTGTTCGGCCCTGAACTGGATCTTCTGGTGTAAGTCGTTCGTTCACTGGTCACGTGATAGCTGCGTAGGCACGAGACATCAGGAAACATAATTTAGTAGTTTACCCTTTGGGTCTGAGTCTTTCGTTCACTTGTAACGTGACTGCTTCATGCTTAAATTATGACTACGTTCATAGGTGATTAGTATTGATTTTTGGATTATTACACGTGAGTTTAAATGCATTACCCCCCCCCCCTCTCCTCCTCGAAAAAAGAGTAGTTAATGTTACTGAACGAGAGTTAAGTCTGTCCAATATGAAGTTACTGTAAACTAATAAAATCATAACGTTGCTACATCTACATCGTAAAGCCTGGTTTATACTTTCGCGAAGCAGCACATAAACAGCTCTGCGTAGCTTCGAAGCGCAGGGGTTTCTTGGAAAGCGTAGCTCACTGAGGCCCGCCGACGTGTTGACGGGGAGTCCTCCCAAATCCTAACAGCCCGTCGCGCGAAGCGTCTTTTAGTGCATCAAACAATCGCTGATTGGTTGAGCAGGGAAGCAAGTAGATAGTCGGAAATGTTTTGGCTGTATCCAAACAAATGAAAGCGCAATGACACAATGAACTGGAGAAGATAGGCTGATTTTCAATAGCCTTCGAATCATATGAGTGGTTTTATATGCACTTAGCAAGGCTTAGCTTGTAGCCTACATATAGGCTGTATATGTTACAACTGTTATCTGTATTGTTTGATAAACTGTATGTATGTGAATGTACAGCACTTTGGTCAGCGCTGCTTGTTTTAAACGTGCTCTATGAATTAACTTGATTTGATATAAGAAAATATGAAAAGCAGTGGGCAACCTTCTTCTCGTTGTTTATACTTTTGCGGGACATGAACGAGAGTTTCTGTGTCTGTGCTTCTTCTTCGGTTTTCTGTAGATTCTGGATAACTGAATGTGACACTGCCACCTAGTGGGCCCGTTAAACGTACGGTGAAGTATGTAGGCAAACTACTGTGCGAACGGAAGCGCCAAATGAACGTTTACGTTCACTAATGCGCTCACGGAGAAGTATAAACCAGGCTTGAGCCATATGTTTGCTAGCAGTCTTGTAAAGCTAGCGCCCACACACAAAGTTAGCTAAATTAAGCGAGTATGGGTTAATAATCATCAGTTACCGCTAGCCAGCTGGTTGTTAAGCTTTGGGTGCGTTCATAAATTGAATCTGAAATGCTCAGACAGCTTTTAAGCATGGTGACACTAGTTTTTCCAATTGCCACAGGCGGTTTTACAGCGATTCAGCATATGCTTTTCCTCCAAAAAGGACCGTGGTGGGCGTTCTGACAACAGGGGAGTGTCGTGTGATTTCCCTTTTCAATATACACAGGATAGGACGTTATAATATCCATTAAGCCATATTTCAAGATGAGCACTTCAAAAGACAATATTTTAGAATGGACTTGGGTTGAGAGCAGATATGTCATTGGGGTTATCAAGTGGGCACCCTCCACCCAGATGTTTCGTTAATTTGAGCCCACTACACCTCCAGAAGGCTTAACGGTGAGCGATGACGTCTCAGAGCCACCCCCCTCTATATCCGCTCTCGGCACGGCCAGATATAAAAAAAATAATAATAATAATTATAATAATAATTTTAAAAAAATGTGTTGTTGTTTATTAAACTGAGAGATACCCCTATACCTGTCCCTAATTCCTATTCCTGCAGGCTTTCAAATGTTAACTCTGCAGAGATACTTACCCCCTGAAAAGAAGATAATCTTTTCCTACTCTGTTACTGCAGGCTTAATATATGACGCTCTGCAAATGTCCCTATACCTATCCCTATACCTATCCATATTCCCTAGGCCTGCAGGCACTTTCTGCCAACTCTGCAGGGATACTTACCACCTGAAAAGAAGATAATCATTCCCTACTCTGTTCCTGCAGGCTTGATAAATGACGCTCTGCAGGAAAGACTTACCTTTTATACCTTTGTCCTGAGATTAATCCTTTCTTGGTTTTTCAGCATGATGTTCTTTACTTTTGTGCCCATATAGGATCCTTCTTTTTCAGCCACAGCCACTGGCTACTTCTTTCTGCTATATCTGATATAGCTTTTATGGTCTGGCGCAAATCTTTGCCGCAGATCCCCAACTCCTTAAAGAGTTTGGTAGTTGATATTGAAACAAATCCACGGCATCCAACTTCCACCTTTGTTCTCCAACCTCGCTGTTCTGCTTCAGCTGCTAATTTGCTGTAGCGGAGTTTCTTTCTTTCGTAAGCCTCGTCGATTGATTCTTCCCACGGGACTGTTAGCTCCATAAAATAAACAATTTGCTGTGTGTTGGACCAGAGTAATAAGTCTGGTCTTAAATTGGTTGTTGCAATCTCCGATGGGACTCTCAGTTGTTGGCCGACATCAGCAAGCATTTTCCAACCACATGCTCTCCTCAGCTACCCTGAGCTTTGTTTTGCTCTATAACTCTTCTTTCTTCTTCTTATTCTTCTTCTTTGCTCTATAACTCTCTCCCTGACAAAGCGAATTTGGTGCATGTCGCCCTCTGCTCCAATTGGCAGGCCATTAACTGTTGAGCGCCTATGCTCTATTGCTTCCGCCAAGAATTTTAGTACTTGATTGTGGCACCAGGTGTATCTTCCTTGAGTAAGGCTCGTCCTGCACCCAGCCATTATGTGTTTGAGATTAGCCGTCCCGCCACACAGGGGGCAAGTTGGATCCTCTCCTACCCATTGGATGAGATTTGTTGGTGTTTGCAGTACGTTGTAGGTTGCCCTAACAATGAAGCTAATTCTTGTGGATTCCATTCCCCACAAGTCTTTCCAGGTAAATTTCCTCTGCTCTACACTTTCCCAGTTCACCCATCGCCCCTGTTTGGATTGTGAGACAGTTTTAGCGCTCCTTACTGCTTCCTCTTGCTTACGTATCTGTTCTATCACTAATTTGCGTTGTTCCAAAGGGGTTGCTTTTGACCATCTCGGTTACTTGTACGAAGTCCAAGTCCTCCTCGTCCATGTTGTACTTGTCCTACTATTTCCGTATGTTTAAGGGCTGCTTTTGCTTGCAGTACAGCCTCTTTTGGATTCCATTTCCGTCCGGTTGCCAATGTGGGTGCCGCTTTTCTTATTATATTATCTCGGGATTCCGCAAGTGTCATTTCTAGTCTCGCTTTAGCGCACTTAAATTCCACTGTAAGCCCGGTAAGCGGCAGTTCCAGAGCTCCTTTCCCGCTTAGCTTAGCTTTCCTGGCAACCCTGACTTCCCAATGTTCTCTAGGTCTCTGTTCAGTTCTATCCTTAATTCCTCCACCTGCTCCGAGTCTTTAAGGGTAGCATTGTACCACTTTCCGAGGCTTTTGACAGGCTTTTCGATCGCAGTTGGAATTGGATCCTCATCTATGAAGAAAATTTGTTGCACAGTTTTCCCTTAACAACAGATATGCATCTGGATTTGCTTGGTTTTACTTTCATTCTAGCCCCTAGCTCTCATCTATATTAAGTAGGGATGTAATGATACACTCAACTCACGATTCGACACGATTCGCGATACGATTTTCTCACGACAAAATAAAAGGATATTGAAGACAAATTATGACTGAAAAAGATTCCTTCCATTATTTTTGAGACAGGAAGGGAATAAATTATAAGAACAATTCACAAGTCTATACATATTCAATAACAATCCAACAGTATTTTTATCCTATTCTGAAATCACACACAACAATCTGATTCCGTCTTTGCTGCGTCTTTATTAACACAACTAACTACTGTTATATCAGTCAATAAATAATAATATATTTGTGAGATATTTAATTTTAAAAGTAGGAGAGCTCTGTTTCTATTTAAAACAGCTGAGAATGTTACTGTCAGCGTTCCCTCGTCAATAAGAAAGAAAGCTCACACATCTGTCAAATTCATACTGCTGACTTGTTCCCTCGAAACCTGTAGACCTATGTCCTGTGATTGTCAGCCTGCAATCCCTACATTTGCCCATCATAACAGGGGGAACACGTCCTGACACGAGACAAAGTCATTGATGCAGTTAACAGCTGGTGTTCGGCCTATTTGCCAAAAGTCGGTATACTTGTAACAACATGCAAATATATAACATCAACGCTAGATGGCGGTATATGACTGTGAAAACTCTCTCCCCAGTTATTTCAATGGAGACAAAAACCGATTAAAAATAATAATAAACAATATGACACGTGAACCGATCACTTAGCTACATGTTACTGGACGGCATTAACCAAGACCTTTGGGCACTGGAATGGAATCGATAAGAGTCAAAACTGCGGGCAGAGTTAAGGCGCCAAAAACAGGCCTAATAATAATAATAATAATAATAATAATGATAATAATAAATATAACTGCATGCAGCATATGCGGTGGCCGGCTATGTAAAAAGAATTACAGAAAAAAAAAGAACATTAAGGGGGAAAAAATATTATAAAATAGCATAAAAAATACTGAAAAAGTAAATAAAGAAAAAGAAGATTAAAAAGACAGAAATTTGGTTGAAATGGTCATAGAACTCTCAGCAAATTGAGGAGGTTTCACACCCACCAACCTACACCACCTTCAGTATCCTTGCTAGCAAAATTTGACTGTTCATGTACTGTGCCTTCAGAGCTTTCTTGTCATTTAATTTTAATTCTTTTAAAGACTCAAATAAATCATAATAGTTCACATGAACTGAATCGAATGAGTTGACTCTTTAAAACGACTCAGACTGCAAATCACCGGCGACACCAGCAAGCAGAGTTCCACGTCTGTCAACAATTAAACTGCTCACATTCATGCAAAAAGGTCACATACACAAAGAATGAGACATGCTCTGACTTTATTCATAGACACACCTTACACAGTCACAGTGTCACATCTAACAAAAGTACAAACCGATATCAGCGTTTATACATAAACATGATAAAAACATAACAAGGAAACATAAACATGATAACAAGGAAACATTAAGAATCTACTGCCCATAACAGTGAACAGAGTTCCTCACCAGGCACGCTGGGAGTTACGCCCAACGCTACATTATGTTGATTAGTCACAAAGATGTCTGCCATGCGCAGTGATGGCCCCCCAGCTCTAAAATAAATTTGGTAATCCAGTTAAGAACAAATCTCAGAACATATAAACCTCTCTTTGTCTGATATAATAAATTTGGTGTTCCAAACCGTACAAATATCTGCTTTGCCATGTTGATTTGACACCTCGTCACATAATTGTTATAATGGGCAATAGATTTACACGGTGACATCGCCACCGCCCGCATCTCACACAACAAAAGTCGTGTTGTAGCCGCTTCCCATGTCTATATGAATACTTTAGTGATCATAAATTTAAATCTGACAATGTTTGATGGTGGTTACTCAATAATGCTGAAGACGTTCTTAGTCACGGTTGCAAAACGATTCTCTCCCAGTGCCACTTGAGGGCAGATCCGACACTGTGTCCACTGCTATCTGGAGAGAGTATCAGGCAAAAGAAAGAAACTACTAGTGGCGTT
>JAPMUY010008836.1:0-12500 GCA_026901105.3 Galaxias olidus
AAGTTTAGCTTCGATGGGGGCAGTGTTGCACTGCTTTTATTACCTGCTAACTCAACGCTGTTGAGATTTGTATGTTGGGGGAAAACAAGGAGACGAGAAGAGTTCGACAGAGCTTTTGGAATAGAGTACTCTGTATTGTTTAACGAAGCACCTACTACACATCTGAAAAGAATTGCCGATTCAAATAATTGGTCATGATTTGATATTGGTGATGTGTAAAATAGGTTATGTAGGCCATAAAATGGAAATAATAAGTTGTAAAAGGCAGTTGCTATGGCCTATTTTCCCAAAGTACATGTAGAATATGGTATATAGTTGATTATTTGCACGAATAGGAATCAACTGGAGTATAAGCGTTACCGCGCTTTGACGGCACTACTATGCTGAGGAGTGGAGAAGAAAGAGTTGGATTTGCTTCCATTATAACTATTTTCTAAAACGTGAATGTGTTCCAAGTTTTTTTTTCCAGCAACTGCCATCAAACCACACACCCAAGGCAACATAAAAAAACTTCTACAAGCTCGTTGTGATAAAACTTTCTAACAGAGTTGGATTTCAAGGCGGAGTAAAATAATAGCCGGTCAACCAATGGTTGGACGAGTTTTGTCAAAAGGGCGTATCTTTGCAAAGTTTGTTACAACTTCAGATGGCCCCTCCCCCGCTAGCCACCACGAAGCATTTATATGCATGTGCGCACTGAAGGCAGTAGCGAAGCACTCTGGCTCAGCGCTTCTTGGGGGAAGATCTAAAAAAAATAAAAATAAACCACAACAATACTTTCCCTCGTTTCTTCTCAGCACCAACACTTGGATTGCATATGAACTTTTGAGAACTTTAAGCTTTCCAAAACCAGTCGTGGCATTTTCTACAGAATTTACTTTGTGCATTCAAGGATCCTGCTCTGTCCTCCATGAGAGAACTACTTCGTCAAACTTTGGAAGAAGAGATGTCTGCAACCATCTTGTCCGCCTTCTACGACATCGACATGCTATATAAGGTACTTTTATAGAATTTAGTTCATCATTGATTTCATTGTTAATGTTTGCAACTTTAAAGCCAATCAGCCATTCGGTCTAGTCAAACCTGTTGATATGCAACGTCACGCAGTTTGCGAAACGATTTACTTTCAAATCCTGGGTAGCCAAATGGCATAACTGAAATGTTGTTTAAGTGCAATACTAATTCCTGAATTTATTTCCTTTAACAGCAAGATAAAAGCCTAAACATGAACGCAATCCACATCAACAGCATGCTGGACAAGAAAGCGGTGGGGGCTCCGGTGAATACTACGAGCTCCAACAGTTGTTCTTTCACCCCGGGATTTTTCCGTAGAAACTCTACCAGCAACGTGGAGGCGATGACCAACAGCAATAAATACTCCTTGAGCTCCTACAGCAATCTAAAGGAGAATTTGCCAAGCAGCAATAGTACAACTGCTCTTATGAACAAGGAGAACAAGTTTCGTGACCGTGCGTACAGCGAGAACGGAGACCGCAGCATGGACCGCAGTCAACAACTGCAAGTCCTGCAGCAGCAACAGCAAAAACAGGGCTCTCAAATCAACTCTACACGCTACAAGACCGAACTGTGCAGGCCATTCGAGGAGAACGGGGCATGCAAATACGGGGAAAAGTGCCAGTTTGCTCATGGCTATCATGAGCTGAGGAGTTTGTCCCGCCACCCTAAGTACAAAACCGAGCCATGCCGCACCTTCCACACGATCGGTTTCTGCCCTTACGGTCCCCGCTGTCATTTTATCCACAATGCAGAGGAGCGCAGGTCTCCAAGCAACGCCAACATGCAAGGGGAGCCCAAATCACCACGCGATCTGTGCGGCTATGGACAAAGGGACGTCGTGCCACAGCAATCCGGGTACAACCAGAGAGACCGGCCAAAGCTTCACCACAGCCTTAGTTTCTCTGGCTTCTCAACTCACCACGGGCTCGAGTCCCCCCTGCTCGAGAGCCCCACGTCACGCACCCCTCCGCCTCACTCCTCCTCCTCCTGCTCACCTAGCTTCTACGAGGACGTGCTGTCTTCCAACTCCATGTCCTGTGTGAACAGTGCCTTCTCCTATCCCGGGCAGGACCTAAAAGCCTTACTGGCCCCTCTGGCCGTGCACGCTCAGAGCCAGAACGCCTATAACCAGTCCAACGGTGCCTACTACGGAAACCTTCAAGCCAGCATGTGCCCCCCTTCTCCCACCTATAACATGAGCCACTTGCAGTCGCTGCGCCGCCTGAATGAGTCGCCGGTGTTTGAGCCTCCTCCCAGCCCTCCTGAGTCCCTGTCCGACCGGGAGAGCTATGCCAGTGGATCGCTCAGCTCCTCTGGGAGCCTCAGTGGATCAGAGTCACCCAGTCTGGACGCAGGGAGACGTTTGCCAATCTTCAGCAGGCTGTCGATTTCAGATGACTAGATCTTTTTTTTTTTTTTTTTTTTACATGTACAAAAAACATGTATTTTTCAACGGATGAAATGTATCCTTGACCTGGCATTAGTTGTTCCTGTATGTAAAGAAAACTGTACAAAGTAGGTAACAGAAGGCATTCCATCAGTGACTTTGCCTAATGCTATTGGGCTGCGGATGAGTAGCTCTCCCTGGTCATGTGTCAGGCAAGCCACACTTTCCTGGGATAGATGTGTAACAAGACTTGACAAGAGACTCTAGCGGTTTCAGATTTCCTCCATCCTGCCAAGAATATGCCTTGACACAAAGTAACACGTTTTGGTATTTTCAAAGTTCGTCGTTTTTATTCTTCTGTAAGCTTCAACTTCCATTCCAGAACTTTATTCTGTTTCACAGCGCCACACAGTGGTTTGCTTGGTTAGTCTAGTTTGTTGCTTGGTTTAAAGCACTCTTGAGTTTGGTTTTGTTTGGGGAAATCTGCTGATGGTTGAATTTATATTTTTTTAGCTGTTTTGAGTGATTACATGGCGGTGCATAACTGCCTATGGACTATTTAACTTATTTATTATCTTGTGAAAAGTATAGGCTACATAGGTAAATTTGTGTCCATACTGTATTTATCAAGTATGATGAAGCAATAGATCTATATTCTTTTATGTTTAAATTATGATCGCCATTATTAATCTGCATAAAGTGGAGTGTATGTTCTTTTCACAGTAATATATATATTTTGTTTTTTGGTCTCCTTTTTGTAACTTCACTTCGTTTATTTTTATTGTAAATGAGTAAAAAAAAAAAAATCTTAATTTAAAAGAACGTATGTGATATTTATTTCATTAATTTTGTTTACGTTTATTAAACAGTTTGCGTGATTGCGGTTTGTTCTGAGGATTCTTGTCAGAGGAAGGTGTTTTTCTTTTTATGAGAATCCCTATTTAGATGTTTCTGTAGAATGTATAAACAATTTGGTTGTATAGACCGTCCAAACATGAGCTTGCCTTACATTGTTTTCTTCTAGATCAGACTTCAGTGACAGAACCCAAGTCAATAAATTAACCAAAAAGTATTTTATTCTTTTTTTCTTTACTTTTTTTTTTTCTTCCTCTTTCTGTTTGCGCAGGTCACACTGTGATTCCAGCCACGTGCTAAAGAATGTAGCAATCCGTTGGGCCCCAGTATTATTGTGTAGTGCCTGTGGGGCTCACTCTCTTGACATGCCTTAAGATGAACCAAATCTAGTATTTTCCTACATGCTATCTTTTTACACGGTTGAACTGAATGTAGTGTTGAATCTGAATAACTTTTGGGAAGGTTGTTACCACTTTTTATACGCTCGCTGGAACAACATCGACCTGATCCGTTGAGTCTAGGCCCCCATGTCTCCACTTTACATTTTCTTTGCTTAACTTTGAGATTTGACATTTTTTTAGTCTGGGTCTTCTGAACAGAACTTGCTGGACGGGGGAGTTGAATAAGTTATGTTTGTACATAGTAGGTACAGGGGATGCGCACTATGTACTTTGACTACTTTTATCAGAAGTAAAGCTTTTTGAATGTAACAAAAAACGGACAAAAAGACGACGTGAGTTGTAATATACTTATTTTTTTGGGGAGTCGGTTCACTACAAATTGAGTGTGAGACTGTTAATGTTGTACTGTACATTTCTTTGTAGTTCTCCCAATAAAATCATTTTGAAAAAGACTGCAGGTCTGGCATGATTTCTTTTCAAATGTACAGTATTCTTCAGAGGCCAACCAACAAATCTAAATTTGATTGTCAACGACAAAACGGTCGGTTCCACATCGCTGACACTCCTGCTTCCCTTGTTGATCGCACGAGCCCACCAGAAGTCACAACAAACTGTTTCCCCTCCTTCAGTGGAAAGTGTCTGGAGGTGAAGGTATGTGTGTGTGAGCTGGCCAACCCTATCTGGTATAACTGCAGGCTTACTACTGCATTGGGAGGCTGTGTTTGCTGTACGGACCCTGTCCTTGGTCATGTGTTTGGAACCGGCTCTCATTCAGAGTGTTGTGTTTCTTTCTGTCTGCTTTGTTTGTTGTTTCACAGCCCTTCATCACAATCCCTCCCTCTTACTCACACTCACCTCACCAACGTTGACCCAGAAATCAAAAAACGGGTGCCAAGAACAATACAGACGTGCAAGGTAAGTAGATTGGGTGTGGGTTGTGGCATTCATCCTACCTGGCAGGTGTCCAGCCTCAAGCCTTTAATAAGTGATGCATTATCGCTTATGGCTGACCTCTGTAACCAATAACGCTACAGGGAAAGCCAATGCCTCAGGAGAGAGCCATAGACGTTGAGCTGGTGGCTTAGACATGCTCGCTAGCTCGTCCACACCAGCCCAGTGCTCTTTGCTCATTGGAGAATGTTGATCGTTTCTGTAATGGCTGTGCCTTATTCACGTTATGGGGTCAGGGCGTTCATCATTACCAGACCCTAACCCTAACAATCCCTTTGTAAACACGACCATTTTGTGTTCCTCTTAAACAATAGTCAATCTCCTGATCCTGTCCACTTTATCACTTTGTAGCCTGCAAAAGTTGCGAGATATTGCCGCAATATTTTGTTTTAACAAGCTAGCAACCTCTTTCAAGAAACTCCTTCACTGACCAGTTCTGTGCAGTTATCAGGGGCTGGAAAGTCATTAAGAGAAGAAAGGCCCTAGGAGTCATGCGGTGCTGAGAGTTCAGGAAAAAGATAAGGGCTGATAACCCGGGTCAAATATTTACAGTGTCCTCAGGATTTCATAATGTAGTGTTTATCAGGGCAGAGCCAAGAGAGTCGTAATCCTTCACAATGCCGCGTGCACTGCCAAATGAGATCCACGTAACCGGCTTTCTATCTCCCTGTGTTTATGCGTGTGTGTGTGTGTGTGTGTGTGTGTGAGGGTGCGCATTGAGCGAGATTAACCCTTATGTAGGAGAGAGAAATGTTTTGTTGGCTGCGTGTGTGTTTTTATTTTCTTGTCTCTATTGATGTGTGACTGTGTGTGTGTGTGTGTTCCTGTTTATGTGTCTTTGTTCATGCCCGTGTGTGTGTGTGTTCATGTGTGTGTTTGATCATGCTCCTATATGTGTATTTGTGCGTGTGTGTATGTGTACTTGTGTTTAGCTTAAAGGTGTGTGTGTGTGTGTGTGTACTTGTGTTTCGCTTAAGGGTGTGTGTGTGTGTATGTGTATGTGTATGTGTTGTATGTTCATTTGTGTGTTCGATCATGCTCCTATGTGTGTGTGTGTGTATGTGTTGTATGTTCATTTGTGTGTTCGATCATACTCCTGTTTGTGTGTTAGTGTGTGATTGAGCTGGTGTTTGTGTTCAGCTCCTGCTGGTTAATGGGCCTGGAGCTCCCACAATGCCAGGAAATACTCTGACCTGCGATTACGGCAGGAAGAGACGGGTTCCTGGTCGCCGCCCGTTTTTCCCTCCCGCTCTGCCACCTCCTCCTCCTCTTCCTCCTCCCCCTCCTCCATAGCTCCCCTATCCAGGAAGTGGCTGCACTCTGGGAGTTCCTGTGTGGTGAGGCGGGGCTGCAGGAGGAGAACAGGAGGAGCCCAGCCTCCATGTCCCCTAGTGGCTGCACCCTCCTAACCAAATACCCCCCACGTGCACGTTGTTCACGCCACACAACATTTCAAAATCAAAAATACACTTCAGCATCTTAATACCTGGCCGGTACCGATCGTGATGCCAGTGGGCCGGTACCGATCGTGATGCCAGTGGGCCGGTACCGATCGTGATGCCAGTGGGCCGGTACTCAAAGTCGTTTCAGGACATAGTCCTCTTTCATGGGACCTCCCTGGTTGGAAGGAGGTGAGGCCATTGTAAGCTCCTGGGTCGTGGAGGCTGGATGAAGTCACACTGGACCCTAGTGGACCGGGTCGACTATGTTCCTCTCTGCTGGGCCTCGCTCGCCCTGCGTAAATATTTACAGAGCGTCCTGTGAGGGGTCCGAGAGTCTACCGGCCTCGGCCCACCGCACCTCCCAAACACAGAGCACGCCCCGACGCCAGCGTGCCTGTCTGTGCCTGTGTGGGTCTGCTGTGTGGGTCTGCTGTGTGTGTGTGTGTGTGTGTGTGTGTGTGTGTGGGAGTCTGCTGTGTGTTTGTCGGATGAGATACTTGCCTTGGCCGTTCCAGAGTTTACTAACATGGTCCCAGGCAGACGTATTCACGAGAGGAGAGGAGGGGAGGGGAGAGGAGAGGAGAGGGGAGAGGAGAGGAGAGGAGAGGAGAGGAGAGGAGAGGAGAGGTGTTTGTTCACCTCTTTCCACCCATGTCGTGACATCATTTATTTATGAGTGGAACATTCCTCTAAATTGAAATTTTCTTCATCTTTTTATGAATGTAAATAAAATGGGAGATGTAAATATTTTGGAGGTCTGCGGTCGGTGTATTTGATGTTTACCTCTCCGTGGATGTTTTCCGGAGTCGTCCTGGCTCTGGAAGGCTCAGCCTACTCTTTTCATTGACAAGCGTTAAGGCTATAGCCTTTGGCCCCTACGCGCCTAGATACAATCCTAGATTACCAGGGGCCGGATCGCACACGGACACGATTCTTTTTTCGCACACGGACACAGTCACTTCCTTTTCCTCATTCTTTTCTGTCACTCTCCCCTTTTTTAATTTCAGACGTGGAAACTTTTTGCCGCGGGCAGAGTCCGTCCTCACCCTCGATCTGGGTATATCAATTAGGGGATGGTGTAGGAACATACTTTGGTAAACGAGTTTAGCAGGAAATGAAGTAGCAGCCCTCTATATTTAACCTCCAGAACATCCGTCTACCACGCCAGCCCCAATTTTCTTCACAACAGCCTCTAGTGAGCGGACACCCTCCTATGAGTAAGACAGGCTCTAGTGAGTGAGACACCCTCTTATGAGTGAGACAGGCTCTAGTGAGTGAGACACCCTCTTATGAGTGAGACAGGCTCTAGTGAGTGAGACACCCTCTTATGAATGAGACAGGCTCTAGTGGGTGAGACAGGCTCTTATGAGTGAGACAGCCTCTAGTGGGTGAGAGGCTCTAGTGGGTGAGACAGGCTCTAGTGAGTGAGACAGGCTCTAGTGGGTGAGACAGGCTCTAGTGGGTGAGACAGCCTCTAGTGAGTCAGACAGCCTCTTATGAATGAGACAGCCTCTAGTGAGCGGACAGCCTCTTATGAATGAGACAGCCTCTAGGGTGAGACAGACTCTAGTGGGTGAGACTGTGTGTGTGTGTGTGTGCGTGCGTGCGTGCGTGTGTGTGTGTGTGTGTGTGTGTGTGTGTGTGTGAGAGTGTGTGTGAGAGAGACAGCGCGTGTGTGTGTGTGTGTGTGTGTGTGTGTGTGTGTGTGTGTGTGTGTGTGTGTGCTGAGGGCCCCGTTAAGAGGCCTCCCTGTAAATAACCTCCTATCTCTGCTCGGTACGTGCCTCCCTCATCACACGCTGACCCCGCAGCCTAGCGCCGTGCCCCGTCCAGACCCCTATGTGAGGGCCAAAGTCCAGGCAGGCAGGGGCGTGTGGAGCCACCGCCGGAACATTCGACACGGCCTGACTAGCTGAGAGGAGCTTTACTTAGACCGGGCGGGGTCCTCACACTCCACTGGCAACGGAGCGGCGGGGCTGATAAGGAAGTGTCTGTCAGGCCTGGAGGCGGGGCTGGTGGGCAAGGAGCCGCTGGCAGAGGAGCGGGGGGATGGGGGGATGGGGGGGGGGGGGGTGGGGGGGGGGGGGGGGGGGGTTTGTTGATGGCCGCCTGGCCCAACACGCTGCGCGGACCCACAGGGTGTACAGGGTGTAAACAGAGACAGCCACACATGAGGTTCGGGTTATGAATGTGGCGATGATGAATGGTCCTTTACCATGGGCGCTGTGGCCTGGGGAAGCACTCACACACACTCACACACACTCGCTGGTTTACATCTACATACACACACACTCACACACACTCGCTGGTTTACATCTACATACACACACACACACACACTGGGAGGAGATGGAGCCGGGCCAGTGTAAGTGTGAGAGCGACTTCCAAATCTTGAAAGGTGCTGTTTATTTGGTGGCGTTCTTGGCACAGTGGACGCCCATGACTCCCTTCAGCTCGCCTTGTGACTGAGTAAACAGTGTGCCGCGTGGAGCAGAAACAGGATCCTTGAGGCTGGGGACTGTATCCTGTTATGCATTTTATACGTGTGTGTGTGTTTCTCCATATGTGTGTTTGCGCACTGCTGAGTAATTACATATAATCATCCAGCATGTTTATACTGTACAAATAGTGCTATTCTGCTGGATGAGGGGCTGTCAGTGGGGAGGGGGGACAGCGGTGGACCAGCCCCGGCCAGGACCATCACAGCCAGCCCGGGGGACAGCGGTGGGCCAGCCCCGGCCGGGACTATCACAGCCAGCCTGGGGGACCATCACAGCCAGCCTGGAGGACAGCGGTGAGGTCCTGCCTCCAGGGGCTGGCCTCCGCAGGGGAGCCCCTGCTGCCTTTGAGGCCTGACCTGGGATCATCTGGGAGCGAGTTAAAGGGGTCAGGGGTCATTTGGAGCGGGATGTTGTGTGTGTGTGTGTGTGTGTGTGTGTGTGTGTGTGTGTGTGTGTGTGTGTGTGTGTGTGTGTGTGTGTGTGTGTGTGTGTGTGTGTGTGTGTGTGTGTGTGTGTGTGTGCGTGCGTGCGTGCGTGCGTGTGTGTGCGGTCTGGTGCGAGTGCTCTCCCTCACGTCCATATTTCATATCTGTGCTTTTCAAACAAAGCTTATGTTGATACAATCTCCTGGCCAGGGGAGAGAGGAAATGAGTGTTTGTGTGCACGCTAATGATGTTTTCTATTGCCCACCTAATTCTCTCTCTCTCTCTTTCTCTTTCTCTTTCTCTTTCTCTCTCTCTCTCTCTTTCTCTCTCTCTCTGTTCTGCTCTGTCACCACCTTGCTTGGGAGAGATTCTTCTTCCTTATGGAAGCCTCGCGTCCATTATCAGAGGGGTTGGTGGGAGTTTCACCCTCACCTTAGTGACCTTGACTTTGAAGAAGACTCCATTGTACAGGAACGCGTGATGAAGAGCAGTCAGAAATGCAACGGGTGAGAGCTGTAGTCATGTTTGCCCCGGGTCCATCAGACCAGTACAAATCGCAGTGTGTGAGTGTGTGTGTGTGTGTGTGTGTGTGTGTGTGTGTGAGTGTGTGTGAGTGCACTCCTCCCCTGCCTGGTGCACACTCTGCCTCTGGCCCTCAAGCCCTTCCTTCTGTCAATGGCCCCTTTAAGGGTCAGGGGAGCGCAGGGGCCCAGCACAGAGCACCTTTGTGGCCCCGCTCTCAGGACACTCATTCATACGCAGCCAGGCCAGGAGAGGCTTCTGCAACGTGCACTGAGCCTCGTCTGTTCACACACACACACACACACACACACACACACACACACACACACACACACACGGCCAGGCACTGAGCAAACACACCTCCGCCCCCTTCACCTAACTGTCAGTGTGTGTGTTTGCTTGTGTGTGTGGGTGGGATCGGTGTGTGTGCATCTTCCTCTACTGTAGACATGTTTCCCTTGGTGGTAAACAAGGAGGGCTACATTTCAGGAGTTTGGTTGGCTTTGTTCGGGTCGGTTGGTTTGTGTGACCCTGTGACCCTGTGACCCTGTGACCCTGTGACCCTGTGACCTTGTGTTCGTTGTTATCAATTAATTCTGACACTCTTTACACTGGTGCAGGTGGTTATTATTGAACATTACAGGAAAAGGCCATTCTGGGTTAAAAATTATTTTCCTGATGTTTGTATGGAGGCTACACACACAAGTGCACACACACACATACACACACACACACCTTTTCTACATGGGCCTAAAGCACAGTTATATATACAGAACCTCCATTTTGCAGAGCTAGCGGCGACCTTACCGCTAATGATTTAGCGCATGCACTATGGACGGTAGAGGTCAGCCCCAACCCAGTTCCCTGACCCCCAGTTCCCTGAACCCCAGCGCCCTTAACCCAGTTCCCTGCCCGTGTCCTCTGCATGCAGCTGTCACGACTCTGACCTTCCAGCCAGCGGCACAGTTGACCGTCAACCAGCCCGCAATGATTAACCGCCCCCCCTCCCTCCACCCTGGAGGACGCGTGTGCGTGGTGGTGCCATGGCCACTGCATGTGCCCCTCCGGCCCGCCACCCGGACTCGCTGACCTGGATCCCAGCCTCCACGAGAGAGAGGAGCAGAGCGGCATCACGTAACGGCCAGGGGCAGAGGGAGCTAAGCCCTGTCTCAGACCCAGGTTAACGGCCAGGGGCAGAGGGAGCTAAGCCCTGTCTCAGACCCAGGTTAACGGCCAGGGGCAGAGGGAGCTAAGCCCTGTCTCAGACCCAGGTTAACGGCCAGGGGCAGAGGGAGCTAAGCCCTGTCTCAGACCCAGGTTAACGGCCAGGGGCAGAGGGAGCTAAGCCCTGTCTCAGACCCAGGTTAACGGCCAGGGGCAGAGGGAGCTAAGCCCTGTCTCAGACCCAGGTTAACGGCCAGGGGCAGAGGGAGCTAAGCCCTGACTCAGACCCAGGTTAACGGCCAGGGGCAGAGGGAGCTAAGCCCTGTCTCAGACCCAGGTTAACGGCCAGGGGCAGAGGGAGCTAAGCCCTGACTCAGACCCAGGTTAACGGCCAGGGGCAGAGGGAGCTAAGCCCTGTCTCAGACCCAGGTTAACGGCCAGGGGCAGAGGGAGCTAAGCCCTGACTCAGACCCAGGTTAACGGCCAGGGGCAGAGGGAGCTAAGCCCTGACTCAGAGCTCAGTCCCACACGTCTGGTCAGCTGAAATGGGGTTAGAGGGGCCCCGTTTGGTTTGGAACCGCGACACACAGCCCATTAGCCAATCACATCACGACAATGGGAGTCATTAAAACCAATGGCTTTGAGGCCGATGGTATTTCTTTTTTTTTTCAACCGTTACAAACTTTTTGTTTTACGAGTGGTTTGGTCCACTTGGGGCCCTGGTCGCCCCCCGCCTTGCGTCGTCCCGTGGTCCAGTCCGAAGAGACTTCTGATCTGGGAGGAGATGAGATGTTGGGTTCGGCCTAGCAGTGTTTTCAGAACCGCACATTGCACAGCGTCCCAGCTACGTGACTCAAGACAACCTCCATTTTAATGGCTTTATTTATCCTTGCCTGACGGTGTTTATGAGAGAAGCGTTGGATAAATTGTTTATGGAAATAGTCTTTTTTTTCCACCTCTTGGGAAAGCACATTAGGTAATTCATTATGCGAGTGCTGTCCCGGCCGACCAGGGTCACTGTTAATATCTGTCAGAGGGCTTGGCTGCACAGCCCCAACGCGGGGAGTAGTTTCCATGGCTGGGGCTGGCTCTCCAGCGCTACAACATCCATCCCTGCAGAGACTGTCAGCACGCCCGACTCAGAGTGGGAATGTGTGTGTGCGATGTTTGTGTGTGGTGTGTGTGTATGGTGTGTGTGTAGTGTGTGTACGGTATGTGTACAGTGTGTATATGGTGTGTGCATGGTGTGTGTGCGGTGTGTGTTCAGTGTGTTTGTATGGTGTGTGTACTGTGTGTGTTCGGTGTGTTCACTGTATGTGTGCAGTGTGTGTGTAGTGTGTGTTCAGTGTGTGTGCAGTGTGTGTGCAATGTGTGTGCAGTGTGTGTGCAGTGTGTGTGTGTTTGGTGTGTGCAGTGTGTGTGTGCAGTGTGTGTGCAGTGTGTGTGCAGTGTGCGCATGGTGTGTACAGTGTGTGTATTGTGTGTACAGTGTGTGTGCAGTGTGTGTGTTAGGTGTGTGTTAGGTGTGTGTAAAGTGTGTGTTCGGTGTGTGTTCGGTGTGTGTGTGTGCAGTGTGTTAGGTGTGTGAACAGTGTGTGTTCAGTGTGTGTGCAGTGTGTGCACAGTGTGTGTACAGTGTGTTAGGTGTGTGTACAGTGTGTTCAGTGTGGGCTCAGTGTGTGTTCAGTGTGTGTACAGTGTGTATTAGGTGTGTGTACAGTGTGTGTACGGTGTGTGTACGGTGTGTGTACGGTGTGTGCACGGTGTGTGTACGGTGTGTGCACGGTGTGTGTACGGTGTGTGCACGGTGTGTGCACGGTGTGTGTACAGTGTGT
>JAPMUY010008836.1:17500-25000 GCA_026901105.3 Galaxias olidus
TGTGTTTGTGTGTCTGTAGCAGGGACAGATGAACACGCGGAGTTGTTTGTTTTCTGGTGATGTCTGATCCTTTGATCGCTCCCAGCGCTCAGAAAGGTGAAGGGTTGGCCATGGAGGTGTTGAACATCATATGACCGGATCCCTCTGCTCTACAAACACAGCCACATGATCTACTGTACACACACACACACACACACACACACACACACACACACACTCTCTCTCTCTCTGTTTCTCTCTCTCTGTTTGTCTCTCTCTCTCTTTATTGCTCCCGCTCTTTCGCTCTCTATCTCACTCTCTATCGCTCTTTCTCTCTCTCTTTATCTCTCTCTCTCGCTCGCTCGCTCTCTCTATATCTCTCTATCTCTCTATCTCTCTCTTCTCTTTCTCTCTTTCTCTCTTTATCTCTCTCTCTCTCTGTCTCTCTGTCTCTCTTTTATTCAGCACAGCTCAATGTCCTCTCAGGCGGAGGAAATCAAACCTGGCCGGAGGGCTGCACCCGTCGCTGCCATGGAAACCGTGGAAGGGATTGACATCACGGCAGCCTTGGCTGTGTCCTACTTGATCATGAGACCAGAGGGAGGGAGAGGGAGAGAAAGAGGGAGGGAGAGAGAGAGGGAGAAGGAGAGAGGGAGAGAAAGAGGGAGGGAGGGAGAGAAGGAGGGAGAAGAAGAGAGAATGGGAAACCACCGCTGGCCAGCGTTCGGGGGAAACTCCAGTATCTAATGCAGTAATCATCTCTGTGCTTACTATTGAGTGATTGACTGGATGGCGTCCACCATTCACTGTTGTAATCCTTACTCGACATTAAGAAACAAACATGGAGAAATGTGTATGCCTGTTTATCGGAGCCATTTAATGACGTCATCATAATCATCAGACCGCCCTTGAAGTTTATTGGCCGTGGTTAAATTGTGTTTAAATGTAATCAGCTAATTGTTGTAGTCCACGTGGACCTTGGTCAAAGGCACAACAGGCAGTCACCAGTACTGTAGGTCATTCTTTCGTTTCTCTTTGGAAACTATTGTGTGTTTAAGTAGAATGGGTTATTTTTTTAGTCTGTGTAGAGGATGTAATGTATCTGTATGCTGAGTTAACCCAACCAGCCACATGTAAGGCTCATCTCTCTCATTTGACAGAAAACACACACACACACACACCATTACACTCCTTACACACCAGCAAGCCGTCTGAGCGTTCACGTTGCACCCACAACAGTACGACACACTCCCCCAGGGGTCACCGCTTTGACCTTTCACCTTTGACTGGGACTTGATCCTGTCCCTCCAGTTACCTGATTGTCTGACAGCGGTAATGCCGGTGTTGGCCGAGGGCGCTGACCTCCCTCAGGTCGTCAGCGTGTTCACACGACCTTTCCCATCCCCGCGACCTCTAGGAACAGTACAGCCCCACAGGTCAGAGGTATGGCCTGTCCACACACCGGTACCAGACTGGGTTGGTACGCATAGTGCACACGCTGTGAACGCACACTGAGACCAGGGCTCTACTGGGCCAGCCCGGTACCGGTGGGGACTGGGTTGGTACACATAGTGCACACTCAGTGAACGCATAGTGAGACCAGGGCTCTACTGGGCCAGCCCGGCACCGGTGGGGACTGGGTGGGTACCAGACTGGGTTGGATGAAGGGGCGCTCCTCCGATGTGTGTGTGACACCGCTTTCCCGCCTAGCGTACGGTGACGACCCAGTGACTAACGACCGACCACCCTACGCCAGCCGTGACCTCCGGTGACCTCCGTGGTTCAATCCCCGGGGCCGGGCAGGAAATGAGCGCCAGCGTGGCTTAAGTGGGTGTGTGTGATGGAGATGGCCGTCCTCTGATACCACAGCATGACGCCGCAGTGTGTCGGGGAGATAGCCCTACGCTGTCTGAGAGGCAGCGTGTTTTTGTTTTGTTGTGTGTGTGTGTGTGTGTGCGTGTGTGTGTGGTGAGGTCTATTAGGCTCATGATTCATTCATTCCCGAGACGGAAATGAAGTTAGAAGTAGTAATGTCTTTCCTCTTTTCCTTGAGTAGTGCCGTTTGGGGAATCCCACAGTCTTTCATTCTTTCTTTCGGTTTTACTTAAGTGTGTGTGTTTGTGTCTGTGAGTGTGTGTGTGTGTGTGTGTGTGTGTGTGTTTGTGTGTGAGTTTGTGCCTGTGAGTGTGTGCATTTCTGGATGTTTGTGTGTGAGTTTGTGCCTGTGAGTGTGTGCGTGTGTGTATGTTTGTGTGTGAGTTTGTGCCTGTGAGTGTGTGCGTGTGTGTGTATGTTTGTGTGTGAGTTTGTGTCTGTGAGTGTGTGTGTGTGTGTGTGTGTGTGTGTGTGTGTTTGTGCCTGTGTGTGTGTGTGTGTCTATGTGTGTGTCTATGTGTGTGTGTGTGTGTGTGTGTGTGTGTGTGTGTGTGTGTGTGTGTGTGTGTGTGTGTGTGTGTGTGTGTGTGTGTGTGTGTGTGTGTGTGTGTGTGTGTGTGTCTGTGTGTGTGTGTGTGTGTGTGTGTGTGTGTGTGTGTGTGTCTATGTGTGTGTATGTGTGTGTGTGTGCTTAATTAATCTCTCTCCTGTAGAGCTGTCAGTGCTGTGTTTCTATGACAGCGGGACTGATGTGTCTCACGCTCTGCTGATGGCTTAGCAGTGAATTTGCATGCGTTCAAACACTGACAAACACCTGCTCTCACACACACACACGCGCACACACACACACACACACACACACTGAAACTCAGCAGGGATAGCTGGCTGACCGAGCGCTATATGCTGAGTCATTTCGGCGTGTGGGATTCGTGTCATACCAAATAGAGTCGCTCGTCAGACGTCTGCAGGCGCCGTTCTCAGAAGTCTCCATTTCCCTGATGAGCATAACAGGCGGGCTCATTTGAATCCCACACTCTGTAAATGATTGCGATTTGAAACAGCGATGGAGGGTGATGTTATTCTGGCCCCGGTGACTTAGCTCCCACTCCCACTCACACTCAGTATGACTCAGCTCAATCACACAGGCCCGTCCGCAGCAAACGGAGGGGAAATTAGAACATTGTCCCACAAAACTGTTTAGGACTATATGTCCTTATTTGTACGGAACGAACCCATCAACATCCAATGCCAAAAACAGCAAAAAATAAATAAAAAAATGTGTTAACAATAAGGCTCTTCAGTTGATTCGTAAATTAATGGGTAATTATATTAGTACACTATAATAGATGATGTCATCTCTGGTTCTGAAAGAAAGCACTCAGCAATATTTGATCACTCGAAGCCTATGCTCCTGTCTATGGCTACAGAGGCCCATTTGGGACCAAAGGCCCTGAGGGGGGAGTGGGGAGGTTGAGTAATAGGACCTGGATGAGCGTATCTGTTTGGTGCTCGACAGCAACGGGACTCTAACCACAGAAGCAGACCAGGGAAACATCTCTGGCCCCAGGCAGGACAGCAGGTCAGGGGGACCACGTCCACTAAAGCCCCACGACCAGCTGCCTGCCTGCCTGACCGACCACCTGACTGACTGACCGCCTGCCTGACTGACTGCCTGACTGCCTGCCTGCCTGCCTGCCTGACTGACTGACTGCCTGGCTGACTGCCTGTCTGCCTGCCTGCCTGCCTGCCTGACTGACTGCCTGCCTGCCTGACTGACCGCCTGCCTGACTGACTGCCTGACTGCCTGCCTGACTGACTGCCTGCCTGACTGACTGCCTGGTTGACTGCCTGACTGATCGACTGCCTGGCTGCCTGTCTGTCTGTCTGCCTGCCTGCCTGCCTGCCTGCCTGCCTGCCTGCCTGCCTGCCTGCCTGACTGACTGACTGTACATCATAACAAAGGCCTCCTCCACCCCCTACAATATGTAATGTGTATTATGTAATAAAGATAACTGCAAAAGACAGTCATCAAAGAACACACAGTAAGGTTTATTTTATTACAATCAATATAATTTATAAGTAGCTACCGACGTTTTACAGCGAGAACATTCCACCTTGTGCCAAGTCACTGATCAATCCCTGAGAGGTACAGGGTCGGTCACACACACCGGGCCTATTGTTCTGTTTCTCCGGAGAACGTAGAACACAATGAAACAGATCAGCCTCCTCTGACGAATCTCAGACAGTGTCTTGCGGGAAGGTTCTAGGGTCAAACAACAGGAGAAGATAGTGTACGTTCAAAAGAATACAAACAGTGGAGATACCACACAGACGATGTGCTGATCTCATCACCTCCCCATAGTCACGACTGAGTCACTTGTGAGACGTGCGCTGTGAGGATTAGGGTTAGTAGTCCGTGTGTTGGGTTTGCTCTCGATGTGTGTTTGTAGGCTGTGTGCCGTTGGAAAATAGGTCTTGTGGTTTCGGAATGTTTGCATCCTGCATCTGAGGAGAGTTAGTCAGGAGGTTTATTTTATTGTCAACATAAAAGGTTGCCTCATCAAAGATAAATACACACATGGACAAAGGCAGGGTCACACCCACGCATACGCACGCACGCACGCACGCACACCCACACACACACCACAACTAGACCCTGCCCCTCCCCTCCTGTCTCCTGACTTACAGTCAATATGTAGGGCAGCTGATAAGAAAAACCGGTTGCCGATAGTGACTGGCTATTGGCCTCCATGACAGACCAATCCTTCAGATTCTCAACAGTCTTCCTCGGCATCCATCCAGCCACCTCTGGCCCGTGAGAAAACATGCTGTCAGCCAGACAATACTGAGTCACTCCCTTTTAACTACAGGCCCCACCAACGGCCCCGTGGCTAAACACAGCGTTCCAAGTATGATATGTGGAGACAATGTGAAACGCAGTGGCGGTGGCTGAACGTTCTGAAGGCAGAGTGTGAGGGGACACAGTCCGACTGGGACTGAATAACCTCCTGAGAAAGTCTCCTTTTGACTCAGGGGCGTTGAAGCAAAGGCAACGTCATCACCTCTACTTTACCCAAGTCTGCCTGTCTGTCTGTCTGCCTGTCTGTCTGCCTGCCTGCCTGTCTGTCTGTCTGGCTGTCTGTCTGCCTGTCTGTCTGTCTACCTGCCTGCCTGCCTGCCTGCCTGCCTGCCTGTCTGTTTGTCTGTCTGGTTCTGTCTGTGTCTGTCTGTCTGCCTGCCTGCCTGCCTGCCTGCCTGCCTGCCTGCCTGCCTGCCTGTCTGTCTGTCTGTCTGTCTGTCTGTGTCTGTCTGTCTGCCTGCCTATCTGCCTGTCTGTCTCTCTGTCTGTCTGCCTGCCTGTCTGTCGATTCCACAGGAGGCCACAGTGAAATAACAAGTTTCTATTTATCATGGGTGTAGTGTTTGGCTGGAAAGATGGTGTGAGGGCAAAGTCCAGTCAGAGAGAGGGAAAGAGAGAGAGAAAGAGAAAGAGAAAGAGAGAGAGAAAGAGCGGGACGCACCACGTGCCCCAGTGTGCCCCTGTACTGGAAGTGACATCACTGACGGGAAACATTCCACACCTGTTTATTGAGACATGACTTGGCGTGTGCATGTCTGTTCCTCAGTTGCCCGGGAAACAGTGGTGCGAATGACTGACAGGCACAAACGGGCTGACCCGACATCCAGTGAATTCCAAATGTGTGTGTGTGTGTGTGTGTGTGTGTGTGTGTGTGTGTGTGTGTGTGTGTGTGTGTGTGTGTGTGTGTGTGTGAAAGACAGACAGGCGATATAGACCCACCACTAGCCGTCCCCTGTCTGGGATATGGAGGGTTTGAAGGTGCTGACAGGCGCCTGCTATTCCATGACCCCGACGGGGTTCTCTGAGAGGGGCCAGGAGCAGGTGGGGGGCTACCTACCACTGCCTGTGGTGGCCCCATTGCAGGGCCCTGGGGGGGGGGCCTACCTACCACTGCCTGTAGTGGCCCCATTGCAGGGCCCTGGGGGGGGGCCTACCTACCACTGCCTGTAGTGGCCCCATTGTAGGGCCCTGTAGTGGCCCCATTGCAGGGCCCTGTAGTGGCCCCATTGCAGGGCCCTGTAGTGGCCCCATTGCAGGGCCCTGTAGTGGCCCCATTGCTGGGCCCTGGCGGTACATTCCCCGCACGGAGAAGAGACCGTCGTGCCTGGAAGTCATGTCCCATGGAAAGAAAGTTCCACTGAGAAATCCAGAAAGGAAATGGAGGAAGTATTATTGGAATAGAATGAGGTGGACACTGGATCACGTTGGTAGCTAACCTCTGAGAGAAAGAGGGAATGGCATGTGTGTGTGTGTGTGTGTGTGTGTGTGTGCGTGCGTGCGTGCGTGCGTGCGTGCGTGCGTGTGTGTGTTTCCAGGGCTGCTGGGTCACAGAGTGGACCAGGAGTCTTTCCATGGTGGGTCACATCCTGTTATGAGTCACAGCACTGATGGTTCTCCCTCACAGCCCCTTCTCTCTTTCTGTCCCACTCTCTCTCTCTCTCTCTCTTTGTCTCAGTAACGTCTCTCTCTCTCTCTTTGTCTCACTAAGGTCTCTCTCTCAACGTTCCTATTGTTGTTTTTGGACCTCGGCTAATGTGTAGGTGAACTGCCTCCAGTGCTTCAGACTCACACCTCCTCCACTATGCAACGCTTCCCAGTGGCCATGGGACTGCTTGTTGATATGCCTGTCTCACCATCTCTCTGCCTCCCTGTCTCTCTGTCTGCCTGTCTCACTGTATCTCTGCCTGCCTGTCTCACTGTATCTCTGCCTGCCTGTCTCACTGTCTCTCTACCTGCCTGTCTCACTGTCTCTGTGCCTGCCTGTCTCACTGTCTCTCTGCCTGCCTGTCTCACTGCCTGCCTGTCTCACTGTCTCTCTGCCTGTCTCTCTGCCTGCCTGTCTCACTGTCTCTCTGCCTGCCTGTCTCACTGCCTGCCTGTCTCACTGTCTCTCTGCCTGCCTGTCTCACTGTATCTCTGCCTCCCTGTCTCTCTGCCTGCCTGTCTCACTGTATCTCTGCCTGCCTGTCTCACTGTCTCTCTGCCTGCCTGTCTCTCTGCCTGCCTGTCTCTCTGCCTGCCTGTCTCTCTGACTGCCTGTCTCACTGTCTCTCTGCCTGCCTGTCTCACTGTCTCTCTGCCTGCCTGTCTCTCTGTCTACCTGTAAATACATTGCTACTATACATCTATTCCCAGTGACTGTAGGGTGACTGTGTATTTCTTCCATCTGTCCAGGTTTCAGCAGAACCATATGTGGGCCGGTCCGTCTGGTCCAATTCCCCAGTGAGCCTGTCATCTCCTGGAGTCTGTCACCTTCAAAGAGAGAAGAACTGCGTTGACTGACAGCCTGTCACCTCCAGGTTGTTTAGGAGCCCACCTCCAGGTGCCAAAGACACATTCCTCCTCTGCCGTCCGGCCAACGCGTTTCCAGTCAAACCACATTCCTTTGATCATTTCACGGTTCGTATTTCATTCCATTTGCTAGCCGATGTTCTCTGCGTTAGTGTAAGGGGGCCTGGTTTTCCATCGCTCACCTGAAATGGCTAGCTAGCGAACAAAGGCCGTTCAGTTAAACAGACAACCTGACTGAAAGGAAAGAAAACCTGAGCGATAGAGACAGACAGAGA
>JAPMUY010008836.1:27500-40000 GCA_026901105.3 Galaxias olidus
CAAAGGTGTAAAACCCCAGTCTACATGCTAACTGATAAGCTAACGCTAGCTCTTACCAACTGAACAGCAACTAGCAGTGGACCAGGGTTAGCCGGTAATTATCGTTTTTCCATCCATCCATCCATCCATTAACTTTACCGCTTATCCTGTACAGGGTCACGGGGGGGGGGGGGGCTGGAGCCTATCCCAGCGGACACAGGGCGAGAGGCGGGGTACACCCTGGACAGGTCGCCAGTCTATCACAGGGCCGACATATAGTGACAGACAACAACTCACACTCACACTCACACCTACGGGCAATTTAGAGTCACCAATTAACCTGCATGTTTTTGGACTGTGGGAGGAAACCGGAGTTTTGGAGGAAACCCATGCGAACACGGGGAGGACATGCAAACTCCACACAGAAACGCCCTTGGGTCAGGTGGGGATTGAACCCAGGACCTTCTTGCTGTGAGGCAACAGTGCTAACCACCGAGCCACCGTGCTGCCAATTATCGTTTTTGCCAGGCAAAATGTATCAAAAAAACAATGAATTAAAAACTTGACAGTCATAACGTCCAATCGTAACTGTTCATTTTTGTTTAATCATTATTCTTCATTTAGTAGTCATACTGATTTAATATCTTTCGTCAACCTACAGTACCAGTCAAAATTTTGGAAACACTTTCCCATTCACTGGTAGTGTAGGTGTACATTATATTTGCGCTTGTGACATCAACTGTTATTCAAACGTGACGAGTACATTTCAAATTAGACTGGTATAATAAATTATTTTGGACGTCGAGCCGGCAAGAAAAATCCTACTGGAAACCCTGCAGTAGGACTAGTTCCTTCATACAGAGTGGAAACCCTGCAGTAGGACTAGTTCCTTCATAGGACTAGTTCCTTCATACAGGGTGGAAACCCTGCAGTAGGACTAGTTCCTTCACACAGAATGGAAACCCTGCAGTAGGACTAGTTCCTTCATACAGAATGGAAACCCTGCAGTAGGACTAGTTCCTTCACACAGAATGGAAACCCTGCAGTAGGACTAGTTCCTTCACACAGAGTGGAAACCCTGCAGTAGGACTAGTTCCTTCATACAGAATGGAAACCCTGCAGTAGGACTAGTTCCTTCATACGGAGTGGAAACCCTGCAGTAGGACTAGTTCCTTCATACAGAGTGGAAACCCTGCAGTAGGACTAGTTCCTTCATACACAGTGGAAACCCTGCAGTAGGACTAGTTTCTTCATACAGAATGGAAACCCTGCAGTAGGACTAGTTCCTTCACACAGAATGGAAACCCTGCAGTAGGACTAGTACCTTCACACAGAGTGGAAACCCTGCAGTAGGACTAGTTCCTTCATACAGAGTGGAAACCCTGCAGTAGGACTAGTTCCTTCACACAGAGTGGAAACCCTGCAGTAGGACTAGTTCCTTCACACAGAGTGGAAACCCTGCAGTAGGACTAGTTCCTTCACACAGAGTGGAAACCCTGCAGTAGGACTAGTTCCTTCATACAGAGTGGAAACCCTGCAGTAGGACTAGTTCCTTCACACAGAGTGGAAACCCTGCAGTAGGACTAGTACCTTCACACAGTGGAAACCCTGCAGTAGGACTAGTTCCTTCATACAGACTGGAAACCCTGCAGTAGGACTAGTTCCTTCACACAGAGTGGAAACCCTGCAGGACTAGTTCCTTCACACAGAGTGGAAACCCTGCAGTAGGACTAGTTCCTTCACACAGAGTGGAAACCCTGCAGTGCTAGTTCCTTCATAGGAAACCCTGCAGTAGGACTAGTTCCTTCACACAGAATGGAAACCTGCAGTAGGACAGTTCCTTCACACAGAGTGGAAACCCTGCAGTAGGACTAGTTCCTTCACACAGAGTGGAAACCCTGCAGTAGGACTAGTTCCTTCACACAGAATGGAAACCCTGCAGTAGGACTAGTTCCTTCACACAGAGTGGAAACCCTGCAGTAGGACTAGTTCCTTCACACAGAGTGGAAACCCTGCAGTAGGACTAGTTCCTTCATACAGAGTGGAAACCCTGCAGTAGGACTAGTTCCTTCACACAGTGGAAACCCTGCAGTAGGACTAGTTCCTTCATACAGAGTGGAAACCCTGCAGTAGGACTAGTTCCTTCATACAGAGTGGAAACCCTGCAGTAGGACTAGTTCCTTCACACAGAGTGGAAACCCTGCAGTAGGACTAGTTCCTTCATACAGAGTGGAAACCCTGCAGTAGGACTAGTTCCTTCACACAGAGTGGAAACCCTGCAGTAGGACTAGTTCCTTCACACAGAATGGAAACCCTGCAGTAGGACTAGTTCCTTCACACAGTGGAAACCCTGCAGTAGGACTAGTTCCTTCACACAGAGTGGAAACCCTGCAGTAGGACTAGTTCCTTCACACAGAGTGGAAACCCTGCAGTAGGACTAGTTCCTTCACACAGAATGGAAACCCTGCAGTAGGACTAGACATGGGTGGAAACCCTGCAGTAGGACTAGTTCCTTCACACAGGTGGAAACCCTGCAGTAGGACTAGTTCCTTCATACAGAATGGAAACCCTGCAGTAGGACTAGTTCCTTCATACAGAGTGGAAACCCTGCAGTAGGACTAGTTCCTTCACACAGAGTGGAAACCCTGCAGTAAGAATGGAAACCCTGCAGTAGTTTCCTTCACACAGAGTGGTGGTGAGTCACCAGTCACGTCAGGAAACATGAACCGTGACTCTGAATGGGACATCATCCTCCACCATGTGAGGGTGAGCTCGGGTCAACGACAGGTCAGGGGTCACCACAGCCCTAGGGGAGCAGGGGGCAAGAGAGGGGAGGAGGGAGGAGGGAAAATGAGAAGAGCAGAGTGGTGAATGAGAGAAGCAGGAGTGGAGGGAGAACCAACAGGATTAAGTGAAGCAGAGTAAACACTCATATTTCTGAGTGTGTTTGCAGTGTGTGTGTTGCATCTGTGTGTGTGTGTGTGTGTGTGTGTGTGTGTGTGTGTGTGTGTGTGTTGCATCTGTGTGTGTGTGTGTGTAAGGGAATGTAAGGGCGAGCTGAAGAACACACAAATGGTAAAAAAGAGAAAGCACTCAAACATGATTTAAGAGCAACATGTCAGAGAGCAGCTAATGGTCTGTCCAAACCAGATGGGATGACGGACAGACGAGCAGAGTTTAGTCAGCGTCCATTTTGGCTCCTCATAGGTATAACAGCAACCTCAGGGTCAAACTGATAGGTACAACAGGAACCTCAGGGTCAAACTGATAGGTATAACAGCAACCTCAGGGTCAAACTGGAGTCGTGCTTGTTCTCTACAGTTGGTAGCCGGGAGCAGGGTGACAGGTGAGTCAGGACTTGTATCCCACCTTCAAAGGAGGGTATGAGGTCAGAGAAGTAGATGTGTTTTGAGTAAGGATGAGAGGAGTTCTGCGGTGAGCCTTCGGACGGCCACGTGTCATCCCCTATTTCCAGCGTCCGTCTGGAGCAGACGGTGAAGGAGGAGGACCATGATTCCCTGGGACAACCAGCCGGGTTCAAGTAGAGCTCACTCTCCCAAGTCCTCCCAGACCCCAAATCATGAAAACCGCGTGGTGAACCCTCCTCACCTCCCTTATGGTGGCCCCCGAGGGAGAGCTACACTTTGAGAGAATGGCAATCTGCAGCACAGGATTCGAGGTTGAGGGAGGCGGGCCCCGTGTGTGTGGGTTTACGCCGGGACTGTAATTTGAAAGCGAGCCCCTGGCACTGGAGCTGCCACTTTCTCTCCCTGTCGCCGCGGCTGCACCGAGCGTCGGGCCTGGCAACGCTCTCCGTTCCGTGGGCTCCCGCTTCACAACACACACTCAGACAGCTCCTGTCTCCCGTGGGGATGTGTGAACGCGGGTGCCTGGCCCGTTTGGTTTCAAGGGCGGACTAAACTGGGGGTGTCTGCTTTTAGCTCGGCCGTTTATGTGTGTGCGTGTGCGCGTGCATGTGTGTGTGTGTGCGTGTGCGTGTGCGCGTGCGTGTGTGCGTGTGTGTGCGCGTGCATGCGTGCCCGTCCTTCGGGTGCGTCCTTGGGCCTTTCAGCGTCGCGTTGCCCCCTGTGGAGCGATGGGCTCCGTTGTGGCAGCCGAGGGGGCAGACCATGGACCACCCTGTGGAGCTAAACAGCCCCTGATGTGCTTCCTGTCGATGGCTCGGAGTCCGCGGGGACGATGAGCGAGTCACCTCAATGGCATGGAGTCAGGATCACAACATTATGCAGAATGATTCACACTGGTGTTCCCTGATTTAGATTTACATGGATGATGTGGCTCACAAATAAAAGCATGGTGATTCACATATCGTGTTTTGTGATTTGTTAACAAATGACCCAGCTCACAAATAAATGCAGAACGATTAATAAATGTATTTTGAGATTTTTAATTAAATCAAATATATTAAACGCTGTTCAAACAGATGCGTTCGTAAAAAATTCCAAACCCTTTACCTTTGTTGCATCTGCATTCGTGAAGTGCCTGGCGTTTGTGAATCGCATTGCGTGTGTGTGACTGACATTCCGTGAGTCTTGACGGAGAGACGAGGGAATCTTTCGGTACCTGCTGGGGTTCAGGTAACGTTTCAGCCCCAGGGCCAGAGAGACGATCCAACCACATTCCGTCACAACGCCAGTCCCTCCTCTTCAACTTTGATGAAGCTGTTTTCATCTCAACCTTTTGTCATTGTTATTGTAACACGTGTATCTCTCTCTGTGTGCCTGTGCACGTGTGTGTGTGTCTGTACCCATGTGTGTGTGCCGGTGTGTGTGTGTGGGTGTGGGTGTGTGGGTGTGAGTGTGTGCGTTTGTCAGCGTGTTCAAATGGGATGTGTGTAAAGCAGCAATTTTGGAGAAGGATCCATCGTTATCTAAAGATTTGGAAGAGTTATCCTCACACCACCTAACACCCTTACTCCCCTCTCCTCCTCCTCCTCCTCTTCCTCCTCTTCCTCCTCCTCCTCCTTAGTCTCCATGGTTCAGTGGCTTCTAACCCGATACAATGGCCCCTCCCCATCTCATTAAAGGCCTCCATGCTCCAGTCTCCCCTTTGGTTTGATAATCTTTCTCTCTTTGGTGGTGTCATTCAGGTCAGCATGCCACTGCTTCACTGAACCTTTAAGATGTCATGGAGGACTCTCCTCACGTCTCCACAGGTCTAATGCTGTCGCTCCATGGCTTTATTGTGACTCTCCTCCAATCTGCTCATCTCTTTCTTCCCCCAGAGATCTCAGCTGGAACAACAATGGAGGCTTGGAAAGAAAAGGCCGGGAATGTTTGGAATGAGAAGAAAATAACCGCGTGTCAATCAAATGACTCACAGCTCCGGTTTCCCCGCGAACCACCCTGTACAATGGCCCCTCCCCCTTTTGAATCAACACCTCCGTGCTCCAATTTCCCCTTTGGCCTGATTTGACTAAGAAGAGCCCGTTGAACCCATTCACCAAAGGCTAATGGAGCCATGGGTTTGGAGGACGTGCTGATTTTGAACTAACCCGCCGCGATAGCGATGCTAACGTAATGCAGCGACCCTGTCGTGATAGCGATGCTAACGTAATGAAGCGACCCCGTCGTGATGGCGATGCTAACGTAATGCAGCGACCCCGTCGTGATAGCGATGCTAACGTAATGCAGCGACCCCGTCGTGATAGCGATGCTAACGTAATGCAGCGACCCCGTCGTGATAGCGATGCTAACGTAATGCAGCGACCCCGTCGTGATAGCGATGCTAACGTAATGCAGCGACCCCGTCGTGATAGCGATGCTAACGTAATGCAGCGACCCTGTCGTGATGGCGATGCTAACGTAATGTAGCGACCCTGTCGTGATGGCGATGCTAACGCAATGTAGCGACCTTGTCGGGGAATAGATAGTGGGGTTGGGGGGTGTTGACGTTCTCGGTGGTATGCCGTTAAAGTGGTACCTGCTCAGAGGAGTCACCTGTCACTCATCCGTCGGCGGCCAACCGCAGGCTGCCCTGTGCATCCTGGCCTGGGGAGGCCTGGTGGTTGGTTGACGGTGGGTGAGGGGCGGGTTTTATGTGTTGCTTTGTAGTGCCAGGGGGACGGGGGGAACTCTCTCTCTCCGGTGGCCACACTGAGCGAGTAAAGCTGGGAGTGTTAGCTGGGTGGAATGGGGTTTGTATAGTTGCCTGAATTCAAGACGACAAGCTTGGAGCATGACACTAGAGAGTAATTGTTGTATCACCATCCATGGTTGTTACGGTGACACGAGTTCTGAGATCTTTGAAAACAACATTTGATTTATGACAAGGCACAGACACACACACACACACACATGCACACACTCATACACACAGACACACACACACACAGCGACCGAACGTAGTGACTAGTGTTTGCCGTAGACGCCCAAAGCAATGCCACAGTCCAAACATAAGCAGTCTCATGGCGGTGCCGTGTTTGGCTAACAACATGTGCTGATCGGCCGGCTGGTTAGGTAGACCCAAGGCCCGGTCCCAAGATGGCCCCGTCTGACTGGTGTGATGGATCAATTCACTCTGGGTAAGCAGTGGGACAGCGAGAGGGACCGACAGCAGGCGCGGTGAACAGGGGACAGCCACCGTTAACCCTGGGTCATCCCCTTTTCCAACCCGGACTGAAGGCTGGTTGGATGGGTGGAGGAGTGGAGGAGTGGATGGATGGATGGATGGGTGGATGAGTGGATGGATGGATGGGTGGATGGGTGGATGTGAAGGCCACCGACACACCCACCCGCTCCCCCAAACACACAGACTGTCCTACACAAGCACTACCCCAGCACTCACACACACTGCAGCCCTGGCACACACACACACACACACACACTCAGGCTGGCATACTCTGGCCCTCCTCTCCCCTCCCCTCCCACACGGCCAACACCGGCGCTTTGTCCAGGATCGCTGTTCCGTCCCACTGAGAACAATGAGGTCTTGTGGACCTTGGGGAGGAGGGAGGGAGGGAGGGGAGGAGGGAGCGAGGAGGGCAAAGCCTTAGTATGACATAAGCAGGTGCAATAGCAAACCTATCAGATTACACCGACAATCATTGACTACTGGCTGCTTGAAGGACATTGATTGTGGTGGCGGGCAGCGTGTGTCAGCCAGTCAGTCAGCCAGTCAGTCAGCCAGTCAACCAGTCAGTCAACCAGTCAGCCAGCCAGTCAGTCAGTCAGTCAGTCAGTCAGCCAGCCAGTCAACCAGCCAGCCAGCCAACCAGCCAGTCAGTCAGTCAGTCAGTCAGCCAGCCTGCCAGCCAGCCAGCCAGCCAACCAGCCAGTCAGTCAGTCAGTCAGCCAGTCTGCCAGCCAGCCAGCCAGCCAGCCAGCCAGCCAGCCAGCCAGTCAACCAGTCAGTTAACCAGCCAGTCAGTCAGCCAGTCAGTCAGACGGTAAGTCCCTCCAGGCCTCTTATGTAACAGGTCAGGTCTCTCTCTGTTTGTCTTAGCCGGTGATGTCATTCCCAGAAGGTGGGGGGTGGGGGCTGTAGCTGGCTCTGTGCCCGCGTGCTCTGCTCTCTGTGACTGCACCACAGCACCGTAGGCAGCCCTATCCCTGGGCTAAGGAGGGGGTTAACGCCAGGGGGCCGGCTGTGTTGCCAGTTATTTTCCACCGCTGATGGAGTTGCGAAACGGCTTGGCAAGCAGACGGTTAACCGGTGGAAGGATTCAGAATGTTGGTTTTGGAGACAGAGCACTCAGGGGAATCGAGACCTGACAAATATTATTTTGTCAATCCCCGGCACTCACACACACACACACACACACACACACACACACACACGCACACACACACACACACTACCCTTGCCTGATCTTCCATCTCACCTCTCACTCGGAACAAAAACTTTGAGCTGCCAAGACATTCCTGTCTAATAGAGGCATACAGGTAAATCACCTGCGTCAAGTGTGAACCCACATCTAAATATCTGTTTATCCTGCACTCTCTCCTTTCTTCTTTCTCTCTCTCTCTCTCTCTCTCTCTCTCTCTCGCTCTCTCTCTCGCTCTCTCTCGCTCTCTCTCTGTCTATTTCTACATTTTTCTCTCTCTCCTTTTCTCTCTCTTTCTCTTTCTCTATTGCTCTCTCTGTCTCCATTTCTCTCTCTCTCTTTCTCTCTCTCTCTCTTTCTCTCTCTCTCTCTCTCTCTCTCTCTCTCTCTCTCTCTCTCTCTCTCTCTCTCTCTCTCTCTCTCTCACTGTGTCACTGTGTCTGCTGCATGGCCCTCAGTGCTCTGGTGCTGAGAACCTGCTGGCTGTTCAAACAGGAATGCATCAGGCCGGATTAGGAGCTGGCACACATGACCCACATACTGGGACAGCAACCCTTTAGCAGTCAGTCATGGTCAGGCCGCACACACACACACACACACACACACACACACACACACACACACACACACACACACACACACACACACACACACACACATAGGCAAACACATACACACAAATACAGACTAACACACACACACACACACACACACACACACACACACACACACACACACACACAGGCAAACACACACTAACACACACTAACACACACACACACACACACATACACACTCACACACACACACACACACACACACATACACATAATCAAACACACACACACACACACACACACACACTCACACAGGCAAAGAGACATACATACACAGGCAAACTCTCACACACACACATAGGCAAACACACACACACAAATACAGCTTAACACACACACATACATACGCGCACACACTGACACACAAACACACACATGCAAGCACACACACAAATACAGATTAACACACACATACATGCAAACATACACAGATATGCCATAATGCAGAGCAAGATTCCCTGTGATGATTTCTCACTTTATATTTTTGCTGTAAAACAAACCTTTACAGATGTAACTCTTTACTGTAAGCGATGTCATGTTACCAGTAGAATCCTTTCTATAAAGAGAACACCTAAACACACACACACACACACAATCAGAAGAAAGACTTGGGTTCACTTTGGGCTTCCTGACCCCTCAGTCACACGGTGTTCCTGGGCGGTAGGAGCAGTAACCTGGGTCGTGTCCGTTGTGGAGCGGAGGTGAGCTTGGCGGTGAGATAAGGCTTTAAGAACAGAGCATAAAGAAAGGCTTACTGTGAAGCCTGTCAGGCCGAAGCATTAGGTTTCTTTACAACCGTGACTCACCCCCCAGACCAGAGGCAAAGTACCAAGGAGTTATTCTAGTGACTCACCCCCCAGACCAGAGGCAAAGTACCAAGGAGTTGTTCTAGTGACTCACCTCTGGGTCCGCTTTGTTTTTCACAGAGCACATTCACACGCTCTTCTTTCGTTTGTGTGTGAGCGTGTGGCTTTGTGCCTTTTGGTTAGTTTGTGTTGGTGTTTGAGTGAGTGTGTGTGTGTGTGTGTGTGTGTGTGTGTGTAGCTTGGTGGCCTGTCAGTTAGTTTATGAGTGTTTGTGTTGGTGTTTGAATGTGTGTGTTCGAGTGCGTGTGTGTGTGTGTAGCTTGGTGGCCTGTTTACTCCGTTCAGCCATGAAGTGACCTAGAACAGGGCCGGTGATTGTACAGGCCAGGGGGCCCTGAGACAGTCCACCCAATGACCAGGAGAGGGTCTCACTGGGGAACCAAAGCTATACACACACACACACACTGACCAGGAGAGGGTCTCACTAGGGAACCAAAGCTACACACACACACACACACACACACACACACACACACACACACACACACACACACACATACACACACACACACACACACACACACACACATACACTAAACACACACACACACACACACACACACACACACACATACATTAAAACACACACACACACACACACACACACACACACACACACACACAGATGTATTCAGAGAAAGGCCTGCTGTCTCCTCATTGCTTTGACATTGAAGCAGACCAGGGAGCTCACAGGCCTCTCGTCGCCAAGACAGCATGTGCGTTACCTCGGCGACGCTGGAGTGGCGCGGGAGCACTCAGCGCCCGGCGACATCGATCACGCCTGCACGTCTCGTCGGACAGAGGAGCGGGGTGACAGCGAGCAGGCGGACCCACACACTGCCTGGGAGGGGCCGCTCCGTGTGTGTGCGTGTGTGCGTGCGTGCGTGCGTGCGTGTGCGTGTGTGTGTGTGTGCGTGCGTGCGTGCGTGTGTGTGTGAGTGAGTCGGGCTCGGTGACGACCCTTCTCCGTCTGTTCCGTCAGCGAGTAAAAAAAAAAAAGCCGTTTTTCCTCCCGCTCTGGCTCTTTTCTCCTTTCCGATGTCGCGCTGGCGTGTCGAGGGCTCCTCTCCCCTGTCCTCTGCTGCTGCTGGCTCCACTGCTCCTCTCCCCTCTCCTCTGCTGCTGCTGGCTCCACTGCTCCTCTCCCCTCCCCTCTCCTCTGCTGCTGCTGGCTCCACTGCTCCTCTCCCTCTCCTCTGCTGCTGCTGGCTCCACTGCTCCTCTCCCCTCTCCTCTGCTGCTGCTGGTTCCACTGCTGCTCTCCCCTCTCCTCTGCTGCTGCTGGCTCCACTGCTCCTCTCCCCTCTCCTCTGCTGCTGCTGGCTCCACTGCTGCTCTCCCCTCTCCTCTGCTGCTGCTGGCTCCACTGCTGCTCTCCCCTCTCCTCTGCTGCTGCTGGCTCCACTGCTCCTCTCCCCTCTCCTCTGCTGCTGCTGGCTCCACTGCTCCTCTCCCCTCTCCTCTGCTGCTGCTGGCTCCACTGCTCCTCTCCCCTCTCCTCTGCTGCTGCTGGCTCCACTGCTCCACTCCCCTCTCCTCTGCTGCTGCTGGCTCCACTGCTCCTCTTCCCTCTCCTCTGCTGCTGCTGGCTCCACTGCTCCTCTCCCCTCTCCTCTGCTGCTGCTGGCTCCACTGCTCCTCTCCCCTCTCCTCTGCTGCTGCTGGCTCCACTGCTCCTCTCCCCTCTCCTCTGCTGCTGCTGGCTCCACTGCTCCTCTCCCCTCTCCTCTGCTGCTGCTGGCTCCACTGCTGCTCTCCCCTCTCCTCTGCTGCTGCTGGCTCCACTGCTCCTCTCCCCTCTCCTCTGCTGCTGCTGGCTCCACTGCTGCTCTCCAGGAGCCACACGGCTTCAGACAACCATGGTGTTACACACAAATGCCGTCTGTCATCAGAATGGAGACAATAATAGGATCAACGATTTACAGTGTGTTTACATGTGACTAAATGCACTGTGAATGCATGGGGTGTGGTGTTGTGCAGTGTTGTGATGTGTGTTGTGTTTCTATGTGCAGTGTTGTGATGTGTGTTGTGTTTCGGTTAGGCTCATAAACACAGAGAGGAAGAGGAGGGGGGGGGTTCATGCATGTGAACGAGGTTGAAGCAGAGGCTGGCACGTATCATGCGTCACCTTTACTCACTGACGGAAAAACACACACACACACACACACACACACACACACACACACACACACACACACACACACACAGTCCTTTTGAGCCAGCAGAGTAGGAGCCGCAAAACCACAGGACTGACACATCAATACATCCTGAATGTTGTTGTTCATCTTGCTCCCTCCCCCTCCCTCTCCCCCCTCTCTCTAACCTCTCCCCTTTGCACTAGTTTCTCCCGGAGCACGTGGAGCCTCTCTGTATCTTTGTTCTGCTGTTGTTCTGCCCTCTCCTTCTATCTGGCCTTTTGGCAGCTTTCCTGTTCAACACAATAGGAGGAACCTCAGAGTCAGAGGTGTCCGACTGACAGCGTGACAGTACGCACGCTCTCTCTTTACCTCTCTCTCTCTCTCTCTCTCTCTCTCTCTCTCTCTCTCTCTCTCTCTCTCTCTCTCTCTCTCTCTCTCTCTCTCTCTCTCTCTCTCTCTCTCTGTCTCTCTCTCTCTCTCTCTCTCTCTCTCTCTCTCTCTGTCTCTCTCTCTCTCTCTCTCTCTCTCTCTCTCTCTCTCTCTCTCTCTCTCTCTCTCTCTCTCTCTCTGCATCTCCCTCTCCAGCCCTCTCTCTGTCCTTTATGAAGAGGGTGATTCAGCAGGAAGATCTGGTTACTGTTCAGGCCTTCTGGTTTGCCCTCATCGATCACCCCAGGTGTGTGTGTGTGTGTGTGTGTGTGTGTGTGTGTGTGTGTGTGTGTGTGTGTGTGTGTGTGGTACTGTAACCTACACATGCTGGCCAAAAGCTTGTTTTTCTTCGGCATTTTCAGAACCACTCCACTGTGACCATGGTGACCGTGCAAAGTTTGTAACCATGGACAGAATGAATTAAATGCCAGAAAAGGGACCCAAGTGTATGTGTGTGTGTTATGTGTGTGTGTGTGTGTGTGCAAGCCTAAATCAGGGTATGAAGGTGAAAGGTCAAACCCGATTGTTTCCCCAAAACGATTGGAAAGGAATAATCTCTACACACGGCTGAGTTCACCGCATGCTGTCGCACACACACACACACACACACACACACACACACACACACACACACATACACAGACTCGGACAGAGACAGGGGAACAGCTGGCGGCAGACCCGGGCG
>JAPMUY010008836.1:42500-45000 GCA_026901105.3 Galaxias olidus
CCCTCCCTCCCTCCCTCCCTCCCTCAGCACCCCCTCTCTCTCTCTCTCTCTCTCTCTCTCTCTCTCTCTCTCCTGCTCCCACCTTTCTGTTCTCCCTCTGTTTGGTTCTGGCCCTCAGGCCGTCAGGGCTGGTTCTGGTGCCAGGGGGCCGCTAGCCCGAGGGGGGGACGGAGAAAGAGAGAGAGGGGGGGGGGGGGGGGGGTCGGAGGACTGGACCTGGAGCCGGGCTGGGGGTTTCTTTGGTGTAATTTCCGTCTCAGCAAATCTCGTCTTCTCAGCGACCCTCACGAGGCAGGCAGAGTTTTCGAAGAACTAGTCATTTGATTTTGACTGACTGTCATTTGAACTGGAGAGATAGCAAACGGCGAAGGCGGGCATGTCTTTCGATGAGTCATCCCCAGAAGAGACTCTCTTTCCTCTTAGAGATTACGATAAGCTTTTCTAAATACAGTACAACAGCAGCGGATACGCTCACCTACACACACACACACACGCACGCACACACGCACGCACGCACGCACGCACGCACTCACGCACGCACGCACGCACGCACGCACGCACGCACGCACACACACACACACACACACACACACACACAAACTCACATACTCACATACTCACACACACACACACACACACACACACACACACACACGCTCACACATGCTCGTAGACACACACACACAAACACACACACACATACACACACGCTCGTACACACACACACACACACACACACACACACACTCACGCTCTTACACACACACACACACACACACACACACACACAGGCAGTCAGACATGTAACAGGCTGCTAAATGATTCCGGGGGGCGTTGGAACAGGAGTTCCTGACCATCAGCAGAGAATAGGAGCCGCCCTGAACAGAGGGGCCCCTTACAAGACTACTGGTGACTGACCACAACACCCGCAAACACAGCCTGTGTGTGTGTGTGCGTGTGTGTGTGTGTATGTGTGTGTGTGGGTGAGAGAGATCCAGACACACACACGGGGAAGGAGGGCTTTCCTGTGTGTGTGTGTGTGTGTGTGTGTGTGTGTGTGTGTGTGTGTTACAACGGGGCATAGGGGGAGCCTCATCATTCCCATCTGTCCAGCTGTGCCTCTCTTTATCCACACTTCCGAAGCCCATCAAGGCAGCTTTAGCCCAGGCCCCTTCCATATGCCCCCCCCCCCTCTCTCTCTCTCCCCCTCCGTGCCTCCCCTCCGCTCCCCTCCCATCTCTCCTCACCCGCCAGTGGACTTAACAGGATCCCAGCCTGCGGTGGCACATCAAAGGAGGCTGGGTGTGTTGCTCTGAGCCTATAGCCACTGTAAGGTGGAGGAAAATGATGCCCCCCTCCTCCTCCTCCTCCTCCTCCTCCTCCTCTCCACTGTCTTTTGTCCTGCCCCTCCCTCCTGCTTCCTCCTCCCTCCACTTGTGTTTTTCTGCCGAGGTCCCACCTATCCCATTCATGCAGAGGACGGTTAAAGGAGACTGCCTAGTTCATAAAGAGAGCACCCCCGCTTTGAGAGAGGGGGCCGTAAAAATCAATATCCACGCATAACGGGAACAATGAGGGAGGGAGGGAGGGAGGGAGGGAGGGTGACTGTACGTTGAAATGGAGGGGCGCCCGGTGAAACGAGGTCAAAGGGCACTGGGCCTGTAGCTGGTTAAGAGGCCTGCCGAGGGTTTGGGTCGTGGTGGTTCCGTTTGTTTAGAGGTGTGTTTGGGTCGTGGTGGTTCCGTTTGTTTAGAGGTGTGTTTGGGTCGTGGTGGTTCCGTTTGTTTAGAGGTGTGTTTGAGTCGTGGTGGTTCCCTGTTTGTTTAGAGGTGTGTTTGGGTTGTGGTGGTTCCCTGTTTGTTTAGAGGTGTGTTTGGGTCGTGGAGGTTCCGTTTGTTTAGAGGTGTGTTTGGGTCATGGAGGTTCCCTGTTTGTTTAGAGGTGTGTTTGGGTTGTGGAGGTTCCGTTTGTTTAGAGGTGTGTTTGAGTCGTGGTGGTTCCCTGTTTGTTTAGAGGTGTGTTTGGGTCGTGGAGGTTCCCTGTTTGTTTAGAGGTGTGTTTGGGTCATGGTGGTTCCCTGTTTGTTTAGAGGTGTGTTTGGATCATTGAGGTTCCCTGTTTGGGTCGTGGTGGTTCCGTTTGTTTAGAGGTGTGTTTGAGTCGTGGTGGTTCCCTGTTTGTTTAGAGGTGTGTTTGGGTCGTGGAGGTTCCCTGTTTGTTCAGAGGTGTGTTTGGGTCGTGGAGGTTCCGTTTGTTTAGAGGTGTGTTTGGGTCATGGTGGTTCCGTTTGTTTAGAGGTGTGTTTGGGTTGTGGTGGTTCCGTTTGTTCAGAGGTGTGTTTGGGTTGTGGTGGTTCCGTTTGTTTAGAGGTGTGTTTGAGTCGTGGAGGTTCCCTGTTTGTTTAGAGGTGTGTTTGAGTCGTGGTGGTTCCCTGTTTGTTTAGAGGTGTGTTTGGGTCGTGGAGGTTCCCTGTTTGTTTAGAGGTGTGTTTGGGTCGTGG
>JAPMUY010008836.1:60000-62500 GCA_026901105.3 Galaxias olidus
CCCGTCCCTCTGCCCCGTCCCCCTGCCCCGTCCCTCTGCCCCGTCCTCCTGCCATGTCCCTCTGCCCCGTCCCCCTGCCCCGTCCCCCTGCCCCGTCCCCCTGCCCCGTCCCCCTGCCCCGTCCCCCTGCCCCGTCCCCCTGCCCCGTCCCCCCGCCCCGTCCCTCTGCCCCGTCCCCCTGCCCCACACACCCCCGTCCCCGCGCCCCGTCCCTCTGCCCCGTCAACTGCCCCGTCCCCCCGCCCCCGTTCCTCAGCCCCGTCCTACTGCCCCGTCCCCCTGCCCCCATCCCCCGTCCCCATCCCCTGTGTGTGTGTGTGTGTGTGCAGAGTGTGCAGACTGTGTGTGTGTGCACACACACACCACCTCGCCTCTCTGCAGAACAACAGCATGCCACTGTATTACAGGAAAACACTGAGTGTGTGTGTGTGTGTGTGTGTGTGTGTGTGTGTGTGCGTAAGTGTATGTGTATGTGTGCGTGTGCGTGCGCGTGCGTGTGTGTGTGCGTGTGGGTGGGCGTGTGTGAGTGTGTGTGTGTGTGTTTGGCTCATCTAGATGGCCGTTTCGCGGCAGCAGGGCCTTTGGCTGGGCTGGCTCTGCGGGGTGGAGGAGGGGTACTGTGGGGATCATATTTAGCATCTCTAAGACGGTCCACAAAGGAGAGCCGTCCGCTCCCCTGCCCCACACTACTCTGCAGGAACCACACCCAGAGTAGGATGTTAATGAGGGCCTGCGATTAGTACGTGCCACAGCTAGCGAGCTAACGGTGCAATGGGAGAGGGAGGATTGGGATCGGGGGATGGTGGGGGGTGAAGGGGGCAGGGACGGAGGCAGGGACGGAGACGGAGAAGGGGGGGTGTATTGGTCCTAATGAGAAGTGAAGGAGAGCCGTTGTTTTCCAGGGGGGTCCATTTGGGCCAGGGTGCAGATCAAAGATGGACGCACACCAGTGGGCAGAGAAGGGGGGAAGCCCAGCTAAGACAAAAGAGAGGCTTTGGAAATAAATGCAAATTTAGCAATGGGGGGATGAAGGGATGGATGGGCCAGGGTGACGGAGGGAGAGAGAGGAGGAGGCGTGGGTGGGGGAAGAGAGGGAGAGCCAAGCTTAAAGGGTGCGGGGGCTATTTTGGGAGAGAATGTATGCAAGTATGTGTACATGTGTGTTTAGATTTTGCCAGAGAAAAAGGGAGCAAGAAAGAAAGAAAGAAAAATAGAAAGAAAGAAAGAAAGAAAGAAAGAAAGAAAAAGAAAGAAAAGGTACAAAGGAAAAGAAAAGTAAACCATAAAAATAAGAAAAGAAGAGAAGCAAAGAAAATGAAAGACAAAGCAGGAGAGTCCTAGAGAGCAGAGTGAGGGAGCGCTGAGGGAGCAGGGCCCGGGGGAGGGAGGGAGGGGGGAGGGGGGTGGGCAGAGAGGCCTTCCTGCCCCAGAGAGAGAAACTCTCCCTCCCATGAACACACAGATGTACAACCAACAGAACAGTAAATGACGCCTACCTTTCCAGTTCCACAACAGGCTGTGCTGACCCGTTTGCTGTGTCATGGCGGCACCAACAGACCGTAACACTACGCCTGCCTTTCCCACTCAAACAGGCTGTGCTGACCCGTTTGCTGTGTCATGGCGGCACCAACAGACGGTAACACTACGCCTGCCTTTCCCACTCAAACAGGCTGTGCTGACCCGTTTGCTGTGTCATGGCGGCACCAACAGACCGTAACACTATGCCTGCCTTTCCCACTCAAACAGGCTGTGCTGACCCGTTTGCTGTTGTCATGGCGGCCGTCACTGAAGCCGACCGGAAGGCATGTGCTCTCTGTGCGGTCGCCTTGGCAACTTCACGGCAACTTCAGTGGACGGCTCTGCGGCTCCTCTCAGGTGGCTCCATGTGGTTTGGGTTCCCCCTCACCCCCCCTCACCCCCTGGGGCTGCGGTGTGGTCAGGAGGAGGGAGAATTCACACGCTGGACGGAGGCCTGGAGCAGCGGAGCACTGTCTGAGAGCGTGATTAACGAGCCGGCGTTGTGGCAGCACCGAGGGAGAACAAAGGGGCTAATCTGGAACACATGGGAGGGGGGGGGGCACCATACAGTAAATACACACCCTGCCCAGGGGAGGGAGGGGTGGGAGAGGGGAGGGCTTAACAAGATGGTGGGTGAGCAGTCGCACAGCGTTTGATTAGGAGGAAAGGTGTGTGTGCGTGTGCGTGTGTGTGTGTGTGTGTGTGTGCGTGAGCATGGGTGTAGGTGCGTGTGTGTGTGTGCATGGGTGCATGTGCGTGTGTGTGCGTGTGTGTGCGTGCGTGTGTGTGTGTGTGTGTGTGTGTGTGTGTGTGTGTGTGTGTGTGTGTGTTTGGAGCCGACTGACCGATGCTGGAGCACCATGCCACCGTTGCTCTGCCTGGCTCAGAGGTTCTTTCCGGAGCGACGGGTGTGTGTTGGAGTGTGTGTGCGTGTGTGGGTGTGTGTGGGTGTGTGTTGGAGTGTGTGTGCGTGTGTGTACGT
>JAPMUY010008836.1:70000-72500 GCA_026901105.3 Galaxias olidus
CGTCCCCAGGGGCTGGTGAGGGGGCTCTGGAGGGTCGTGTCAGTACCCCCCTGGCAGCCCCTCAGGAGGTAACACATCACCATGTCAGGTGTAGACTCACTCAATGAGCTGACCTGAGATCTGTAGAGCGTCAGGCAGACTCTTCCCAGGAGAGGCCTGCAGCGCTGTCTCCTGTCAACAGCAGCCCCCCCAATACCCCACCCCACCCAGTGCATCATGGGCTGTGTAGTCTCACGGAGATAAGTGGATTAGGTGCGAGGGGAGGCGGAGTCAACGGGAGGGCGGGGAGGGGGAAGGGGGGGGGGGGGTTCAGCCCGTGGGAACGGCAGTTCCGGAGTCATAAAATGGGACGTATTGTCTGGAGCGGAGGACGTGAGTGAGTGAGTGTGTGTGTGTGTGTGTGTGTGTGTGTGTGTGTGTGTGTGTGTGTGTGTGTGAGTGTGTGTGTGTGTGTGTGTGTGTGAAGGCGTAGGAGGAGGTATGAGGGAGCAGGGTGCGGTCAGAGTGATGTAATGTGCCGGACATCTGCACAGCGAGGACAGACAAGACCGGCCGGGGTCCGGCTCCAGCAGCACACACACACACACACACACACACACACACACACACACACACACACACACACACACACACACACACACACACACCACCACTGTCCGGAGTGGTGGTGCTAATGAGACCAAAGGAGGCTGGGGCCCCGCTGTCTCTGCAGGGGTCAACCCCCCCCCCCACCCTCCCCAGAGGGCAAACGCGGGCCACGGAAGGTAAGCCAGGCTACGTGAGACATGAAGCGAGAATGACACAAGCCAGGCCGGGCTTCAGGCTTCAGAGAGGGGAGCAGAGAGAGGGGAGAGGGGGGTAGAAATGTGCTGAGCAGACCGACCGGACCCTTCCATCCACAGCCGGTTCCAGGCAGCTGTGACCCGCCGTAGGACTGTGACCCCAAACTCAGCCTCAGGAGGACCTTAGCACCTCACACCTTGGCTCGTGTGTGTGTGTATGTGTGTGTGTGTGTGTGTGTGTGTGTGTGTGTGTGTGTGGTGTCGGTTAGCATCGGCACGTAAGTATCTGTCTCTGTGTGTGTGTGTGTGTGTGCGTGTGTGTGTGTGTGTGTGTGTGTGTGTGTTACAGGGTGGTAAGAGCGCGCCCTGTAGCCTTCGCGTGCCCTTGTTTGGGTGGCCGGGGGTCGGCAGTGCAGGTGCAGGATGGAGGGAGAGATAGGAGGTACAATGGCTCCCCACACACACACACACACACACACACACACACACACACACACACACACACACACACACACACACACACACACACACACACACACACACACTCCGCCTGACGGACAGCTCACATGGCCCAGCCACACGGTCACTTCAAAGAGTCCGACTCCTTCCAATACGACCACGTGCACGCTTCAATGGAGCCCATGTGAACAGGACCCTCATTACAGTGATACGAACAGATAGACATCTGCATAGCGTCTCACTACCTATACCTGCATTTTGCTCTGACATGGAAGTCCTAGGATAGTCTATTTGTGGGCTGTGTGAGGGGTCAGGGGTCAGGGGTTGATCAGAGGGGTCAGAGCGTCAAGGGGGTCAGCTCTCCTCCTAATCCTCAGGACCCCTTCCCGGGTCAGGTCAGCCGTGTGCACCTCACGGCCGCCCCTCGCCGTGCCCGACAAATAATCTAGTCACGGGCTGACTCAGTGAAGTTCCCTGTTCTCTGTGGTCGCCGTGGCAGCCTGTGTGTGTGTGTGTGCGTGTGTGCGTGTGTGCGTGTGTGCGTGTGTGCGTGTGTGCGTGTGTGTGTGTGTGTGTGTGTATGTGTGTATGTGTGTGCGTGCGTGTGTGTGTGTGTGTGTGTGTGTGTGTGTGTGTGTGTGTGTGTGTGTGTGTATGTGTGTGTGTGCGTGCGTGCGTGCGTGCGTGTGTGTGTGTGTGTCTTTGTTCTGACAGCACAGCGTTGCAGATTGTGTGTGTGTGTGTGTGTGAGTGTGTGTGTGTGTGTGTGTGTGTGTGTGTGTGTGTGTGTGTGTGTGTGTGTGTGTGTGTGTTCGTGATTCAATCTTTTTTCCTGTTTCTCACGCAGTTCTTCACTTCATCATCTCCTGTCTTTTGTCTATTGCTTTCTCTCCCTCTTTCTCTCTTATTCTCTCTCTCTCTCCATCTCTCTTTATTACTCCCTCCCTCCCTCCCTCTCTTTGTATCTCTCTCATTTCCCTTTCCCAGTGTTGGTCTCCTGTCTAATCCTGATAATTAAACTTTGAGGGCCTGCAGGGCTCTTCTTCTCCTTCGCTGCTCCTTCCCCCTCTTCTCGCCCACCACTTTCTCACAGGAGAAAAAAAAGTGAGGGATGCCAGCAAGAGAGGGAGAGAGAAAACACAGAGAACAACATACAAAGAGAGAGGTATATGAAGAAAGAGAGAGAGACCCCCAGAGAGAGAGAGAGAGAGAGAGAGAGACCCCCAGGGTGAGAGAGAGAGAGAGAGACGGAAATATAG